>OZ038518.1:27328594-27371094 GCA_964036315.1 Acanthosepion esculentum | reverse complement strand
AAGCAGTGGTCTAAGGCGTTGCTTTAGAATCACGAGGCACCGAGTTCGAATCCTGGCTGGAATTAATTTCAGCAGCTATCGGACTCCAAGCGCAGGGCACCTTTGGCAAGTGTCTGTTCCATAGCCACAGGTCCACCAAAACCATGTGAGTGAATTTGGGCGAGGAAACTGTGTGGAAGACCTCGTGGGCCAAAGCTAGCACGATATCACAAAACACCGTGATTGCGAGTTGAGGTGGCCAGCCTTGTTCATTTATGATCACGCTGGGTTTGCACCAACGCTCTAAAACTGTTAATTGGCTCTGCACAATAACACGCCAATAACAGTATAAACTGCAGGTGGGCTCTGTGGGCATTTCCCAGTTGGGAAATTGCAAAAATGCCTGTGCAAATGTTGCAATATGCGCTAGCTAGCTGTGCATTGCAACGGGTGTCCTCGATATCGAGTGGCCAATTATTATATATATATATATATATATATATATATATATAAAATATGCACATTTTGCTGAATATGACAGACAAGGTACATTGATTTAGTTTTTTATTTAATTTCTCATATGATCTAAGAATTTTTTTCTTTGCAAATGATAAATTAAATAAAAACTGTCCAAATGTTCTTTTTCTCCAAGTGCTTTCGGCTATACATTTAGCCATTTTCAAGGATGAAATATTTTAACTGTTAAATAAGAAATAGTTTGTTGCATGTATGTATTTATATAATGTTTTTATTATTCAAAACACGGTCAAGATATCATGTCCATGTTCATAGTTGATATTACTGAGTGTTGTTTTTTTTGTTTTTATTAATAAGGCTTCCATTATTTTTAGCCTTTTTTTGCATGTAGATGATGCTATTATATTAGTATTGTCGACAAGTATGTTACAAATAGGGTCCGGTAGGTCTCCATGAATATTTAAGTGATATCAAATTGTGCTATGGTCAGAAAGCTGTAGAGTGAGTCTTTGTGTCAAACATGTAGTGTGGCCTATATAATTATTTACGAATTTTGATTGATCAGGAATACATTTCCTTAATGGACATTTAAATTCGTAAATAATATTTTGTTCTATTTAATTTTGTTCTGAGAGTTGAATTATTTTTAACTATAAGGTTAGAGGTTTTAAATTTTTTGTAATAACTAATTAATCTAATTTTTTTACTATTGTCAACTATTGTGCATTTTCTTATAATTCTACTTTCATCTTGTTTATAATTTCATTCATTTGATTTTTATAAAAAATATTAATGTTATTGTTTATGTTTCTAATCTTGTCATTGCTATTAGCTACCTTAGACAGAAAATGCATAATATGGAAATACAACAGTTAGGAAATCCGTTATTAATAAGCGTTTGTTTTACATTAATTCTGTATAGAAAAGCATGTAAGAGGGTGAATTCTTGTGATATATACATACATACATATATATATATATATATATATATATATGTTGCTAAATATAACAGACAACGAATGTCTATTATTTTTATCATGTGCCATTCCAACAAATTATTATATTTAACAATATAGTTTTGAACAATGGTCTGCTGCCCCTACACACACACACACACACACACACACTCTCTCTCTCTATATATATATATATATATATATATATATATATAAATATATAATCACATTTTAGTTTGCTCCATTGCTAGCCATATGACAGCGATAGATGTCATGGCAGTTTCATCTACGATATCAGTGCAGTCAATGTCTTTGTCATCTTTGATGTTGTCCACAAGGTCAGCCTGTCTTTCTTCAAACACATCTTCTTTGTTGTCCAGTGCATCTGATGCAATATTTTTTTTTTTAATGACTTTTCCATGATAGATTCACGGATGTTCTGCCAGGCTTCCAATATCCACGTGCCACATTAGAATCTGTGTTTATATAATTTTTTCTCCTACTATGAACTGATTTTTTGCTGCAAGCTTTTGTAGTATTTTTGTGGAAACATGTCTGCGCATTTGCTTTAAATGTTTATTTTGTTTTTGAAACAAAATAAACTCTAGGAATTTTTATTTTAGTACATACAAACTGGATAAAAAGTTTTAAAAATGTTAAATTTAGATACTATAACTTTGGAAAATCATTGCATATTAGATGAGTTTTTTCCTATAATTTTGTTACTGAAATCATCATACACTAGCTTAAAAGGTGCCCTATTGAGCTGCATTTAAGCTAGACCCTGTGGAGGGCTCTTGATTGAACTTTCATCACAATAGCTAGGGAGGAATAGATACGATAGGCAAAGGACTCAAAATTGATTGATTGCATTAATATCTAAGCTTAACTTTTGAAAGTTGAATGATAATTCTTCCGCCACTTAATTTAAAAACGGTTTGATGTACTCTTCGTAAAAACAATTATTTTTATTCCATAGGTGACTTTCACTGGATTTCGCAATTTTGATTCTTTCTAAATTTATTTCAAAGTTATAAAAACTTTGTCATAAAAAATAACATGAAAAAAAATCACTGAAAACAATCATGGTAATGAAAACTTGAGAATCCAAAATTTCAGGATTGTAGGTCTGGATCTGGCCCTGAATATTTTTAATTTGTTCACAGAGTCAGCCTGAATCCAAAATGGTATTTGTTGGGCTATAGTACTAGGAGTAAAGTTGAAAAAGTGTGACACAGTGACACACTGACATTCGCATTTATTATATAGATGAATATGGTAACATGAAAATAAGTCTTTATTTTTACCAATTTCCTCATAACTGATATTACTGTTCCACTGGAAAGATAAATTATAAGACTGGCTGCTGAAAAGTCAAATCAACACAAAGATAACACTAGCTGTGGTAAACTTAGCAATTGTTATAATCAGACTCCCCACTAGATCCATTTTGCTCTCAGAAATTCCCTCGTGTGACTGGAAGTGGAATCATCATAATCATAACCAATAGTATTGATGTTATAAACATCTCCCCTTCCTAAGCTAATTTATATTCACCCCAATTCCAACCACCCTCCATCTGTAATCCAATATATTCCTTCGTCTGTAGAATGTAGGATTAACAACTACCCCCTGGACAAAGGTGTGTTTGATAAATATAGGGGTGTGTACAATAAAGTTCTAAAGAATAGTGGTTATAAGTACACTGAAATCAAGTTTAGAAAATATGATGATAGTAGTCCAAAGAAAGGAAATAGAAAGATCATTTGGTACATGCCCCATCTATTAAGTTAGGCCATAAGTTCCTCTAACTGATTGATTTTCCTAAAAGTAATCATCTTAGTAAAATATTTGACAGAAACACATTAAAACTAAGTTATAGCTGCACCAATAATCTTGAAGATCATAAAGTTACACAACAATAGAACTCTAAACTAATTTAATAATCTGAATCATAATCAGGTTCCAAGGAGAATATTGTTAAGGATACTGGTCAATGTAATTGCAAGTGTCCTGACCAATGCACATTGCCAAACAAATGTTTAACTAAATCTCTTGTTTATCTTTGTCCTATCTCTACAATAGAAAATCCAACGGTTGAAAAGTTCTATATTGGTAATACTAAGAATTTTTTCAAGACTAGGTGGTATCAACATATATTGTCCTTTACCAATACTACTTAGAGAAATAATACATCACTTTCTAAATATTTTTGGAGTTTGAAAGACAATAATAAAACTCCTAAAGTGAAATGGAAAATTTAAAAAATGGTAAAGACATGTAAATCCTTATGAACCCCGTTTTCTGTGTTTAAAAAATTGAAAAATTGCAAATTATCAGGTTCTTTGATAAGAATGCTTCCTAAGGCCTGAAAAATTGGTCTAATTTGCACCCTGGTTCATCATGCTTTGATGATCTGTTCTCCTTGTTTGTTAGACAGAGAACTTGCTAGTATCCAAAAGATTTTTGAAAACAATGGATATCCTACCAATACCATCAAATACGTTATAGACTGTAAAATCAGATGCTTTAAAGAACCAGTCTTCACTTGGCAGGAAGTGTCAGCTGCTATGTGACAGAATTTCACCTTGTATTGCTTCATGCTACAATGCTGTTTTCAAACAAAATCTGTGTTCTCTTCCTTCAGTAAGGATTGTTTGTCCTATTTTCAGAAAAGTTTAGTTGTATACAAATTCAAATGCCGATATTAATCAGTGTATGATTATATGACATGTACCTGCATATTTGTTTTCAAGAAGTCAAAGCCGTATTTTAAGAACCACTCAAGCAGTTGTCGATTGGGCAGCATTTACTGGATAATCCTGATTGTACTGCTGAGTATGAAGACACATTTTTTTCCATTCTACATAGTGCTTGCTCAGTTTACCATCTCAGAGTCCTCGAGGCTGTGTATATCAAATTCTACCAGCTGAGCAAACAAAAGGAGCATGCATTCCTTATGGTTGATTGAGAGACTGTGAATGTTTTTTCTATTTTATACTCTGTTGGAATGTCACAACTTTTTTATTCATGAATTTATTTACAATTAAAATTTATTTTAATCGCGTTCCAATTTTCCCTCCTCACTCATTATTAATGTATCTTGATTGTGTCTATATCGCCAACAAATACCTTTTGAAAAAGCAAAAGGATCCTAAAGATACAGTAATGATGTCTATTTTGTTCAAGTCTATGTTCTGTTTCTGTGGGTACAAGTCCTTGTTTATATTTTACATATATATATATGTATAGGAGGTGCGGTGGAGTAATGGATAGCAGCTCAGATTGAGGAATTGGAGAACTGTGTTTGAAATCCAGTTGAATCCATTACATTCACTTATGTGATAATACCCTTAGGAAAAGTATGAATCCTCTTCTTCTCCCCCAGCTATTGGTAAATAGCAGGATAGACTGGGTTTTATAGCCTTGGATGGAAACAGGACAAGGAGAAGGAAAACTCTGAATTCAAAACCTGCAGTGGGTCATTTGGGGACCTTGTGGTACTTGGTGTACCAGGTCTCTGTATTTGGCTCTTCCAAACGTGTTTGTTTCTGCACAAAACTTTCACTGCTATAATCAAATCATATGTGCAGGTGGTCTGGCTGTCATTTCCTAGGAACTGAATTGCCTAACCCTCATATGTTGTAAAAGTGGCCCCAATAGGCATGGGCCAACAGCCCACGTTGATCAATGATAGGGGAGTCCATGATATATTATTTTTGTTTTTTAAGAATTTTGCCCCAAGCTAGGCAGGAGTGCCACTAGCACACAAGGGGTTACAAGAATAAGAGTAAAGAGGAGTGTTTGAGGAAAGGATAAAGAAAAGGACGGGGGTCAAGATCAAGGCATCAGAAGGTGTTGATTGACATTATATTTGAATATTTGAAGATTATAGCTATCAGGGAAGCAAGTAAGAGGAAGGTAGTTGCACTGTCAGGAAGTGCGAGAGAAGAAGCTGTTGGAGTAGAAGAGCATTTAACTGTTTCAACAGTGAAAGGGTGGGACAGAGATGCCAGCCTGGCAGCACACTTAAATTCATTCAGTTGTGGTACCAGTGAAAGTAGCTTGTCAGAGCAGTTGCCATGAAAATATTTGTAGAAAAGATAGAGGGAAGCCACATCACGTCTGTAAGAAAGTGACTGTAGTCAAGATGCCAGATCAGGACCTATCACATTGCATATCCATATTTGGATTTGTCGAGAACTTTGAGATTAACAGCGGGGATACAAGACTCATATATGGCATATATATGCAAGGGCGAATGGTAGATTTGTAGATTTGAAGGATGGGCTAAGATAAGAAAAACCTTCTGGCATGACACAGGGAACCAACTTTCCTTGAAGCTGTTGATTCAATGTATTTGTTCCACCTCAGGTTAGTGGAAAACATAGGACGAAGAAGGCACAGAGGGAGACACTCATGGAAGTGAGCATCAGCCATGCCGATAGGAGGAAGGGAGGTTTCTCTATGGTGGGTAAATGAGAGGAGTTTTGTTTTGGGGGCATTAAAGTCAACCACAGATTGGAGGTCCTTTTCGAGATCAATGGCCAGGCTAACTTTGTCAGCAATGCCGGATTTAGCATTGAGACAGAAGTAAATGGTAGTGTCGTCTGCATAGATACCTACTTGAGAACTGATGACATCAGGAAGATCATTGATGATGATCAGAAACAGTGTAGGACCCAGGATAGAGCCTTGAGGAACATCAGCATTTGTATGGAAGGAACTGGAAGAGAAACTGTTCAGGACAACCTTCATTTCACGGTTTGACAGGAATGATTGGATTAAATCAAATAATCATCCTGTAATACCACATCCCTGAAGCTTATAAAGAAGGTCAGTATGTCGAACGCTATCAAATGCCTTAGAGATACCGAGAGCCACAGCTTGAGCTCGGTTGTTATTATGAAAAGCTTGGTACACAAATTCAATTATGGCTGTAAGCACATTGGGCAAATTGAGATATATATGAAGTTTATTTGTATGAAACATAAATTCAAATGTTTAAGGTAAGCCTTGCTAAACAATTTTCCCTTTTGTTGCTCCTTTCTGATGCTTGAATATCTTTTATATTAATGTTGTTTTTACAATGAATTTAACATTGACAGTGTGCTGTATTTTATATAAAATATTTATTTACCAAGTTCTTTTTTTAACTAAAATCTAATCCACAAATTTCAACCAAAGAAACAGCATTTTTTTATTACTTTAAATATTTTTGATACAAACCTCATAGAAATGAACAAAACTGTAATATTTAAAGCAATTGTTTGTTTTCAAATTTTTGTTTCAATAAATATTATTGAATTTAAAATAGGTTGTTTTCACATTTCTATCCTCTATGAATTACCAAATGCTAAGATTTGTGCTTGAAGGCATATCTGCTCTTTATTTATTCTTCTTCTTCGATTATTTCTAAAGGCATTTAATGCAGAAAAAACTGCTTTCAGCTGTTTTAATCAAATTAGCTCTTAGGCAAAATTATTTTCATATTTCAAAAATGGCTTCCATATAATTTGCTCTTTGTGTGCGCACACACACATACACACACACTCACACAGAAAAAAAAAATCCTTGGCCCTATCCACTTCCTAAAATCTGACCAAACATTTTTTCGAATGCCATTCATTGTTTGGTTAAGAACTTTTACCATGATCAGGGCCAGATTTAGATATAGAGAGGCTGTATTCCACTTGTGAGGCCCCTCCAAATACCCCATTCTCATGAGTAGAGGTAAATGGAAGAGTATTAAACAATTTGAGTAAAGCTGAGGATGATGACAGGTGTTTAAAATTACTGAAGGGTTATTTTTAAACACCTGTCATCATTATGACAGCATGTGTAAGAAAGGCTTATGACTATTTCATAAATATTATACACCTTGGCTGGAGGCTTGCTCAGCCTGTAAGTAAATCTGGCACTGACCATATTGTATGTGTAATTATTGCATGCAATTTCTTTCTTTTTCCTCCTCCATCTTTTATTTGTCCATTTGTTTGGTTTAGTTTCTACTTTATACAAACAGAATGAAGAAATATTTGATTTCTCTTTTTTATTTTTCGTAAGCAAAGGCACTCAGTAATTGCATATGTTAATTTTATTATGAGTAGATGCAATACTAATTTTATCAAAAGCCTACATGGAAATATAAAGGGCCTTTTGTCAAATTACTCTCTTCATTGATTTTATTTCCTCTTGTCACTCTTCATACATCCATACTTAGATTGGGAATGTGCCATAAGATATCACATGTCTTTATTAGTGTTTGTAATATTTGCAAGTTTTTATCACATTTTTCACTGAGACAATTTTTTGAAAAGAACAAAATTTCTTTCTCTGTCTTTTGTAAAATTTAATTTTTTCATAAAGATCAATAGATTCTCAAAATAAGAAAAGTGAATTTTTATGTTTATAGACATTTTCTCAGTGGTTTATAAACTGAATCTGTTCCTATTTTGTATATCATCTTTTCATTGCCTGAATTGTCTTAATTAAAATGTTTAAAAAATATTAAGTTTCCTTTCAATTTCATGATTGTTGTATTGTGTTGTTCTACAACACACAATCAGTCGTCAATTTCTTACCTGTTTCTTACTTTACAAAACACTTTATAACTCTTTTACTTAACCTCTGCAAATAGGTACAGTCCTATTTACCAATCCACTGAAATGATAAAATGTAGTACAAAAACAAACCTCTTAAAATGTGGATCATAAGTTTTGTAGATTTTGTGGACTTTAATTTCATTGTGGTTTAATTTAATTTAATTTTTTTTAATTGTGCTTACCTGTGTTTTTGTTAAATTTAAAACTTACCAATGGAAATATTTCAAATTTTATATTTTGGGTTTGTGATATGTCAGATTAAATTAATTTTAGAAAATGAAAATGGATTTGCAATGAGAGCAAAATACTGTGCTCCAGTAGCTAAATTACAAAATTTGTCATGCTAAAAATGGATAAGGCAAAGAAAAATTATCCTTCAAAACCATTTAAAATTTGAATAATACTTGTTGTTCATATTTAGCAGAAATTAATACTGAATACCAGGCACTTTGGCCACCATGTTTTGCTTGAAAATTATTTTTGGATTGTGGCAAAAATGACCCCCGGATGTACAGTTTGAGACTCAGGATATTGAATAATTAGTATTTTTGGAATAAGATGCCCTCCGCTCCCACCTTTTATTCATATATATATATATATATATATATATATATATATATATATATATATGAGAGAGAGAGAGGACAAATAATTTCCTGGGTAGAAAGGATTGGACAATTCCCCTACCCCTTCTTATTTTATCAAAAGAACCAAGTGGGAGAGGTATGACTCATAGCTAGAGACTGGTCTCTTGGTTTGAATGGAACCTGATACATTGCAGGCTGATTTAAGAACATAGCTGATAGAGGCAAGAGTAAAAAAACAAAACAAATTCACATTTTAGAAAGTTCATGATAAAGCCAAGTAAAATCATCATTATGGTTTAAAATCGGTGCATTTTATAAGTAAGAAAATATTATAATTGAAGATGTACTTATAGAGGAATTAAATACACCTGTCAGGTAAACAGAAAGGATTGAAATTTTATTGTTGTATTTGGAGGGAATTATCACAAACATGCTGACTATATCAGCAAAATGAAGTGCATTTTTAGGTAAATGTTTCCAATTATCTGTTCAACAGTTTTAATTTTACTGCCAGTGAAGAAAAGACAAATAAAATGTTCTTTTACTAGCTAAAGAACCCATCTACAATAAATAAGATTCATGACTGGTAACCTGATTTTAAACTGATTCCTTTGTAATTGACAAAAGCTAGTCTGTTTAATGAAGCAAATCATAATTAAATTTGATCCAAATAACCTAAGATGAAACAAAGAAAATGCAAAATTAAGAAATAACTATTTTATTATCTTTTTTTCGTCAATGAAAAATTTTTGTCATTACTCCAGTTTATTTTTGTTTTTTCTCTGTCATACCAGTTATGTGTATAGACAATGTATATATTTACAATACTTATATATATATATATATATATATATATATATATATATATATATATGGGTGTGTGGCAGAGTGGTTAGAACGTTCGCTTTCTGATCATGAGACCCGGGTTTGAATCTCACCATGGTCAATTTGTCAGGAACGAGACTTCCTGATGTTATTGGACTGGATTGAGGTTGATTCCAGCATGTGGCACCTTTGGAAAGAAAACGATACCACGAGTTGACCCAAGCCTTGTGAGTGAAATTGGGTAGCTCTTGTGGGCTGTCAGTCGCTGTGCTAGCATGAAGCCACAAGTCATTGTGGCTGAGGGCTTGAGCATGCTGGTCTTGTTCACATTGTTGATCACACTAGATAATACGCTCTCTCCCAGAAACTGTAACTAAAGTCTGCTCAGCATAGTTGCAGTATAAACCACAGGTGGGCTCTGTGGGTATTGAGCAAACACAAGAATTTGCCTGAACAAGTGTCTGCAATAGGGATTTGGCTATCTGCCCTAATAGACAGGTATCCTCAAATATGAGTGGCCAGCTATTATTTATATAGACATGTCTGTTTGGTGTATGTAGGCAAACCATTTGATATTTCTAATTTGGTATATGTATTTATTTTACCCAAAGGAAAGGTATATATATATAAAGAATTTAATATTTTGTTCAAGTACTATCACTTTTCCAGTCATTATCAAGAACTGATGTGGTGTCTGTTTGGTAGTTTTAACTCCTTTATCTTGGTATTCATTAGGATGCTGGACATTTGAAATGGTCTCCTGTAATGTCATGTGTAATTGATATTCATGAACCCAGCTCCTCACCAAAGTATCAAGGCAAATTTACAGGGAACAACCCCCCTCCCAAAAAAAAACAAAGACATTATTATTATTATTAAGAAAAGTGACATCCAACACTTGTTATCCTACAACAAAAAATGTTACTCCATTCTGAGTGACAAAAATAAATTAAAAAAACTAAACATCATCACCAGCCTCCTCAAGACAAAAATTAATAAACTGATCATGGTTAACAATGCAGAGATCAGACCCCTCAAACTCCATAAAATTGTGGGTGGGTATTTATACGTAAATGTAAAAACTCATAAACCTAACAATCTGCTATATCCCATAATCTCACAAATCCCAACTCCTGTATACCAATTAACAAAACCCTAAATCAACTGATAGATCCATACTTACTCAGTAAATATAGTATTCACTTCACTAGCAAATTATATACTACAGTCCAACAAACCAAATAACAGCATCCTAGCCACTCTAGATGTAGAAAACTTAATTACTAATGTCTCAGTCATCAAGAAACTATAGACATTGCCCTACAGAATGTATGCAATTGCACCTCCACCTCCTAAAATTAAATCGGCTATTCTGTGAAAACTTCTGTCCTGCACAAGCACCATTTTACAACCACTATGGCAACATTTATGCACAAACTGATAGTATAGTGATGGCTTTGGCTCTTGGTCTAACTCTGTCTAATTTCCACATGTGTGGAAAACAAAGTCTTCAATAATTCCACGAAGCTCCCTATATACACACTCTATCGACAATATATTAATATTGACAAATAGCTTAGAAGAAATAAAAAAACTGAAATAAATCTTTGAGAATAAATCTGTCCTACACTTTATTTGCAGACTCAATATTAACAATAAAATTGCTTTCCTTCATATATTAGCCAATGTCAGCAACCATAATTTTACTACCTCACTTGACAAATAAGCCACTTGCAGAAACTAATGTTTGCTTCACTACAAAAGTGAATGTCCTCACAGATACAAAATAGCTGTTATGAAAAACATGATTTACTGGGCCAAAGTAATCTCTTCTTCAAACATATTATTCTATCATGAACTTAGCAACATTAAACAAAACCTAATCAACAATAATTTCCCTAACCAGATTGTCAATGAACAAATCAAATTAACCTTAAAGAATTTTCTAAAAAGTGATGCTTTCCTTGACATAAACCAGAATAAACACACCATTAACTTATTCTATCAAAACTAAGTGCACCGTAATTATAAAGAAGATGAAAAAGTAATTAAAAATACAATTCATCAGTACATATCACTTAATGATCTTAACAAACACAGAAGATTTATCATCTATTATAAAAAGTTTACAACATCTAACTTAATTATCACCAATAACCCCAGGCCTCATAAATCATCCCCCCACCACACATAAAAATAATGTTGTCTCTGAAATCTCATGCCCTATCGGAGATTGCATCTCCAATACTAACGATCAAAATAAATTATTAAATACTTACATTGGACACACATGCAAAATACTCTCTCATGCAAATTGACCTGTTGTCTGTCAAAACTTATCCGTGCACACATTGACCAACACATCATGAATGACCAAAATGTAACTATTAACATGAGACAAATATTAGTTGACAACACTTAAATACTCTCTGGCATCAGTTGCAAGGAAAATCTCAACTCTAGAACCTATTATTATACAAAATAAACAGCCTACAATAAATATCATTCACCACTAGAGATGATATCTTGAAGTGCATATGATGTAAATAATGTGCACACATACAATTAATTGATAAAATAAATTGCATTCTTTTTATACGGCTTTGTTCCCAATAGCAGTTACACATGATGTTAGATTAAACCATTTCAAACGTCCAGCATCCTAATGAATACCAAGATGAAGATAAAGGAATTCTAATTAACACACACCCACAAATAAGGACTTGAACCTTCAGAAAAAGAAAACAGATTTAAATAAAGACAATATCATTATATATGCCTTTCAGCCAACATGTTTTCAAAAGGTGGATGTTGGCATTACCTGATGACACAATTGGAGGAGAAATTGGAATACAAATTTTAATTGTAAATAATTGATGATTAAAAACAGATATTAAAAGTTTCCAAATGATTATAAAATAGAAAAATGTTTACTCCTACTCCTTCAAACAAACATTTTGTTTACATAGGCTGGGTTGATATAATTTGTTATATAACAGCTTCGAGAACTCTAAGGTGGTGGGTAGAATGAGTTCTATGTAAAACAGAAAAAGAATGTGTCATATTTGGTGGCATAGTCTGGGTTGTCCAATAAGTGTTGTCCAATGGACAAGTTGCGCACAGATTGGGTGGTCCTCAATGAATTTCTCTGGCTAATGGATAGGCAGGCATGTGTTGCGCAATACAAGTTTCAATCTTTGATTGGTCCATCCTATGTATTCTGCATCACATTGGAATTTATATTTGTATATATAATGAAACTATTTTGAAAATAGGACAACCAATCTTTATTAAAGGATGGAAACACAGTTTTAGTCTGAAAGACAGAACGCAACTTAATAGTGTTTAACACAAAGTAATGCAAGCCAAAACCCTATCAGCAAGCAACTAACACTTCCTGCCTAAACATGGCAAGTTAAGGTAAACTGGGCTTTGACTGGGTCCTAAAAACTACTGGCTCTTTAAAATGCCTGGCTTTACATTTGATAACAGGAAAACCATTTTCTACAAAAATTTGTTGGATCCTTGCAATTTCTCTGTTTAACATGCTTGAGAAACAAATCATTAAAGCATGGTGGACCAAAGTAGATACTAGACTAAATCTTATGTTCCTTAGGAACGAAAGAGTTCCAACTTGTATACGTATACAAATCTGTGAACATAGCCTTACAAAAAATACTGGTGACAAAAGCACTATCCTTACATTCAATGAGAATATCTAAGAAGGGCAACATACCATTAGTCAACATCCATAGTAAATTGAAGAGACGGACGGAGAGAATTGAGTTTGGCAAAAAGTCTGTGTTGTTGTTGGCAGAATTGAAAATGAAAAGGTATTGTCACCATAACACACAGACATAGGATTTTTCAAACAAAAGTCCCTCATGAAATCCTATGGAAATATTAGCAAATATGGGAACCAAAGGACTATTCATTGAAACCCCATTTGTCTGGGCATACATAATGTTGTCAAAACTGAACTCAACACTCTCAGTTGCCAGATGCATGCATTCCAAAAACAAGGTTTCAAGAATACTAGAGGGATCTAAATGACCTTTATAAAGAGTATCAGAACATATATGTATGGTGTCCTGAAGTGGCACATTTGTATATAAACTAATGATGTTGAAAGGCACCATTAGTTTATTTTCTGAACTGATTTCCAAATTTTTAATGAAATCTGAAAACTTAAAAGAATCAGAAATATTATGTGTGGAAAAAAGATTGGGTACTGGCTGGAACAATTCAACCAACCATTTTGCTGTACAGATCCTATCGTTGATAAAGTAGGTTTGAGTGGTACACCAGTCTTATGCACTTTTGGTAATTCATATACGCTTGACTGTTGGGAACAGGTCTAACCCTATTATTATATACATCTTTAGAAATTAGGTTACTCTTATATACTGAAAGCAACCATCTCTGAGTTGTTGCTTCCACCATATATATATATAGTATAATATGCACTGATGGTTTAAGTTCTGTATAACTATCTTATTCTTTCAACCTATAATTTAATATTTAGGACTCTTTTTTTTCAAGTCTGTATCTAATTTAGTCAATATGGTGGTAATATTTATTTGAAATAACAATTTCTCTCTCTTGAGCAGAAAGCACAAGAAAAAATAGCTACAACTAAAAAAAATATAAAATATATATTTTATGTTCAAATAAATAATGCAGTTTTGCAGAAGAGACAATACTTTGAAATCATTCTGACCCCAAAATGCCACTTAACAGAAATTTTGCACAAATCGGTGATCTCGGTTTGTAATATAATTGGTTTGTGGCTAATAAACTCACCTAAAAGTGGTTATAGTGCAGAAAAGAAATTCATATAAACATGATCTGCTTTCTTGGGAATTTATTGAAGAATTATCAGAAAAAAATAATTGCTGAAGATTTTGTTAGGCTAGTGGCAAAGAAATATGATGAAAGTATAATAGGATACAAGAAACTCTTAAGATAAAAGTGACCACAAAAAACTTCATGAAGAAAAAATGTTGAAAATAACTGGTGTATTATGTTATTTTTTTTCTCATAAATTGTATTGAAATAATTCTTGTTATAAACTTTCCAACTAACACCAAAATATTAAGTAAAAGCTTAACCAAATAATTCAGCTGTGTAGCAAAGAAATTCAATTCTGGATGGAGCAGATGCCTAAGTAAGGCTCTGGTTTTAGAAATATTTCCAGATTAGGAAAAAAATGTAATTACTTACAGCATAGATCAAATGGCTGTTGTGCACTCCCAGATACAAAGAATGAATAAAAAGGAATGAAAATCTCAACCAACATTGCAAAAATTCTCTGGAACAAATCTTACTAATGACAGTTGTGAAAAAGAGTGAGTGAATTGAGGACAGTTATGTCAACTGATCTCAAAATTTCACCTGCAATAAACATGATAATTATTTCCACAAAGCACTCTAGACTATTCAAAATCCAACCTTCATTTGCATCATCTCTTCTCATTTGCCCAACTCTAGTGAAAAGAGAAAAACAAAGATATAGTCACCTATTTACAGTTGCAACAAATTCTCAATCCACAATGTAATCCAATTGGATTACTTTGTGGATTTAAATCCAATTCAGATCCAACTGAGTAATCCAACAATTCTCTCTCACTCACTCACAAAAAAAAAGAGCTCAATTGTTATTTCCAATTTCTCTAAACCTGTTTCAAGGAAAATCTCTCTTGATCCTTTCTGCCAATCTCCTGGAATATGCATTGTATTGAAGCCATTTATCTCATACTGAATCATTTTTGGACACTGAATTAAGTATGGCCATGTATCAGACTTTGTAAATAGCAAAATACTTTTATTAGCTTCTTTTTTTTCTTTTAAAATCACTCATACTTTGATTGTATACATTTATATTTTGGCTGGATTTCAGAAGAAAGCAAAAACAGTAGTAATAAGTGGTGGGGATCAAAACCTTTTGCAGTGTATCAAATTGATTATGTATGCATTCTCTTCTGTTGTCTGTTAAGTCTTGGAGCAAATTCAAATCCTTAGCCTAAAATGCTAGTAGTTTTATGGCACTGCTCCAAGAGAAATCTCTTGAATTTCTATTTTATAACATATCTTGTTTTTGCTTCAAATTAGAACAAATAAATGTATTATTTGCTTTATCTTTCAATAAATTCTCTCTAATTCATTGCAAAACTATTGCTTGATCTTTTTTCTCTTTGCTGAGAATCAGTTTTTATTGTCTTGAATTATACCAATGTACCATTTAATAGATGTATGACATAATAATTATAGTTTTTTAATCATGACCTAAAGGATTTTATTAACAAATGAAAAAATAAGATATAAATAAAAGGAATAAATAATTAACCTACCAATACTCGCTATCTCATTTTGTGCATTAATTACAAATAATGTCTCCCAAACTATAGCTTGTGAATAATAGTCGCATAATTGCTAAAATTGTCTTGGAATTTAGGGAAAAATAAATTGGTCTGCCAAGCACACACACAGGTGAAATTAGAACAAAAAAGATAAATGTGGGCCTCTCCATTTTGGGGAAACAAATGCATGAGAAAATAGAGGTCACTTTAGGGTTTGTGTCACTCTTGCTCCGTTTTGTTTGGCTAATTAAATATTAAACATATTTGATTTTTAGTCTGATTAAAGTTTCATATTCCTGTTATTTTCAATTAGTTATGCCTTAATGAGATGGAATGATGCTGCATTTAATTAACATAGAAAGGCTAGAAATGTTTGGATTCATTTCATTAAGTGTAGTTTATAATGGGAACTTATTGATGTATTTAAAATACTGGACAATTAAAGCATAAAATTAAAAAATAGTTGTTTATACAGGATATTAATTAATATCACAAAACAGGATATGAAATCTTATGATAATATATCTTAAACAGCAGGATTATCCAGCGTTAATTGGTTAAAATAATTTCTTAATTAAGAATCAAGTTATTGATTTGGCAGTGTATATGTTAGCTGAATTATCTCTTTCCTCACTGTCCTAGTTGCTCCTTAATATTGAAATCTTTCTTCTCCACAACAACTTTTAATTTACATTGGATCGTTAAAGTATTATGATGATCAGGAATGATAAAAAATGTCAAATATTCTTGGTTTGTGGATTTTAGTGAAAAATCTTTTTGAAAAGTTTTTGTAAATTTTTAAAAATGGTTTGTGAGTTTGAAAGTCATCTGTCACTAATTGTCTACTTTCATCAAATAGGACTTGATAGGTTCACTAATTGTCTACTTTCATCAAATAGGACTTGATAGGTTCACTAATTGTCTACTTTCATCAAATAGGACTTGATAGGTTCACTAATTGTCTACTTTCATCAAATAGGACTTGATAGGTTCACTAATTGTCTACTTTCATCAAATAGAACTTGATAGGTTCACTAATTGTCTACTTTCATCAAATAGGACTTGATAGGTTCACTTATTGTCCTGTTCACACTCCTCCCTCATCTTTTGAACAGAAATAGAGGTTTATCCTTTAGTTCCTGTTTAGGATTGGGTTTCTGGTTCCTTTTAAATTCTACTTCAGTTCTACTCCTAAAGCTTGTTCTTTCCTATGCTAATATAACTCCAAACAGTTACTCTCTATGTTGAGTGGCTCTTGGGCCTTGTATTGGGTGAAAAGGAAAAAATTGATTTGTGAATTTGAATGTCATCTGTCACAAATTGTCTACTTTCATTAAATAGAACCTGTATCTTGTTTTGACACCTTTTTTTATTTTGTTTAATAATATTTGTTCTTTTAGAAATGAATATGGAGTAGGATGTTACTCAGCATGTATATAGGTTCCAAGAGCTTTTGAAGATAACAAAATATAAAAATAATATTCTACCATATTTCCTAAATATGTTCAAAAACTTCCCTGGGAAACTGTTACACTATTCTCAAAGTGTAGGTAAAACTTTAAAAATAAATTTATTTTTGTTTTGCTGTTTTATAGAAAATTTTTCAAACTTCAAATTTTTATTTGAAGAAAAAGAAAACATTTTCATTAATTATAATATAGACTTGTTATGATATCAATGTTTTTTATGATAAATCATTGTACCATATTTGCCAGCTAATTAAAACGAGAAGTCTATCGCTAGGAATTATTGGTCATTGAATACTTGTACTTCAATACTTCCACCGGCATTTTGAGATGAGTTCTCTTTTACTATAACTATTTCATGACCAAGGGGGTGAAACTACAATTTACACACGCACACACACTAAAACATATATTTGAATTACAAAGCAAACCAGCTGTAAAAACAAATTGGACAAAATCATTTTAAAAACCTTATTTCTGCTTTTCTCTTAAAGATTTGAAGACATTTATGGCATTGAAAACATTTAAATTGATTGTTTTATATTTTCAAAATACTATTATTCTTAAACACTTATATCTTTGTTTATATTTGAATTTTTAAAAAATATATGTCCTTAAGGACACATGGCACAGTGGATAAAGTCGTTAGATACAGTGACAGGACCCAAAGAGTGTGAGTTCAATACCTGGTTAAGGCAGTGGAGAACTTTGAGAGGGGAATTAACAAGAGATAACTGACATCCATTAGACATGGCATGTGGAAATAAAACAGTCTACCTCAGTGAGCGAAATAAAGGGTTCAGTTTGACATTCCAACCACCTGAAGAAGGCCGGAGTCTACAACAGCAGAAACGTGATAAACATGGCGACAATAGCCTGAATAATGTAAATAGTGTATATCTTTTTTTATATTAATTAATCAAAACATTAAATTAGTAACATATTGAAGTAACTTTATGAATGGTAATGGAATTGGCAAAATTCCTTCTTTAAAGTCTTTTACTCCTGAAAAATTCCAAACTGATATCTATTCTACATAGAAAAAAAGAGAATATTTTAGAATTATGGCAAACAAATAGGTTTTGTTAAAAATGTAATAAGTTGTTTTAGTCCGATGCATCAATGGACATGCAGCCTGATGTGTACTCGTGTACTGAATATGATCTGAAAATTTAACTGTTTTTGATCAACATTCACCTCTGAATTAAGTGCATTAACAAGACAGAAGCTTATGCTGAAAATATATTTGTTGTGTGAAGTTAATGCTTTTTTTCTTCATTTACCTTATTAATTTACTTATATAGCATTAAAATTGATATTTCCAAAATCAATTATTCTATGATTTGTTGATTAACCTCAGTTGAACTGCATAATATTATTAGGTATCACAGATGAAAATTTAAAACGGGTACTAGGTGTTATCTGATTGCATCTTCTTAATCTACATGATTAAAGAAACTTAGCAGTTTTTATTTCATCAAAATATCTCAAACCGTTTAATTTTGGCAGATTTATTTTTATTTTTACACATGTGCTCGACTTTTTTTTTGTCTATTATGAATTAGGACAAAATACCATATTTGGACTCCTATATTTTAAAAAGCAATTAAGAACAACAGTTAATATTATACTAGCTTGTTAGGTACATAAAGAAATTAATAATAAAATTACAGATAGTATCACTGCATATTTCTTAAATAAATTCAGTCTGAATATGCAAATTTTATAAATCAAAACTTCTGCAACGACGTGCAAACAACTCATAACCTGAGGTTTGGCATTTCATAAAACTGGAAATAAGAACAACATTCATCCCAAATTTCAAATATCACATTAGGACTATACCAGTAACATGGCTAATATTTTGGGAGTGATAGAATGAATATATTCTGGATTATTTCACTTCAAAATAGGAAAAATTTGCTTTTTAACCTTTTGTTACAAGGTATTTGAAAGTCTGATTTTAGACTTGCTTGAATTGTGTCATAAAATGAATACACTACACTAGAAACACCAAATTTCATATCTAGCCATTTCTAGGGGTGCTCTTTCCATTTATCATGGTAAAAATGACCTAAAATCAACAGATTAGAATGTATATGGAGCAGATGCTCAACAAGTACAGTCCTGACTCAACATGTACAATTTCTGGGGGGGGAGAGAGAGAGAGAGAGAGAGAGAGAGAGAACGAGAACGAACGAACACAATTCAAGATATACCCACTAATGAACATAAGAAAACAACAGAAAACTCACCATATCATGAAGTGGTATTCTACCACTACTAAATTTGTAACTGAAATCATTAAAATAAAAATATTTTATCTGTCACAATTTGATCAAAAGGTTGAAGTTCTGACACATGTTAGTTCCGATCACTACGCAAGCGGTATGAAATCACCAAACTGTCTCAATTTTTAAACTGTAATGTTCCTCTCACTTTATGCACATAAAGATAAACAATACAGACATAAAATTAACCAAATAAAGTTTATTTGGAAATTTTCAGTAATGGTGGGCTGGGTGTTGGGATACCTCTTCACTGAGTAGTCAAGAGTAAGTCTTGGCATACTCTTCATACCATCCCTCCAAATAATCGAATTCAGGCACTACCCACGTTCTTCTAGTCCTATGAGTATATCTTTGCTGGTGTATCCAGTTTATATAGTTCAAGTATGATCCCATTTGTTACTTCTGCACATAAAAGCTTATGGATCTGACAAAACACTGAGAGTCAATCCAACACTCTCACATCTTTCACCTATGAATCCCAAATTTGTTACCTCATGGTACAATGCAGGACGATCCGCTTTTGGACAACTCTGAACTTCTGCTACAACTTTCTCAATAAGGTGTGCCCATCTGTTCTTAGGAAAGATTGGGAACAATTTATGTAACCAAGTAATAGCAGAATTCCAGGTTTCCTGATACTTCTCTTTCAATGAATATATTTGATGCAGCACCTTGGAACATTCCACTTTAGGCAAAGACATCTTCTTTCCATGTCCTTTTGTCATAAAACAACGTTGTAACTGATTCTGTACATCATCATCTTCAAAAAGAAAAAAATGAATTTATAATCCTATCCCATGTTGTCGAAGTACTACTTAGTCATCTACAAATTATTGTAAAAATTTGCACTAAATACAGTCAGGGATAAATATAAATTTAGTGTCATCCATACACCTGAGTAACAAATAAGGAAGCACTAAAATATTTTCTCAACAAGCCTATTTCCACAGTGGTCCTTAAAACTGACACATTAAAATATTTTAGAATAAAATAAATAATCATAATCCGTATGAAATAAATATTACTAAGAAATAATAATAAATTAGGAAAATGAATATTAAATCGTAAATTTGTATCTAGATAGCAATAAATTGTAACTAAAATCCATTCATTAGATAATTTAAAAAGTAAGAATATTGTTTGAAGGGTAACTTTAAACAAAATGTTACTTGGTAACTGAAATGCAGATAATTTTTGTGAGAATACTGCAAAAACATAAGACATTCTAGAATTTTTTGCATTTTTTTTTGTAGAATGTTTTTTATCTCATTCTTTGAATATGAACATTTTTCGATCAATAAGTCCTACGTTGTTTTGTTTTTTGTGATTTGAATCTGAGCGTAAAGTAAACAAATCGATTTTTGTTTCATGTTTTTTATGACGGAAACGGTTTTTAAATCCCATTTACATTTTACATATCATAGAAAATTAATATTTAAAACAAATTTTTACTAATTTCCTTGAAAATTTCGTCCATAGAAAACATGCTGGTCGATTCTTGGGTGTCCATGTTGACGCTGTGTATTGACTATCGCGTGGAGATGAAATGATGGCTGAGTGAGTCACACAGTTTAGTTTCATAGATTATTAAATGAGCGTTTTAATGATATATTTTATGTGTTTTTATTTTTACAAGAAGCATTTGAATTTTACGAACAAACTTTTCATTTGAATTGTTTACAAACTTATTAAAATTAAAAAATATAAAATATATAAAAATGAAGCTTAGAATGTTAACTTTCAGACTAACGTGTTACTAAAATTGTAATAAACCCTGCAGAGTGCGCATATTACAAAATTTGAGGAAGCAAAAAAAATGTCCCAAATTTTGCCAAATCACCAAAATGTCTCTATTTTCAAACTGTAATGTTCATTGCACACTGTAGTATATATAAAAATATATAAGATAGAAACAAAGTTCATGAAATAAGCTTTTATTTGGTTTTTATGGAGATATTGAATGAAAGAACACGGCGAGTTGAATATATGCCTTTTTTCGTGTTTAGTTAAGCATTTCATCGGCTGTAAGCTGAGGGTTGGGATACCTAATAATATTTAAATAGATTTTATTTATTATAAATATTTATGGTTATTGAGAAGACAATGACTTTTGTGCTAAAAGTTAATTAAAATAGTGCAAAGTATTCTGCTTTTTGTATGTCAGTTTTGTTAGCAGCTTTTCTTAAAAGAATCATGATGACAGTGATGTGAAAATATATATTGTTTGCAGTTGGTTTCAATGCTTATGTGAATTACTGCAAAATACTTTCCACTCCATATGTGCAGAAGTACACAAATGCTCGGATTTTTTTCCTAGCCAATAAAATAGGCCGGTTCAGGTTCTAACTCAGACCTGATCTGTCTTGTCTTGAAGTCAGAACACTATTTTCACTTGTCTGAACTTGCTTTTGTGTGTCAACACCAATTTTTTTTTTTTTTGTGATCTTTTTGCCATATTACTGTTGCATTGCTTTATTACTGTTGATTTGCTTTGCTTATATTGTTTGCTTACTTTATATTTTTGTCCTGTTCCTTTCTTTTCTTGTAGTTTGCTTGTCAATTCTGTTTGTTGGTCAGTTCTATTATTTTGCATTTGACCATGTCTACTCACTTGACATTTGGGGTTTATCAAATAGTATTTAGAGCATTAAAGGTTGGGAACTGCAAGTAAATATACTCTCGGATGATATATTGTATCTTATAGATTTTAATGAAATGGGTAAGTTGAGCAATGACTACAATTAAGTTTACAATATCAGATTTTAAATTTGACCATTCATTAATGCTAATTTTTTGTTTAATATTTCCTTGGTTAATGTTGGCCATGTGGAAAAAAAAATTAGATAATTTGCCAAATGTCTGCAATTGATTTGCATGAATTCATGCTTTCAAAAAGAATATATAGTTGTATAAATGATTCAATTGTCATTTACAACTTTCAAACACAGTGGAGGGCAAAGCAATCTGATAGGTTTTGATGACTGGAAAATTTGTATGTAAAATAGTCACTTTTGGTTTTTTAAATTTTACAAGTAAATATTTTTATTAGAACATTATTGAGGATTTTGAAATTTTAGTGTTGAAAAATTGTTTAAATATTGCATGAAGAAAAGAGGATTGAACTTTTAAGATGTACCACTTCATTTTATTTACATGAAAAAAGTTACTCAAAATATAGTTTTCATTATGAATTCAGTGCAATACTATTATATATTTCTCTCTCTGTCATTGTGTATGCACAGTTAATGTAGAAAAATTTCCCACTGAAATCTGCCAATTTTAAAAATTGATTTTTCATTGTATTTTCCTGCTTTCAAATTTGTACATAGATGTATAGGTGAGAGTCCATATATTTTAAAATAATATTTATGCCAGGTTCTTCATTTATTGAATATACAAGACTGACAAGGAAACAATTGGTCAATGGAGAAGACTTGTGAAACATATGAAGATGAAAGGTTGAATGTTAAAAGCATTTTAATTGTAAGGAATTAAATTGAGATAGTGTGGCACATGTACACAATAGTGTACACGATACTAAGGCTATATTAAATCAGACACTATGAAACTTTGAAAATATATATAGATATGACAAAAGTAAACATATCTCTATTTGCAAACAAAAGCTTTCATTTCATAATTTAAGCAATTCAAGAATATATTTTATGCAAAGTAAAATATAGTGAATTTTTTCTTAAAATGATGTTCACCCTGTACAAGATGATATTCAAAACATGAAGTAAATCTTTTGCAAAATTCTTCTGGATATTTTCCTTATTTCACAATCCAGGATATAAACTAATTTTGCCATAAAAGTTGCTTATTGCCTTTTTAGATCAGTCATTCTAGAGTCTTTTATTGCATAGCATGGAAATTGGTGACAGTTATTGTTTAAATAATCACATCAGTGGATATTTGAAATCCTTAAGAAGTGTTTTTTTTTCCTGACATGCCATTCCTCTCACACTGTAGAAGCTTTAAACAGCTTGTTTTTAAATTATTCTCTATACTGTAACCAAAAATTTGTTTTATTTGATATTTGGCTGCAAGAGGATAAACAAAATTGTTTGAAGGTTAACACTTGCTTGGGGATGAGCAAATAAAATTCATTTGAAAAGACAATATGATAAAACTTCAAGTCTTGTATAAAGATGTGTTGCTAAGCTGATTTTGATGCTATGGCATGTTTTTTGATTCCTGAAACACTGCAAAATCATTTTGCAGTTATCATGTTTTTAGAGTAAACAGTGTCAATGAGTAATATGGTCTACTTCTGCATTTGTACAATGAATATTACTGACTGTACAAAGACAAATCTCAGAAAACTCTTATTCACAAATCATTCTTGACTGAGTAAAGTTTTTACCAAATATCATTTAAGACTTCCTAGCAATGGCTAAACACCAAAGTTTTTTTTTTTTTTGCAGCTGCCATATTTTCTTTGATCTTTAAACCTCATGATCCAATTATTTTATTTAATATTATTCTATATTTACCAATTTGTAAGAAATTTGTGGTTTCTATAAATATTTTGAATACTTTTTCAGTCTTTAAGAATAGTTTGGCTAAAATGTTGTGTTAACAATGGCAATTCTCAAAAGATGTGTGTGTATGGTGTCATGGATAATGGCTCAGAATGAGAAATTGAAGATCTGACTTTGAATTTCAGTTAGTGTTCTTATCTTTACTCATGTGCAATTACTTTGGGAAAGGTATGAATCCACTTCCTCTTCCAGTTAGGAGTTAAATAAAAATTAATTTTCACTTACCTGTATGGATTCAAGGTTGTTTAACAGACTTCATAATTTATATATAATTTATTAAGGTTACTTTAAAGCTTACTTCATCTTCCATGCTGATAATAAATATCAATATATAGATATTGATTATTGAATGATAAAGGAAAAAAAAGCTGTAACCTTGCTATATCATTTACTGGTTTCTCAAAAGATTTCAATGAAAGAGAGTCAATAATGTTTCATGGAACACAATGTAAATTATTTTAGAAAAAACTACAATATAATCCTTATTTTGATATTTTGGTCAAGTTTTTTTATTTTTATATAAATACTACTTTGTGTATCAACTTCTTAAACACATTCAATTTTGACATAAGACAGGTTACCCTTTTGAAACAAACTGGTTGTTAATGGATTGTAAGATAAGCATCCTAATCACTGTTCTCATATAGATCTTATTATTATATAACATTTTTATTATATTTATTAATGGCATGAAAATAGTTGTTCACATTTAAATTTCAAAAGGTTTTTAAAAAAAAAAATAAAAAAATGTGGTTTGTTTTCATGGGAGGAATAAATTTATCATTGAAATATAAGAAAAATAATAGTTTGTCTCTTTTGAGTGCCTTGAAAGGTACATGAATGGGAATTAGTATTTTTGTGAGTTCAGAAATAAGATTCAAGAAGCAGGACAAAGGTTTAGGGAGAGTCCTTGAGTCATGTGATTGGTAACAGCATCCAGGAGGGTATAAGTGTCCCCACTCACTAAATTAAGGATTTGTAAGTAAAAAGAACAAAAAGAATAAAATAATAAAATCACAGTAATTGAGATCTTTTGGAGGGAGAAAAATGTTTTTCAGCAGAGAGAATCAAAAGATTTGATATGGCTAAGAGGCAATTGAACATTTTCTGATAGTAAAACAAGAAAATAAGAATTCAAACCCTATACTAGAGGGACAAAAGAAAATCCTAAACGAGAGAAGAAATAATAGAGGAATTGGTGTTGGCTGTCAAAACTGATGCAAATGTGATTATTGAAGTAGCAGTGCTGAGGGTAAAAGGGTTGTTTCTTATTGGTAGCAAAGTAAATATAGTAATACTTGTAAAAAAAAAACTTGTGCTGCAGGCTCAAAAAGCAAAACATCTTAAATTCCACTTTTATCTATACTTTATAATTATGGGTCTCTATTCAAGATAATTAATGACTGTTTAATCTTAACAAACATAATCTGTTTTGGTTTATCTTCTGAAACATCAAATTTCATAATCTCATTTTCTCTATTTTTCTCCTGTAAAAAAATATATTTGCAAAATTGATTTGACTTGGCTTTTCAAATTTATTTTATGGATCTGTAATTAGTGGTTATGTGGGTAGGGGGTAGAGAAATTGGAATAGGTGAGCTGATTTCAAATTCTTATAAAGTCTTTTATATTCACTTTATGCTTCAATAGACTGGATCATTTTCTCTCTCTTGTCTTGGGTGGCATCCAGTCAAGAAGTGGTACTCTGAATTCAAAAACTCTAAAGAAGGCTACAAGTCATGGTATTTCACATATATTAAAGAAAACAAAAAAGGTCATGATTATAGAATTTAAAAGAAGATGGCTTTAACAAAAGAAAATGTTAATTAGAAAGTCTTTCTTCTGGTATGAGAATTACAATATTAAATAAACAATTTTCACATGATATTTAATTCCAACTTTTATTAAAATCTGATTTTTTATATATATATATATATAATATTAAAGTTAATTGGTAATCTGTATAGATAATTTCAGGGAGGATATAAATCCTGAGCTCAATGTAGTAAACAGAGCAAGTAATAATAAATTATTTCCTGGAGTCTCTGATTTGTTAATTAATTACACACACCAAACACACACACACACACACACACACATTAAAGATAATCCACCCCAAAAACGAAATATCCTTAAGTAAGATAAAATCTTCAAAAAGGACAGAAAAAAATGGCCTAAAAGCCAACACCTACCTGCCTATTCAGTAAAGTATGTTGCCCTATGATTAGATTACCTAGCAAAAAACCTTTGACAATGTTAATTTCTATGAAAGGAATTGTAACTCAAGATGCATGATCTTCAGATGACTTGTGTGTGTGTGTGTGTGTATATATATATATATATATATATATATAAATATAATATGGATAAAACAACTGAAAAGTTGCAAATTAAAAGAAAAAAATTGGCTGTTTTTTTGTGAAAGTATTTATTTATATGTTTTTATATATTTGATATTTCAGACCGCCTCGGTCCTTCCTCAGAAATTAATTGAATAACTGTATTTGGGAGTTTGTTTACAAGTAGCATCCGTCGCGAGACGCGGACGTCACGTGATGTGGAATGCAACTGTGTTTGAATTTTTTAACGTAAATCTAACGATAGTATTTTAGATGTTGTTTAAAAAGGTTTTTTAACTATATCTAAAGAAATTTTTTAACTACATATAAACTAGGGTTAAACAAAGACTTGGGTATTTTAAATCTGTATAAATATTTCAATAGTTAAAAAATTTCTTTAGATATAGTTAAAAAACCTTTTTAAACAACATCTAAAATACTATCGTTAGATTTACGTTAAAAAATTCAAACACAGTTGCATTCCACATCACGTGATGTCCGCGTCTCGCGACGGATGCTACTTGTAAACAAACTCCCAAATACAGTTATTCAATTAATTTCTGAGGAAGGACCAAGGCGGTCTGAAATATCAAATATATAAAAACATATAAATACTTTCACAAAAAAAACACCCAATTTTTTTCTTTTAATTTGCAACTTTTCAGTTGTTTTATCCATATTATATACATATCAAGAAAGTATATGTGGCTTCTCATTATGCTATATATATATATATAATTCAAAACTTTGTTTGCCAGGAACTCATGGAAAAATTAAGTTTCATTTATAAAATTGGTGAAAAATTTATGCCTATTTTTTATTTTCAACAAACTGAATTTTCTTTGAATTGTATTTACTGGTGTATGAAATATGTCCTTAAATCTTAATTGTTTAAACTAAAAATATGTCAATCTTGAACAGTTTCAAATTTGCTTAATTTGTCATAATTTAGATGTCTTTGTAATAATTTTGTCCTTATTAATTTTTGAAGAAAATTTAGTTTAATCTGGTTAATAAGAGCAAATTATGTTCTTAGAACTGACAGGGTAGGAATTGATTTGTCTGCCTTGATATCTATGTTGCCTTATATTAAATTAGAATTTAAATTATTTTCTCCCTATATTTGTAAGTATAGCATTTCAGAATAGATTTGTTGTTGCTGTTGAATGAAGTATATCATTCCATCCCCTTGTATAATGTGTGCCTTTTTACTGTCTTATGTGTAGGTGCTGAGTATCACTGATGAAAGAGCAGATGTTAAAAAGCAAGATATGTGGATTATTGTTAATTATTTTGAATGAAACAGATGTAATAATAGCAAAGAAATTATGGAGGAATGAAAACAAAAATTCCAGTGATTTGGTAGGAAAGGAAGGAAGGAAGTATAAGGCAGCAGGTGGAAATGATTATAGACAAACTCGCCTTATCGTTTCGGAAGAAGTTGATTTAAAAAAAATCAATACTCGAGAGTTTTATGCCAGTCATGACTGCTTCTGTGAATGCAATAGAGTTACATGGACGAGTCAGTGAGCAAAGAAAGAGAGTGACAATGGGTAGCTGAGGGAGTGAGTGATTGGACAGATGATTGTCATGGAGTGAACAAATGAATGATTGGTTGTAGTAGTAATTATATAAGGGTGAATTGAAGATTGGGTTTGCGCTTGTTTGTAATACTGTTAAATATTGGGATAATGAGTTAGAGTAGTTTATTTTCATTGGAATTAAAACCTGCAATTGACAATACAAGGTTCTTTACAGAAAAAAAAAACTTCTAAAAAGATCTTCTTTATGTGAAAATGAATTTCTTCATTTCCTTTGAAATTGTGCCTATAAAATGCAATTTTTGCACATTCACTTAATCCAACAAGTAATGGAAAAAATTTGGAATTGTGTACAATGCAATTAATTGCACCTTTTCCAAAGGTGAAAATACCATTGATATCCTCAAAGACTGATGATGCATTAAATCAATAATCTTAGTGTTTTAAAAAGTTATTTAAGAGAACGATTTTATAAATTTCAACAGAAAACAGTACTGGCTGTTCAGTCAATGAATGCCAAATATTTCCTTGGATGGAAACAGTAAATATTACCATTAGTAGTAGTGATGAGTTTTGAATTCTGGTTTTGATTCACTTTAAATGTAATTGTTTTTCCCTGATGAATAACAGTTTTTTTATTATTATTTGATTATTTTCAACTTGAGTTTAAGATATTTTTATTGTTGTAAAATTAATTTTACTTGAAATTTTATTATGTTTCTTGCTAAAATGGTGAGACCAATTTTCTGTTTCAAATTTTTCTTAATTCTGTTTTGTTTTTTTAGGGAATTCTATTTTTTTCTGTTTTCATAGATTTCTGTTTTTTCTTCATTATAATACTTAGTGAGAAAGCGTAACTAATATATATATATATATAATATATATAAATTCCCTCCCAAATCCAAGTTCTTGTGCCAAACACAAAAGTTTAGTCTAGTAGGAATAGTAAAATAGTCAAATAGGTGTAAAATTACAAAACAAGACATCTACTGTGTAAAATTTTAAAAGGAAAACACATTTTTCATACAATTACAGAAAAGGTACAAATACAAAATTTGCACAAAAATTTCCTTTTGTGTACCTATTAAGGCAGGGTAACAGATTCAGAAAATTGAAAAAATGGAAAAAATACAGTTTTTGAAATGAAAAGGATTTTAAAAAAGACAAAAAGAGAAAACAAGAAGGCAGGAAAAAACAAAAACGTGAAACAACCTTTGCAAAAAAATGAAAAAAATCTACTTTCACTTGTCTCATGAGCGTCTCTGGGACATACAGTAATATTTTGAAAATTCCTTTTTAAATTCACACAGTTTATGCTTGGGGAAATTTCTTAGAATTCTTTTCATTTTTGGCTGTCCAACCACAGGAGAATTTTCACTTGGACTTCAAGATTCTTTAGTCTCTCTGCAGCTGGCCGTAATTGGTGCCGCCTTTGATGTTCTCTTTTAGATGTCAAATACTTTCTTTGATGTTGACCTGCTTTGTCCTCTTGCTGTCAAAGTTTTCTCTTTGCATCTACTGACCTCAGCTCTCTTTATTTAGAAAATTAGGCTCACATAGGCCCCACTATTCAGGATGTTACTAGAGCCTGAGACCATGTCTCTCATTGGTCAGTATAAATGAAAAAATAATTTTCCATAAACTGGAAATGGATCTTTCACAAACTTGGCAGATTTCAACCACCAAATCGAAAAGGATATACAATTGTAACAATTTTTAACACAAACCATCTGACCTTCATAAACAACACTTCTCTCAACAAAGGAACATGTATTAAAAATAACAAAAAAACTATACGATTAAACATTTATACAAGGCTATCATTTTTAAAATAGTAAAAAATAAAATTTTTATATATAATTGTTATTAAAACAAGAAATAAAAGGAAAATGAAACATTTTACTATATCCACCCATTGTATAAGTTGCTCCACCTTGATCGGGTTTCATACTTTATAGTTAGAAAACTTGATGAGTTTCTGGGACAATCCTTGCAAAGAATTCTACAATCCTATATATGAATTCAGTCAAAGTCGTAAAACCTACAGAAAAGTATCACCACAAAGTCATCTCGAGACAAAAAGTGACATTATCATTTGGTCACTTTATTGAAATTATTAAATAACATTTTTGAAAAAAAATCCTAAAATTTGGCTTTCTGAAATGATACAGTCCCCTGCCTCATCGCCATATGATAGGAAAACGAAAGGATAAAACAAAAAGTTAATTTTTTTATGTCCCACTACAACCGCCATTTTTTTTCTTTTATTGAACCATGCCAACTTCATAAACCTTGGCTCCTAAATCTTGTAAACTGTAGGGAGACAGTAAGGGGATGTATTAAAATTTAACAAACTTTATCCTTTGATATCTGTTGGAGAGTGAGTTACGAAAGACAAACATAGTAACAAATTAAAATGACAGTTGAAATCTGTTTGCTAGAAAAAGAAATTTCCACTTCAAAATTGTGATTTCTGTTTCAAGTAGGCCATTCTGTTTTCATGGAAAATAAGCCCCCGTACTAAAATGTCTCATCAGGCCATAAGTTCAAAGTCGTCAATACTGTAACCTAGGTATCTCCACAAGACCGCTAAAAAAAAAAGAGCATAGCATGATGAAAAAGACACTAAACTTGACAAAAACAAAATTTTATCGTCTAAATGTTTGTTATTGTTAAGTGGAAAGATCAAAGTATTTTTAGGGTATTTTTTTACATTTTTTAATTGTTCCTAGCACATCCGAAATCTTTGTTAAAAATCTTGATTTTTTTTTTTTTTTTTTTTTTTTGGAGTCAGCAAAATTGACAGATGGCAATCATTTTTTTTCCATTTTATAAAAAAAATGAAAATCTCAGTTTGAAATTCTTTTAAATATCAATTATCATTTTTTCAAAACTTATTTTAAGAAAATCAGAAATTATAATGTTTATTTAAAATATTTTGAACCAAGCTTAACTTAGCTTCTGTGCCGAAAAGATGTAATTTGAAAATAAAACAAAGTAGGTCAAAAACTTTCGCGTCACTTGACAGATGATGAATGACATATTGATGGATTCCATGAGGATAATTTGTTCTACGGTGGGAGAAAAGTGAAATATTTTACATTTAAGTGAACAAATTATTTACCTCGTTATTTTTAAGGAAAACTTTCAGTGCTCCAATTTTTTTTGTTTTTTGTACTTAGCTTTCACCTTTACGTTTACGATGCTTTATGGAAAATATATTATAAAGAAATTAAAATAAGACTGTTAAGAGTGAGATTAAATTTCATAAGAAGGGTATCTAATTAATTTATAGGTACCTTTCTTATGAAATTTTATCAAAAGTATACATAAAATACTATAATTTTATGTACATTTACTACATTTTACTGTGTTATTTGTATTTCCATTCATTTTATTAATTTTGATATTTCATTTATGGAAAAAATGCCATAACTGAGATTAATATAAAAATAAGATCATATAAATTTCATAAGATGATACTGATACTTTTAGGTACCCTTTTCAGTTGAAATTGAAAAATCAAATTAACTTCTCCATGTGTTTTGCAAAAGTAAAGGCCTTAACGGCGGAGAACAATGCTTAACTCAAATAACGCAACTTGACTGTATTCTGGTTGGTCTTCCATACTTTATAATTAGATCCCAATTATAAACACAAGATTACATTTCTTAATTACTGCGGGTCTTCTAATTAGTCAAAACGATACAATTTACAACACACTAAAAAAACATCTATCTCATAAGGACACTTACGAAAGTGGATGCGGCTTTTAACTAATTTTATAATATTTTAACAACTTAATTGTAAAAATCTATTATAATTAAAAAATAACAAATAATTGTATTAAAAATTCATTTTTCATCAAAAGATTTCTTTTGCTTTCAGAAAATATTGCCATATTCATAAAAACAACTAAAAGCAAATAAAAGCATTTGAAATTAAATAATATATTTGTTTTATTGAGTTTTGTATGTTACAAATTCAGAGCTGATTTTACGGTAGGGGGGTCCAATTAAAAACAAAAAAAACAATTTGCATTCCTCAAAGCCTTGTGTTTTTAACTATTGTAATTACTAAAGTGGACTCAATCGCATTTCTAGAGTTTTCATAAAATTAGTTATGGGGAGGGTAATAAATATAAAAAAATATTTCTGCCATGACTTTAATAAAAAAAAACATATTTATAATAATTTCAATCATCTGTGAATAGTTTCTGAAAGTTTCATTAACATCCAACAATTATTTTTATTTTTTGCGAGATTTTCCAAATTAATGTGTGTCATACAAAAAAAAAAACGTGCTAAAAATTGTATATGTTATTTTACTAGTTCCAGTGATACAAAGAGAAACGGGGATTTTTAAATAAAAATTCAGAGTGTTCTAAAAAGAAGGAAAAATTTTAAAAAATAATTAAAGTAAACTTTGACCTTTTCTCTTAATAATAACAAACATTTAGACGATAAAATGTTGTTTTCGTCAAGTTTGGTGTCTTTTTCATCATGCTATGCTCTTTTTTTAGTGATCTCATGTAGGTAGCTACTGTAACCTGTGACATCATTATTGAGATTTAATGAACTAAATGTAAATTCTGAAAACTCTGAAAAAATACATTTGTTCCCAAGTTGGTATAAATTCTTTAGTGGCTCATTGATACCTGCAAACATCAATGTACATCTGTATTTTGTTTTTCTCAATGGAATCAATATTGGAAAGTCCCCACTGTTTAAAGTTATTTTTATAATCCACGGCAAAGCCAAGACCAAGTATAAATTGAATTTAAAACTGAATTTGTTGGAAGTATTGGGATCCTGGGAAGGAACACATACTTCATTTTTTTCTATTCTTTTTGGATTAATTGCTCTGATGTTCTAACAGTTCAGAAAGTTCTCTTGCACACCTTTGGGGAGTTAAGATTTCTTAGATGAATTATATGATTCCCAAATTGTAGTTGAACCCTCTGGAATGGAACTCACTTGGATTTTGAACAGTCTTAGGAGTTTTAACCTCTTCAAGTTTAGTATTATCTATCACTATTTCCATGGAAAATGTTCAGACTAGCTACATTCCTTTAGTCTCCCCCCCATGCAACTCTAACCCTCCTAGCTAAGACCCTTGCTGTGTACATTGAGGCAAACTCACCCTCGTTCCCTTCATATTCCATTAGTAAGGAGCAAGTTCTACTTGGATAGCATCTTCCCAAAAACTGTTGCTTTGTGGAACAGAATACAAGGAGGATGATTCCTCAATGACTAAAATGATAACCTCTTCAATAACCCTCTGCCTTGAGTAGCTCTTCAGCCTTGTATATTGTGAACATTAGTAAAATAAAAAAAATGTAATCCAAGAAATGGAAGTATAAGACTAAGAAAAAATTTTTACGAGATATTTAATAGTCTGTTTATTATTTTAGTTGACTACAGTTTATTTTAGTACATTTTAGGTGTTTAAAGGAACAATGCATTTTAATATGAGCCTTTCAAAATGCATGAGACAATTAAATAGACATTATCAGTGATTTGTTGATTTTAGTGCTCCAAAGTAATCAATAAAATACTATATCACAATTAGTATACTAATACTTTTTGTTTAAGAATAAATGAGCTAAATCCAGTCTCACATTTCACTGATCATTTTTTACTTCTCAAAATTCTTATCATAATGACTTGCTTAGTTCAATAATCTCTTATTTCAACTTCTGTTGCTTTGTTTTCAATGATGGCAGTTTTTCCATTCCTTCTGACTCGTTGTATTTGACACCTGGAAGAATTATGTGTGAATTGTAAGTTATAAGCTTTTTGATATCAATGATGTACATAGAATGTCAATTTTAAAAGAGTATGAACATAAATAAAAAAATAAAAACAAAAATAAAACATGCTTGTAGGTATACATGTAGATATTTGAATAAGTGTGGATAACTTGTTAAATTTGTTTGTTAGTTTTTTTTAAAACCACTTTGATAGTAAGTAAAAGAATTCATATTTTATTGTGCATTTAGCCTTTAAAGTAAGAATAATTAAACTTTGCGCTAATGAAAGTGAATATTTTATAAATTGGGCCAGCCTAAAAACCATTCATATTAGTTTTCATTCAAAAATGTTTATCCGGAAACTGAGAAGAAATTATAAACAACAACAAAATATTCAATAGAAAAAAATTATCTTCAAAAGAATTTTGATACAAAGGTTCAATTTAGAAAAAATAGTATAATCTTACACATTAAAACCACTCTCAGTCTGAAGGACAGCCTTGATGTAACCCCCTCCCATTAAAAGAAATAACTGCATGCTGAAATAGGGTTGTTTTCATTCATGTTAGCCATCATGATGGCTGCTTTGAATGAATCCTTAGTATATGGGCCAGCTGATCTCATTCTCTGCAACACCATTTCCTATGTAGTAGTCTAATGAGTTCAAATCAGGAGAGCTTGGGACCTATATGTTTGTGTGGGTGCGTGTAACATGATAATGAAAAATCTCAGCTAGCCATTCCTGAGTCACATTGGAGGGAGCTTAGAAAATGCTGGAATATATATGGCCACCAACTCAATCCAGGTGTTGACTATGTGTCTATCACCTTGATGTCAGCAGTGGCATTGACCCTGATGTCTTTTGGGAAGAAGTGGGATAACATGGCATGGTCCTTATTGATCATGATTCCCAAGACACTGTCAATGACAATGGAAACTTGATGTACATCACTGTGGGTTTTTTTCTTGTTCACTTGGCTACTTTCAAGTAGCTGGTGAATTCAGTTGCTGTTACATGAGCATGATGTACCTTTTCATTTCCTGTCTCAGATGGGAAGCTGCCATATTAAAGCTCTTTAGATACACCTGAAAGAAAAATGGGAATGTTAAAATTTGGTGCTGCATTCTATGCAACATTTGTTTGGTTGTCTTCAATTTAAGGCTGACTAAAGGTGTGTCCTCAAATACTGCTACAACCTGTATTTCAAGTCAGATTCTTCTCACAGCAAGAAATAATTTATCTAGTTTTTTTTTCTTTTCTTATGACTGGGGTAATGTAAAACAAATTTTTAAAAAAAGCAACTTACATAGTATTGTGGTCTTGCAATATTGTCTCTTCACTCTATGCTTTCAAAGTGTGGCCTTGTGTCATACTTTATCTAGCCAAAATAAATCAAAATTAAGATTAAACAATTACTACAAAAATCAAAAAGGTTGCTAAAAGCAATGTATGTATTGTTTGTAGTTTGTGGATGAATAACTTAGAACTGGGTGGGAGCAGAGGCAGGTGAAGTCTAGTAATTTAGTAATGGAAACTCATTTACATAAGTATTTGTTTATCTATGTAAGATAGTAGCAGTTTGTATCAGTTGAGTGAATGTCTTTGATCAAAGCAGTCTGGCAAAAAAGCTATATTCAGAAATCAAAAACACAACTCACAATAGATTGTGAGATAAGGATACTTGTAATTTTATCTTTAAGATGATTTCTTAGTGGGGAAACACATGATTGTAAGAATGATGGAATATATTTACTTGATTTTACTTAATTCTTAAATATTTAGTAATATCTTTGAAACAATTTTGATAATTCCATTCTCTCAGAGTTTTTCTCTGTTCAATGTGCCTTTTTCCTTTTCTTATTAAGTGGATTCTGAAAAGTCCAAAATAGTAATCTGAAGATGCAATGTCTTGTAAATACAGCAGATTACTCAAAACTTACTGGCCAAGCAGTAACAATTTTTACCTGGTTACCATAGAAACACATAGTTTAGCATTATTCTGATGGAATATTAAACTATTTTATCTAATTCTATTTGTTTTTTTCTAGCTCCTACTGATTTCAGTTGGTCTAATTTGGAGCAGTCCTTATTTAAATTGTTTGCTTCTCCTAAAAGCTCATATTAGAGGACTCGGAATTACCTTGTTTGGATGAAGATTGTCCATTAGCATGGTTTGTGATGGTTCACTTCACTTTTCCCACACTGCATTGTGTGAAAGTATCCACATTTCATCACCTGTTATAATAGAAAAAAATTCTCATTAAAATTAAGTAGTGAATTGTATGCAAATAAGGTCTGGTAAAGTTTTTTGGAAGACACATTAAAATAACAAACATAACCAAACTTGTGTAAATGATTTTCTGTGTATGAGTTGAATATTTTGAGTATGCTGACTATCTCTGATGTTTTATAATGTTGATAATTCTCAAGTAATGTCTTTCAATCCCTTTAAACCCCAACTATTGATCTCTCTGTTCAAAACTTCATTAACCACTTTTGGTACATTTGATCAGTTAGAGTGCCTTCTCCATGAATTACACAAACCATTTTATTTTGTCATCTGAGTTCATTTTTACCTTTCATAAAATAAAAAAGGCTAATATTTTGATAATTTTATTTGCCTTCCATCTATAATGTTAGAATCACTAAACAAAAAAGTGTTAAAACAATGGAAAACAATCATTTTGAACAAAGTTAGTTGCAATTAAACACTTGTAATGTAATCTAATGGTAAATGTAGAAAAAAACTTTTGGCCAACACAGTAGTTTTAAAATTCTTGCTTGATAATATTATTTATGTAGTTGATCTAAAAAAGAAAATTAGAAAACATTGGTGGAAAGAACTGTCTGATAAAGCCTCATCATGACTGAATTATTTTAGCTGTTATTTTTATTGTTTCTGCTACAATAATTGCCCAGCCTTTGAGTAAATATGGTATTGAGTTTGTGGAATGAGTAGCTATGGTCAAATGCAAAATAAGTAACAGAACTATCCAAAATAAGTAACAGAACTATCCAAGTTTGCAAGAAAAAGAAAAGAACAGAGCAAAAAATAATATAAAGCAAGCAAACAATATATGCAAGGCAAATTAACAGTAATAAGGCAAAGCAGCAGTAATTTAGCAAAAAGTTCACAAACTAAGAATTGGGGTTGATACACAAGAGCAAGTTCGGAAAAGTGAATGTAGTGTTCTTACTTCAAGAAAAGACAGACTGGGACTGAATCAAATGAAATCAAGAACTGGCATATTTTATTGGCTAGGTAAAAATCCTAGCATGCATTTATGTACTTCTGTTTCTAAGCTGGAGGAGGGGCAAGTGTTTTGCAGTCATTCTCAATTGGATTGAAACCAAGAGTAAATCTTTTTAAATATTAAATTAGTTATCTGGAGGAGATTGGAGAACTGGGTAGATATGATGAAATTGTTGACTTTTAAGTTACACATGACATTACTTTCTTTGATGAATAGTTGCCTTTGTTATTTTATTCATAAATCTGTCACAAGTTTATTGGATATGGTCAATTTGTTTAGTAGACATAAAAATAAAAATCTTTTTCCTAAATTTCTGATTATATCACTGATAAATTGATTACATTGGATGGCAAAGTGTTAGTTCAATATTCTAGTGAATTGTTTTTGGTTTCTACTAAGAACCCCTAACCTTTTCTCTTAATTAGATATTATATACAAATTTTTATTCAGTAGGGAAGGAAGTAAAATAATGAAGAGAACATATTGGTTCCTTCATCTAATATATCATTAAATTTATATTTTTATCGCATTCAAGCTATTTTTAATTTCTTTTGTATTAAAAACCAATATTGTGTAAGAATATTAAATTTTATAAATTATTTTTATATAAAATTTGATGTTGGCTTTACAGATAATTTGATGCCCATCCTGTCTGTGTAAAAAAAAAAAAAAAAAAAGAAGCATTTCTCATTGATTTGTTAAGGAGATAATCAAATCTTAATGTTTTATTCAGGTTAATCTTTTATGTTTTTAATACATTTCAACAGAGCAGATCTCTAGCTGTCATCAGGTGACTTCTGTTTCCTGTAATCTTCAGTAGATTTTCTAATTAAATGTTTTTTCAACAAAAACTTAATTGGATTGTTGTGTGCTGTGAAATCCTAGGGAAGACATTGGCTTGGGGAAAAGTAGTAGCAGAAATTAAGTTTTATCTTTCAGAAAAATTGTTAGGCAATAAATTCAATAATATTGTCTTCTTAGATCTCTTCATTACTTTCTTGCTCTGTATCAAATAATTTGACACACAATTATGAACCATTATTTTTTTTTCTCTCTCTTGCTTTTAAACATTATACGTGTTTGCACTGCACATATATATATATATATATATATATATATATATATATATATATATGTGTATGTGCAGGTGCAGGCATTAGATTCTATATCTGTGACATAACATCATTACTCTGTTATCATTATACATCTTTATCAATAAGTGTTATAATGCTCTAGGTATCTATCTTTTCTGCCTTTGTGTGTGTGTGTATATATATATATATATATATATATGTGTGTGTATCATTCACTTCTATCTATTAAGCATAATTACACCCTCTGTTCATGGTATTGTAATTTAATACTGCTTTTCTTTGTAAAACACTGACTTGAAGTTCATTAAGTAATTTTTTTTTATCTCAATTCAACAATTTTATTCTACTGTCCTTATCTGTTCATCTCAGAAGGAATGAACAAGAGAAGTGGTGATAATGATTTACAATATAATTCATTGAAGTTGTTTAAATTCTTTACTTTTAGCAAATATGGGATTTTTTTGTTTTTAATGGTACTCTATTTTTTAAAAAATTGGTATCAATTCTATTCTATTCTGCTATTCTGTAACTTTATTTAATGTCTATATTCTTTACAATGATTCATATTGGGTCACTATTTTATTGCTATGATTTTTTTTTAATTAATGTCAATTGTTGGAAATAGAAAATATTTTGAACAAAATGACAAATAAATAATTCTGATTTATTTTTAATCAGACTTGAATTATTTTGTGTTAAACATTATTTTTTTTAGTAAATCTTGTCAGCTTTATGAAAAACATTGCTTAGGGTTTTCTTATTTTAGAGTATCATGATCCAAAATTAGCAGTAGATATTGCATTTGAAACTTACGGAATTTCATGTCCAGAATCTCTGTTTTAAAATGATGCTTTAAATAATTAAAAAAATATATGTGTACTTGTAGCTATAGAGATTTGGTTTTAAATTAAAATTTTATGTGATTGTGAAATGTTATTAAACTGATAGTGAAGATAGAAAGTAAACCAGATTATCTGTCATTTAGTGTTTTCTGCCAATGAGCCATAGTTTCAAAATAATGGTTCTGAAATTTTTAGTGTGCAGGAGATTGAATGAATGAGTTCATAACAGAATTAGTGAGTGTGTGGGTGAATTAATCTGATGAATACTTTGAACTATTTTCACTTGGAAAGGTGTCTCTGGAAGCACAACTACTGTTTCCTTCATGTGTTCATGGCATTAACCTTTTTGAATCTAGCCATTGAATTATTTGACTTGATTAAATATTTGTGCACTCATCACATATTCATTTTAGGATTTATTTTAGCATTTCCCACTGTTTAATTTTAACGAATATTATTTTATTGAATATTTTCATCAAATTGTTAAATGTGTACTTAATATTTATTATTTTTATTTGTCAACATGTCTGGAAAAATGTTATTTTGTAATGAACTAATTTGAAATTCTGTCTTTATAAATAATACTAACCGATTTTTAGTTGATTAGTTCTTTATCTAGTTTTTATTATTATAGAAGGAAAAAGTAATTTATGAGTAGTTTTATATTTTTCACATAAACCATTTATATTCATAAACTTGTTGGTTAAGAAATATTTTTATTATTCCCAGAAATAAAAATTTAAAGCTGTGAATTATACTTATCAAACTTCATTCATGTGATAATTTACTGTAAGATTTATACTAAATCATACCAAGTTAAATATGGTTAAATATATTTTAGATACAAGTCCTTTTGGAGAGAATTAGTAAAGAAAATATTTCTATATCAGTGTAATGAAATGTGGGGATGCTGAAAAATTCTTGACTCACCAAAATCTGCTCAAACAAGTCTCTTGTTAATTATTGTTTTTTTTGTATGTTCCCGATTAGTTTTTGGATTTCAATTTTATATTTGAAAATATATTTTGTTATTTCAGCTAGCATTAGCCATTATCAATGACTTTTGGTTTTGTTATATTGTCAATTTCATTTTCAAATATTGCAGTTTGCTGGAGATGATAGGTATGAAATTTTAAATTTAACAAAATCATTTGAAAATAAACTTAGAAATGAGACAAGTGGATAGGGAAATAATAGGAATAGAAAGAGGTCAACATTGAACAAAATAAAATTTTGATGTGTAAAAAAATTAAGGTGGATAGGGCAAAAATATATAGCAAAAAGAAAGAATAAAAGATGGAACAAAAGGTTGTCTGATAGCAACTACAATAAGAAAAAAAACAGATAGAAGATAAATGAGATAAAGAAGTATGATGGTAAGGTGTCGCAGGGAATAGCACAATTTTCAAACTTACAAGTAATCCTTCTCAGACAAGGTGGAAATTTGTCAGAAATTGTCCGAAGTTCATTTTGGAAAAGTACAAGAACTATAACCCAAGAAATTTGAAAGCTTGAACCATATTTCTTGTACTTTGGACAATTCCTGATGAAATTTCCTCCTTGTTTGAGAAGGAGTATTTGTAAGTTTGAGAATTTGTTCATTAAAATTAATTGACACAAAATTTCTATTGTCTTTGTGTGTATACACACACACACACACACACACACACACATCTATAAAAATGCATGTGATATTTCATTTGCATATGTATGCATGATTGTGTGTGTGTGTATATATATATATATATATATATATTATTTATTGATGATTTATACCATCAGCAAATGGAAGATGACAAATAATTGTTAAACTATCTTAATGTTTACTTTTGATAAAAAGTAATTTGTAAACATTTTTGAAAATGTTTCTTTACAAAAAACATAATGATTTAATTTAATATAAATGTATTTACATGCTTATATTTTCATTGAGTTTGGCTTTGTATGTGTGGTTCTTTTGTGCAACTAATTCTTGTAGCATTTTCATTGTTGCCTACTGCTGTGTAATTTGATTTATCTGGTGATGAGTGGACAAACTCCATGACATGTACAGGATACCATTGACACCCAAGAATCCTTACAGCACTGAAGAGACTAAAAAAACATCATCAGAAAAGAATGAAACATCCACAATGGGAAATTCAGGAAAAGATAATTCCTAAGTTACACTGAAAATTCCAGTTCATATGTTTGTTCCTCAGAAAATCAAGTATGAGCCAAGTACCTACAAAGGGAAAGCTAATTGAATTTCACCAGAGGAGAAGCACTTCAGACCCCCCCCCACCTTCTTATTTTTCTCTCCAGTTCTCTTCCTCCTCCTTTTCTAGTTAGGAAATTAATTTCAAAATAACGATTTGATAAACTATTTGCATTTAATAATAATGATTCTAAGGTAATCTCTGTATTTGGTCTTTGTTTTTATCTATTTAATAATTTGGACTCTCTCTGCTTTTTTTGGAATGGTTTCTTTTAAATATGGCTACTTTAAGTATTGTCTGACCCTTGTAAGAATTAGGATAACATTCATTTGATTTTTCTGTTTTATATTTCTTTTATTTTACCAAGTTTTGATTGGTCTTTTCCTTTGTCATTGACCAAATTTAGTTTGTGACAAATGCACTTAGTATGCATTATCACAACATTGTTTTCATTAAATATAGTAATTGTGAAGATTATTGTAAATGAATGAAGTGAAAATCATAGCATTTTTATATGTACAGTAGAACCAGAACTAAAAAAGCATCCTTTTCTACATTAATAAATTTTTGCCTGAAGCTTTTTCTGAGGGTAATTTCAAATTTTTCATTGGAAAAGAAGATATAAACATAGATATACACATTCACATATGTATGCATGTACAGACGGTTTATCTCTTTCTTTATATAAGAAATGTACTGAAAGTAAATAGGCAGTTCTGTTTTAAAACAGGTCATTTAAACTATTCAAGAATATTTTACACAACTTAAAATGTAGCGGACTTGTCATTAAATTTTAAAGTCTAAGCATCAAATTCATCAATTTTCAATCTCTTTTGAAATATTTGATCAGGACATATTCAAAAATATGAAGGAAATTATTTTTCCTGAATATTTTTCTTATTTCAGAAATCAAAATGGTTCAGATATATATTCAATGAAATTTATATCTGCTGACTGAGTTGGCCATAAGTTACTTTTAAGATCTACTTTATTTTTTTTTTTTTTTTTTTTTACATTATTCATTTTTTTTATTTTGTCACATTATTCATTTTTTTTATTTTGTCACATTTGCTGTCATGTATCTGAGATTTGTTGTTCGATATTTTTTTGTCTCATTGCATGTAAACACCTTTTCCAAATGGCTCACGTTGAGCTGAATAAGATGCAGCAGCAATTTCCTCTTTCTTCTCTGCAGTTCATAACTGAAAGTGGAATGCCTAATTTTGATGTGATTTGCTACTGGCTCATTCCATTTTTTTTTTTTTTTTTTTTTTGATAACTTTTGAAACATCACAGCTTATTTGCTTCTAGGGTTTTTGCATTTAAGTAATAAAATGAATAAATGTCAATGAAATATGTGCATTAAAAATGAAATCTGCATGAAATAATG
>OZ038518.1:26988594-27323594 GCA_964036315.1 Acanthosepion esculentum | reverse complement strand
ATTTTTATTACAATTATAATAATATTATTATTATTATTATTGTTGTTGTTGCTGTTGTTGTTTTTCAAATATTTGAAAGATAATAATACAAAACTGACTTGTAGTAAAAATGAAACAAAATAATGTTATAACTGGGAACACTTTTTCAACAAAATTGAAATTGTTACTTTGCAATTAATAAATAAGAAAATGTAAAGGAATAAAATTCATACCAAATATTATTAAAATAACCTTTGGATATAAATAATAATAGATAAAGAAATCGGTGATAATGAGCCACTAGTCAAAAATAAACAAAAATAAACATTACAAAAATGCTTTCCTCTAATTCTGAAAATTATGACCACTTTCGTAAAACCAACAACAGAGAAATGTTAGGCTTAAATATAAATAGATTAGAATTATTCATGCCACTATAATTAATATAACAAATATACTAAATGTTCCTAATATATTTAACTCTTACTGTTTATATAAGAACATGTGTGTGTGTGTATATATATATATATATATATATATATATATATATTTATATTTGTGTGTGTGTGTGTGTGTGTGTATATATATATATATATATATATATATATATATATATATATATATAAAATGAAGAGGTTATAATGGTTCCAATGAGAGAAAAGTGTGTATATTAAAAAGAAGAGAGGTACCGCAAACTTTTTGGGTTGTAATGTGGGTTTTTAAAAAAATATTATTCTTTATTTTACATAGTTTTACAACACGTGTTTCTGGTCTTACGATGCCAGACAACAGAAAACTTTTTGTTTCACAACATATCTTTGAATGTAACCAGGATAAATTTAATATCATGCCGATATACCAAACAGACAATTATTCCTACCTACAAATACAAGAAAAAAAACTTCATAAATAAATTCAAACCGGAACTAAATAGATCATGATCCCACACACAAAAGCACACAGCATGCACACATGGTGACCAAATACAATGATCAAACAGCTCTAATACATGCACGCAAGCTCACATGCGGGTATCTGTGGAACATGAAAAATGTATATATGTACGCATATATGTGTGTGTGTATATATATATATGTGTGTGTGTGTGTATATGTATGTATGCATGTATATGCACGCATATTGGCGAAAGCAGGGGAGCTACTCACACAAACCCCACACAACTTAGGAAATACGTGTGTATGTATATGCGTATGTATGTGTGTGTGTGTGCGTGCTGGTTCCATGTAACTTGGGAAAAATGTGAGTGTGTGTGCGTTTGTACAGATTCCTTGTGGTGGGACAATGTACGTGTGTGTGTATGTGTACAAGTGTGTTTACTAATTCTTCGTAGTGAAACAGTGTATGTATTCAGGGGGATTGTACACACACATATATACACGCATGCTGACAGGAACACACGAAAACGGAAATAGATCTAAGAGATCTAAGAACACACAGGGGTTATTAAAACATTAAAAGATAAGACAACCCGATTCATCACTTCTCAAACCAACCTTAATTGTTTTATGACCCTTCGCTCAAAACTCTTCACTACCATTTAAAGAAAGACATTGGAATGACCAACACAAAAACAGAGAATGTCTCATATAGAGAAGATTTAACATTGAAAAACATAAAGGAAAAAAATTAAATATTTTTAATAATTATTTCTAATAATATTTGGAAATCTCCACCCTTTACCTGAAGACGGTCGTAAGACCAGAAACACGTGTTGTAAAACTATGAAAAATAAAGAATAATATTTTTTTAAAAACCCACATTACAACCAAAAACGTTTGCGGTACCTCTCTTCTTTTTAATATATATATGTATGTGTGTGTGTGTGTGTCTTATAAAACTCTGAACTTTGTATCTTGTGTGTTTACCAGAAGTCATATATAGAGAGTTGGGAAAACAAAGATGTAAATTTATCGTTTAAGAAGTGGGGGATGGAGCTAATTTTTTTACGTGAAAATGTATAAAACACACAAAATCTGCCCCGAACAGGATACTCAGAGCTGTCATCAAAGTCCACACCACTCTTGGTTGTGAACTTCATAACCTCATGCTAAAAATGACTGTGCTGACAAACTTCAAAGAGACTGCTTCAGACTACGGCAACACTGTCCACAGTAAGAAACAATTCTATCTCAAGTGTTGACTTTTTCACGCAAACACACATATAACAACATTTCATTGTTTCTCACATATGTACACAAAGAGAATTTATATTTTATTTCAGAATTTTATTAACCCAAACAAAAAGACATTACTTTCCAATCTATGACCAATTGTATTCTTGTCATTATATTAATGTTAATTTGTTGAAACTACATTTTTTTCTACTGAATTTTATTCTTTCAATGAAAATTGTTTGATTATTCTAAATGGCCGAATTACATGCAACCCTACAACAATATCTGATGTTATTGTATCAAATCCCAAGACGCCGAATTTTGACATTCCAAGCTCTTATTGTTCAACTTTCTTCAAACACTATATATGCACACACTATTGACAATTGGAAAAACATTCATGAAAGTATAATGTTTTGAAAAAATATCCAACTATGCATTTCACAGATTAGGCTTCATCAGATTGAAGGCTAAAAAATGAGTTGTGTATATTTAAAATAAAATATTCCCTCTATCTCTCTCTCTCTCTCTCTCTCTCTCTGTATATATATATATATATATATAAAATGGAATATTATCATTAGGCTGAATACTATTCATACTTCTGAAATCAAACAATTGATTGGATAATATTTTTGAAAAAATATGAAGATTCCCTGAGGAAAATATTTCTGTTAATAAAGAAAAATGACTTTTATCATCTTGGAAGTTTGGTATATAAGGTGAGTGAAGATTGAAAAGGATAAACAAAATATGTAAGATGATAAATTTTGTTGTAAATGTTGAATCCACATTTGCAATTGTATTTTTAAAACCCAACCAGTTGTGTTCCATTCTGTATGGTACTTGGAAGCAGAGCTCGTTATGAAAAGGCTTAAGAATAGTCTGTAGCTTCATCTCAAAAATAAAAAAAAATATGTTGAGTCATTAAAAAATAAAATGCCTATTGAATGGATTTAAATTTGGAAAAAACAAAAAAAGAATGCAGAAATAAAGCACATTGTGTTGTTGTAATTTTGCAGAGTAGAGAGGAACCTTGATTGTATCTTGGAAATGCTTTTATTATATTCTGACAATAATAATAATAATGTTTAACTAATGAGCTCTTTTGTTTCCTCTGAGATTGTCTCAACTACATAATCAAAAATCAATAGGAAAATGTTTTAAATGTGGCCAATCATATCTGTCTATTTAATCATTAAAGATGCCAACTGTAATCAGGCATTGAATTTTCATGGGAGGAAGCTGCAAGGTCGTCAAGCTTAAACTAAAAGGTGAAAGACTCTTAACACTTATTTCATTGACTGATAATTGCCAAATGAATTGTGTAAATAATCAGTATTCCCATCTGTTAGGTGGGGCTAGCTAATCCCTGTTGCTGGTGCCTACTCAGGCACATTTGTGTTTCTTCAAAGTGTATTTTATGCTTCAATATCTTACAGTTTCTGGGAGATTATGCATAACCTGTCATGATTAACAGTTTTGTACAAGACCAGTACTCTCAAATCTTCAGTCATGATGACTAGTGACTTTGTGCTAATACAACCATTGATGGGTTCCAAACATTTCCATCTGCCAATTTCACTCACAATTCTTGCATCAACATGTGGTATGATTTTCTAGTACTTCTTAATAGTGCCACATACTAGGGTCACCTCCCCGAGCCAATATTATCAAGAATCTAATTGACAACCATGTTGAGATTCAAACTTAGGTCCCATAGCTGAAACACATGTCAGTTAATTCCAGTCAGAACAGATCCAAGAGATTTTTAATTGCTGTTACACCTGTAATTTCTTATTTGGAAATTTATAGATATGCTGTAAACAACTGTTGTTTGATATTTACTTATTCTTCTAACCTGTCATCAATATATATATACAAGTTCATTGAAGAGATACATATAAAAACAAATGAAATAATTTATAACTGCTCAACTAAACCCATTGAAAGTTATGATAAATAAAATGTAAAATATGCTTAACCTAAAGTAAAAAAATAAATGACAGGTAATATTCCTTTTAAAAAAATGACAGGTAATATTTTTGTTAAAATAAACAAAATTATAATGAAAATAAGTGCATCAAAATAAGTATACTAACAAACCAAAGATTAAAATTTTTTTTTTCTACTAAAATCAGTGGAAATATTAAATCTTAAAAAATATTATACAAAATAACAAAGAAATATAAAATTGAAATGTAAAAGATCTGTGACTAGTTTGTTAAACATTCTTTTCAATAGAACTCAATTAAGGCAGTTAGCATTAAAGAAAGGATCATTTCCTGGCATCAAACACTGTGTTGATGAACACTCTTGTTTCTTCTTGCTAACATAGGCTGAAATCTCAGCTGCATTGTTTTTTATAGGTTTTAATAACTCTGTACTCCACTGCTTAACTATTGAGAAGATACTGTCAGCCTTGATGAAATCATAGATGGGCAATGAGAAATTTAATCCTTAATGAATGATCACTTTAATAAACAATTTTTTATCTATTCTATCTGAACATATTTATAAAAGATGGAATTTGAGGATGAAATAAAAGATAAATGAAAATTCTCATGTTTAGTGTCATATGAGATGTGCCTCCCCCCCTCATAATTACATTTAATGTTATTCAATTAAGTCAGGAAAACACTGATAGTCTACTGCATTTCCTGAGTAAACATTACTTTACCAAATAACTCAACTTTGCATATAAAGTCTGGAAGATATTTTTGAGCTATTTTTGTGTGGGGGTGGGTATATGTCAGCAATTTTGGTCTGATATTTTTCCCAGTCTATCTAGACATTTTGATTGTTGGTATCATTTTTTTCTGCTTCTAATTTCTGCTTCTCTTTTCTGCTTTCATCCGACTTACAGCCTTTTCAGTTGTTAAGTCTTAATATCCCTAAAGAACTAATAGGTAGCAGCAAATTCAATGCAACTTTGTATTATCTTACTATCTACAGATCTCTTCATAAGTCATTTGGCACAGAGAACATCTCTCTATTATTCAGTGATTATAAATGACAAAGCAAAACTTTAAATTAAGTTTATATTTGTCACAATCAGTCGTTAGTAGCTGAACATTTGTATTTGTTTTGTAAAAAAAAAAAAAAAATTCATAATTTTGTAAAACAATTTTTTTCTTTATTCTTAAAATATATGAATTACTTGGTTTTCTCTTCACAATGTATATTTAATCAAAAGGATTTTAAATTATTGGCAACGGAAATCATTTTTATGGGTGCAGAATCCATAAATATTACGAATTCCCTTTTAATTTTGATTATCATACTTATCCATTTTTTTCAATTCCAGGTGAAAGTGGTTCTGGAAAAACAGAAGCATCAAAGATCATCATGCGATACATTGCTGCTGTAACCAACATTGGTGGACAAAAGGAGGTTGAAAGGTAAAGTCTAAAAACATTACTAAATTATTAAAATCCAACTATAAATCTGGGAATTATTTGGACCTTTTAGTTATTTATTTTTAAATAAAGATCAAAATCAACTCCAGACAAGATACTGTTCAAGATTAACATGCAATCACCTAGAAATGTGGAAAATAATTCAACAAATTGGTTGATATGTTGAGATTGAAACAGATAAGGATGTTATTTACACTGTTTATATTCGAAGTAATGTCATTGATGAGGACAATAGTCTGAATGTAATTCACAGATTTCATTTCAGACAATTCGTCAACAATCTAAATAATCTCTAAGAAAGCAGAATAACAATATGGAAAAAAAATGTAACATACTGAAATAAGATGAAATATAATTTGGTTACTGTCTAACTAAAGTATTTTTCTTAGTTTATGATTTTTTTTTTTTATGATCCTGATTCATTTGCATAATTTTATGCAGGTTTCATAAATAAAAATCAGGTTACAGTAAATTGTACTGTATTTCATCTGTTTAAAATCCGTATCATTTTAAGGTACTTATCACCTGATATCAGTAAGTTGAATAAATATTTCAAAAGGAACAGATATAAAAATCTATACACATCTGTGTTACCAAACTAGATAATATCTCCCTTTCATTTTATTGATTCTAGCAGTCTGAACAATGGCAGCTTACCACTTGCCACAATCATTACATAATTATTTCTTTGCATTTCAAATTATATAAAATTTATATATAATTAGTTCTTCTATTTAGGAATATTCTGTGTCTGATGTAATTTTATAAAACATAACATCAAACCAGTTCTTTCATGTAGCAATTTCACAAGTTGCCTGTCATATTGACATTAACTGTGGATATGAAGGAACAATATAATTCTCTATAATTTGTTTTACTTAAATATAAAGAAATTTCTGTTTTAAGTTCTTTTATTAGTTGAATTCTAGGAAATTCTCTGGTGATTCTTTATAATGAAAACATAAGTCAAAATAATTCATCAATATAAAAGTTTTAAATATAAAAACATTTTTCTGAATTTTTAAAAATTTAATAGGATTTTCTTTTGTATTTCCACTCCTTTCATATTTTGAAATGTCCTTTTGAAGAATTTAATTGGTTGTAAAAAGTACACACCAAATTTTTCCAATTTTCTCTTGGGTCAGAAAATCATTGTTTTCTATGCCAACAAATCTGTGGGCAGTTAAATTGATTTTTCCTTTTCATTTGATGCCCCTTTAGAGAATTATAATTTTATTAAATTCTTTTATCAGTTTGTGTGTGTGTGAGAATGAGATATAGACGGTGTCCATTATTGTGTAATGTACCAAACATGTCACTCTGTGCTTTTAGATTTCTTTGCCCATATGTAATGGAATAGAAAAATTTATGTATTTCATGGGATTGCTAATCTATGGATGACCAAAGATAGCAAGGCCTGAATATTATTCACAATAATATTCCAACATTAAAATGTTATCATGATATACAATACTGTTATTTTTTTTTTTACATAAATCAATCATTTCTTCTTGTGCAGTTTTAAAATATTTACTTTTCTTGTGTGTTAATTTCATTCTTAAAGATCATGTTTCTTGAATCATTTTAAATTCATCAATATTGATTTTTAGCCTTTTATTTTCTACTTGAAGATGTTAAGTTTGGCTTTATCTCACACATTTACTTTTCAATATATAACATTTTGAAGTTGACTGTTGAACACACACACACACATATATATATATATATATATATATATATATATATATATATATATATATATATATATATATATATATTGAGTTGTACATATATGAGGATAAATGAAAAAGTACAAAACCTAACACACTTATTAGTTGGATTTTGATCTGAAATATTCAGACCAAAATGAATGAAAATAATAGATCAGTGGCCAACATTTCACATACTTTCTTTAGATAATTCAACAAGCAAAGCAAATATTGACATTAGTAGTGTTTGAATATCACAAATCAAACAAGGAGCAATCATGAGGTCAGTGGAAGATAAACCAAGGTAAAGAGATATATAGAAAATGAACATGATGTGAAGGGGTGTATGTATCTCCAAACTAGGATTCATCGATATTTCTCAAAGAAAGCCTGAATGTACATGGCTGAAACATTGTAAAATGCTAAGACTTCTATTTTGTTATGAAAATAAAGGTTCATTAATGAGAACATTAGACCAAAAAATTGATAAGGAGTTGGTAAACAGATGGATAGCAAAACTTGTGATAGTGAATTGAATGAAGGTTAAGATTTGTTAAAATGGTGTGCAGTCATTGACCTTTTGTAAATATTTAGTGAACTATATTTAAGGTCAAACTAGGGAAACTACTTGATGACCTTCATCATTTAGTTTTCTTATTAGATGAAATGTTGTCAACCATAAATTAAAAAAAAAATTGAATATTAATAATTCTTTTGTTTTCATAATGTCATTTTAGGATGTAGGTGTTCATGAGTCTGCAGATTCATTTTCTTTATCTGTGAACTGCTATGTATTCTTTGGAAAGATAGTAAAGTGGTTTCCTATTACCTTCTCTATGGTTTAGAATTCTGTCTTCCTCCTTTAAGATTGGTTGCCATTCAAGGCTGAAGAGTCCATTCATGTCTTTCAGAGAAAACATATCTGCATAACTATGTGAAATTGAATGCAGCAGTCTAACCTGGAATTTTGAACTTGGCTTACCAATTCCACTTATTTTTACATGACTTGCATGTCCTTAGAAATACCACCTGCATGAATAAAACCAATAACAAATATGGTGATGAGCAATTGTGAGGTGAGGATGAAGTAAATATGGCTAGATTTGATCTTCTGCCACCTATAAAACTGAACTGGGCAATATTTATCTAGTTCTGTATGGCACATGTTCACATAAGTGGTATGTCTGATAATGATGAGAATTAAACTCACTAACAATAGCCTTAGAGGTGAAACTTTTAATTGTTACTTATTTTACAAGCATCAAAAAATAAAGCATTTTGATGTCTGTATGACAAGATAAATTGAAAAGTTGAGACTACTTGAAAGTAAACAAAAACCCAGATAAACACATGCTCACACACACACACACACACACACACACACGGGTTGGACAAAATAATTGGAACAGGTGCAAATTCCACTCCTATATTTCAAAGACCTATTATATTAAGAACTTTAACTAAAACTTCGTAATTGCAGGTTCTATCTATTGTAAATATGTTTATTTATCTAATTTACTGTCTTTGGCTTATTTATTTTTAGAATTTAGTAAAATTTAAGCTAAATGCGTGACCTCTCTGAGTTTTAAATTGGGCAAATTGTTGGAGCTTGCATGGCAGGGGCCTCAATCACTAAGGTTGCTAAACTGTTTGGTTTTTCAAAAGCTACCATATCAAGAACTATGCAATTCAAGAAACAGGGTAAAACCTCTAGCAAGCATTGCAATTCGGGCCGGACTTGCAAACTTACTGACAGGAACCGACATGCATTGAAATTCAACGTGGCGAAAAATCATCAGACTACTGTGGCCAAAGTGACTGCTGAGTTGAATAATCATCTGAATAGTCCAGTTCCTACTAAAACTGTTCGTTGTGAGCTCCATAAGGCTGGATATCATGGAAGAGCTGCTGTAAGGAGACCTCTTCTCTCCACTCACAACATTCTGAAGTGGTTGAAGTGGTGCAGAGATCACAACGCCTGGTCTGCAGACCATTGGAAGCAAGTCATATTCTCAGACTAGTCCAGTTTTTCTCTTTTCCCAACTTCAGGGCAAGTTTATGTGTGGAGGCAGCCCAAAGAAGCTTACAACCCTGACTGTCTTCTTTCCAACAGTGAAGCATGGTGGTGGATCAGTGATAGTTTGGGCCGCTATATGATGGAAATGTCTCGGTCCAATAGTTGCACTGCATGGTAGAATCAACAGCAAAGATTACCTGAACATTTTGGGTGATCATGTTCATCCAGTGGCCCAGACTTTATCCCCTGATGGTGACTGCATCTTCCAAGACGATAATACTCCAATATATACCTCTTGGGTAGTTAAGAATTGGTATGAAGAGCATGAAAGTGAGCTAGAACATATGGAGTGGCCTCCCCAATCTCCAGATATCAATATTATTAAACATTTGTGGTGCATTTTGGAGCAACAAGTTAGGAGCCGCTATCCTCTACCGTCATGTCTTAAAGAGCTGGAGCAGGTGTTAATGGAAGAATGGCTGAAAATTCCTCTAGTTGAAGTCGGGAAGGTGTATGATTCCATTCCTGGAAGTATTAAAGCAGTATGTGAGGCTAAAGAAGGACCAACTCCATATTAAATAAATTTTCTTTGAATTTAACAATTATTTTGTCCAACCCCTGTATATATATATATATATATATATATATATATATATATATATATATGTGTGTGTGTGTGTGTATGTCTGCATATAATATATAAATGCTGGTTTTGTGAGTAATTCAGTTAATATATACTGGCTTTCTACAAGAAGGTCACTTTTAACAAGAACAATAATAGAAATAAAAAAACAATATGATTCTGATTGCTCAAAACAAACAGAATATTTCTTTATAATTTTTCAAGATGGCTACTGAAAAATTGAAAAGCCAAATGAAAGAAGAAATATAGATGGCTGAATGGCGTGTGTGGGACAGAGCATTCTTCCTTCAATTTATTGATTACAAATGAAGATGTTTGTGTCTTGTCTGGTTTCCCTCTATTTTTTTTCTCTTTTTTTAAGAGTGAAGGCATTTTTGGTTTTAATAAGAAAAAAATGGAGAAATGATGATTTGTAGTGGGTGAAGGGGGAACTAGCAGTAAAATGAAAGGCTCTCATGAATTTCTCCTTTGACACGTTTTAATGCTTTTGACAGTTAATGGTTCATTTCTTTTATTGAATATTGTGAGCATTTTTAATAGCTTGTGCACTTGATTATTGTATGGCTTTTTTTGAAAAAGCCACTCATTAAGCCAAGTGGGAATATGGAGGATTTGACAGAAAAGAGGAAAACTGAAAGGTTAATAAGATAGTGGAGGAGAAATATGAGTAAAAGTGAAGAAAAGGATATTAGAAGAGGAAAACCATGTAAAATAGATGAAATTGGTGAAGTAAAAGTAATGCAAGAATCTTTTACATTCCAAGTTCTTTCAGGCTCTCCACAATTTCCTATTTTTTCTTCCTCTAAATAATTTTTACTCTTTACTAATCTTTGCTTTGTAATCCATTCATATAAACTCATTAAATAGGTTTCTTGCTGTATCCACTTTAGGATGACAGCAAGGATCTCATCACATCTGCTTGCTTTGTGGGGATTTAATTTAGAAATGATGTCTGAAACCAGTGATGGAGTTATGCACATATCACTTATTAGAGTCTCTGTTGTAAGGGGGAAATCTGGCAGCAGTACTCCAGATCACTGGAGTTAGAAAGTGTTGCTCGGAAGTTCTCTTCCACCTTATCTGTTGTTGATGTCAGAACTTCAAATTGATTGAAAAGTGGAGGGAATGAAGATTTGCGATTGTTCAGCACACTCTTGCAGTAATCACTAGAATAAACCTTGTGAGAGGCTATATGTTGTTTCATTCTATCAACAAACAGTGACTGTCAGTATTTGTAATAAGTGCAAGCATGTCCTCAGAAATGCCTGTTACAATCAGACCTGTCACTCTGCTATATATGAAAGAAGTGATTACTGTGGGCTACAGCAGCTGAGCAGGCAAGGGAGAACCAAGGAGATGGTCATGGTTTCACTTGGTATTTCTGTACTAGAAGGCCTCAGTGGCACATTTATAAACAGAATGATTTAAAACACATAATTCCAAGGGACATTGTGAAGGAAATCAAGGAACGAGTCCCAATCAGTACATTGATAACAAAGACATTCTATTAATAGGAGCTTTGTGACTGATGGGAGGGCAGAAAGAGATATCTACAAATACTACTGAATGATCAGAGTTGCCAAGAGGACAGAGCCGCTGAGCCTGACTTCATAAGGTAGAGGTTAGGAAAAGATCAACTAGAGAAGCTTGTCCATCAGGGTTACTGAGGAAATTCCTGGAGAAGTCTACTACTTGCACGAGAGATTGAGTGATAGACAATTTCAAAGTCTGGATGTCAATGAGGTAAATGACAGTGATTAAGACAACCTGACGTGGCGGGCATTGAAGTCACTGAACACAGATATTTGGAAATGGGTGGAGAGAGACGGCCTTATCTATACTATCACAAATACTATCTAGCATGCATCAATCATGAGAGGAAGAGAAATGATAAAGGATGAAGAAATAACTGATTGACTTTAGTAGAGAAAGTTGGAGGCACATGTAAGAATGGCCTGGAGACTTGAGAGAGTTCTCTAGCCAGTGGGAGATGCTCCCAAACATAAACACCAAGGGCATACATGTGGATAATAGTCCTTCCAAAAGAGAGGAAGATAGCCAAGAACTGAGAATTCAGAAGGGATTGAAGAATTAAGATTGGTTTCACAGAGAGCGAGGATGTCTGGAGAGTGTTCCAAGAGGAACGATTCTGAACTGCAGAAATTGGTACGAATACCATGAATGTTGGAGAAACAAAAATTGAAGGTTTAAGATGTATGTGTAGACATTGCATACAGTGTGTGTGTGTGTGTGTAGACATTACATACAATATGTATGTATGTGTGTGTCTAAACATGCATAGCAAAAATGCTAAAATTTTCTTAGTAAAAGAGGAATTCTTTGTATGGAATATTATTTTGGGAAATTGTTGAAGTTCTTGGATAGTCTTTTTATTTTTTATTTTTTATATCAAATGTAACTGAGTAAGTTAGCCTTTAAAGAAGTTATAGAATTCTGTTTACTTTTATAAACAGAAAAAAATGCACCATATTTCAAAATGCCAATAATAATAATAATTACCAAATTTAATTTATTTTTTGTTATAAAAATGAAGAAAATGTTAAATAAATTAAGAATTTTTGAAGAATTATTGTAATATTAATTGAAATGTGATCAAAATTTTGCAACTTAATCTGTGGCACAGAATATTTTTAGAATGGAACATTTCTGTTCCTGATCATAACAATTGAAAAATGATAATTGAGCCACAACAAAGAAAACTAAATCTTGAAATTGTGCATATCTGAAAAGTGGGAGGAGAACATTGAGAGGGAAATAGGCTGAAAAGCATAGCAATATGAAAATGAAAGTAGAAGAAAAGTCAGTGATCGAAAGTTAAATGATAATTTTGTGATAGAGAGAAAATTGCACTAATGTGAGGAATAAATGGAAATGTGTTTTGTGAAATTTATTAAAATTGAAATGCCTTATATTAAAATGATACATGTATTTTGTAGGAAGGATGCAAAATATTAGAGAGATGAGAAATTAAGGGGAGAGTAAAGTGTAAAGTGAGTGAGAGGAAACAGGTAGACTCAAATAGGAGGTAAATTGGTATAAAAATCACTAAGAGCTGGTATAAAATTTACAAAGCCTGGATAGAAATGAGGAATTGTCAAGAGGAAATGAAAATTAATAAGCTGAGAAGTAAAGGGGAAAAAAAAAGAAATGAAGAGTGTAAGAAGAGTATAAAGCTCTGGAGGAAATGGCAAGAGACAGATGCAATATTGTGAATGAACGACAATCACAGAGTAGGAGAAAAATCAGTAAAAAGACAAACACTAAGGAAAATATAAAGATTATTTGAGAAAGGAAAGATATTTATAGTAAACAGCTGTTGAGAGCAGTAGTTGTCTGTAATCCAAATCAAAGAAAAGATGGTTTGAGAAAGATGCTGTTTTAAGTGGGTTTATGAAATGAAGAAGAGGAAGAAAAACTAAGACAAAATTTAAAAAAATATTGAGTAAAGATGAAGTAAAAAAAATACAAGATTTATAACCAAAAAAGCAAAGAAAAAATGCTTCTTTAAAATCAAAATGGGTGGACAAATGAGAAATAGTGAAGGCAACAATAGGAGTCAATAAATGTCTAAATTTTAGAAAGAGAATGAAAGTGAGAAAATGGAAGTCATGTAAAGAATGAGATGAAAAAAAATGTAATGGTAAAGAATTAGAATAAGTGAAAAGAAAAAGAAGCTTGGATAAAACTTATAGAAAACAACCTGTGGAGAGCAAAATAAGGGAGAAGCAAAAATGATATGCATAGAAAATATTGAGAATAAAACAAACATGAAGGAATCAAGTTGTGTTTATGAGAGAAATAGAAAGCAGATGTCTGGAAATATCAAGTTAATTGCATAAAGCTTGAGTTTATGAAACTGATCTTCAGCTGGTCAGAAATAATTGTTGTTGATGACACAGCATCTTTACCACATAATTCTTCTGGTGAAAGGTGTTGGATCAGATTAGTTTGGCTGCTACTGATCATAACTAACCTTCATCTTAGGAATAAGATGCAGTAAAAGTATCTTGATTTATTTTCGATATTACATCTTGTATCTATGGTCACCACTAAAATAAATAAAAGGAAAGCTTTCATTACAAACGTATTCTCATATAGGAAAGAGTTGAATTTTATTTAGATTTTGTAGATTATAGTTTTTAAAATGTATTCTTTTCTGCAATAAAAAAAAATCATTTTGTTTCTCTGATGTATATCCTCTAAATTTCCTATTGTTAGAGCTGTTTCTACAGAAAGGGTTGCCCATTAGAAGGCATTAAAATTGCACCCCAATCTAAATGTCTGATTCCTTACCATAGTAGATCTACTAGTTCAAGAATTGAAATTAGGATTTTGGTGACCACTTGTGAACACCAGGTGCTGTAAGCTTGTATGTGTGGGTGGTGTAATGGATAATGACTTGAAATCATTAATTGAAGAGCTGAGTTCCAGTTCCTGTTGTGTTATATTCATTTTTTTTTTTTTAAGCGTATCTCCCCGAGCAAGGCCGGTGGCCACTATCACGCAAGGGGTTACAGAAGGGTTGGAGGAAGAGAAGATAGGAGTGGTAAAGGAAGGGTTGTGGAGAAAGAGAAGGACGGAGGGCCGATCGAGGTGGGGAGGTTACGGGAGATATAGAGCGAGAGCAGATAGGAATGGAAGATGTCAGGAAGTGGATAGATCAAGGCAACTGGAGATGACGATTGACGCTACACTTAAACCGTTGGAGATTGTATTTGTCAGGGAAACAGTAATAGGGAAGGGAATTCCATAGGCGAGATGTGCGAGACATGAAGCTATTTTACATGCAAAACTATGAACCCTAACCTCTTCTGGGTTAATTAGTAAAACTTCTATCATTAAACAATTATCTCCCCAACCAAAAAAAAATTCTTAGAATCTAAAAATATTTTCTAACATTCTTAGAATCTATTTTCTAACTTTAAATAACCTATGATTGTTTGATAAGCTGTAGAAAATGAATCAAACATCAATTAAGACCATTAATATATTGTGGCAATGAAGGAGAAAACCAAGTCTTACCTCAGAAAAGAATTTATATTCTCTGTGCTATCTGTTGAAAAAGAAAATCAGAATCCAGATTGTGTTGACTTTAGTAGACCTCAAAATATAGTAATTGTTTGTGTTTCCCTATCAGTCTTGACCAATCACAATAAAAGAATGCTACTTTGGATGACAGAAGGATTCCTGTGCTTTGTGAGTTTTGAATACAGATTTTTTACCCCTTTTGATTTATGACCCTTCATTTTTTTATTTTGGACTTGCTACATTGATTTGGAATCACAACTCTCAGATACCAGGGTTTTTGGTATTCCATTTCTGGAAAATATGACCCTTAGAATCTGTTTTATTGTAGAACTTTTCTTGTCTGGCACCCAGATTATTTCAGGCCAGCCTGAAAAAGAGTCTACTAGAATTAGTAAGAGTCCCACTCCATTAATATACGCATGATCCATATGCACCCGACTCCATGGCTCCACTTCTCTAGGCCACGAATGTAATGTAGTCTGTGTAAAGTTTCTTAATTCTTTACATTTTTTGCACCTTTTTATATATTCTTTGACATCTCTTGAATATCCCGGCCACCATGCTTCTAATTTTATCCTTTTTTGTGTAGCCACTACTCCACATTTTATATCATCATGTACACTTTTTATTACCAATTTTCTTTGTGTTTCTGGGGGAACTACCAGATCCCCATTACAAATCACTCTATGTTCTATCGTTAATTTCTGTCTTATTTCTTTGTAGGGTCTTTCCACCCTAAAACAATTTCCACATGAGTTTTTTCTTATTCTCGATATTATCCTACTTAGTACTGGATCATGTCTAGTTTCTGCAACCATTCTATCTAAAGACAATCAGTCTCTACCCAATGTAAGAATGCATCTTCAAATTTTTTTCCAATTAAAAATTGTCGGGCTCCAGTAGTTGTCCACACAATAGCCAATGCTTCTTTCTCTATATTTGAATAATTAAATTTGGTGTACGTTAGTCTTCTTGATAAATACATTATTGGATGTCCTTCTTGTGATAATATTCCCGATATTGAATGTTCGCTTGCATCTGTGGTTAACGTCATGTCCTTTTTTGGATCAAACATTTTCACTACTGGTTTCTTTGCCATAGTTACTTTTAATCTATCAAAATCTTTTTGTTGTTCCTCTGACCAAATAAATTCAACATTCTTTTTTCTTAAATTTGCAAACGATTCAGTCAAGTCTGTGTATTTTGGTACATATCACCTGTAAAAATTCACCAATCCCAAAAAAGACTCCAGTTCTTTTTTATTTGTAGGTGTAGCTACTTTTAGTATTTTTTCTATCAAGGCTTGGTCTGGTGATATACCTTCTTTTGAAATGGAATAACCTAAAAAAGATTTGTTACTACAATTGCTTACACATTTTTTTTCATTTATTGTCATTCCAGCATTTCTTAATCTATTCAAGATTATGTCGGTTTTCTTTTTTAATTCCTTTTCATTAGTAGCTCCTATGCATATATCGTCTTGGTAACAAATCATATTTTTCATATTTTCTAAAACCTGTTCGATAGCCCTTTGAAATATGGCGCTTGTGGTTTTTATTCCATATGGCATCCTTTTCCATCTTAGTAACCCTATTGGCGTATTTATCGTGGTTACTTCTTTGAAGTTATCGTCTATTGGTATTTGGTGGTATGCTGTTTTTAAATCTATTTTTGTAAAACCGCTCATTCCTGCCAGTGCATGTAATGCAACTTCAACATTCGGTATGGGATATGAATACGAACAGATTTTGTGATTTACGCCTATTTTGTAATCTCCACAAATACGTAAATCACCATCTGTCTTCGTCAACACTACAATGGGTGATGCCCACTTACTGCCCCCAGGGGGAACATGTTCAAGAAGGTCTTGTTCTATTAATTTCTGTAGTTTTGTTACTACTAATGGCAACAAATGTACTGGTAATTTTCGTGCCTCATAATAAGAGGGGGAGACATTTTCTTTTAATTTTAAACTTGCTTTATAGTTTTTTAACTTTCCGATTTTTTCCATTTTTATCTCATTAATTAATTTGGTAGAATTTATGTTAAGCACGTCGTTTCCAAGAAGTCCATGGTTCTTTTTACAACTTGTGACAATTATAGGTATTACTTCAAATTTATCTTCTAACTCCGAGGAACCTCCTAAAGTTTTTATGGCCGACCCATCAAATTGGTGGAGTTGTAAACTGCTCTTTCGTAAAGGTGGCTTTCCAATGCGTTCCCAAAAATTTTTTGGTATCAGCGTTACTTCACTTCCAGTATCAATTTGCATATCTAAATTGCAGTTGTTAATTTTAATCTTTACTATACTGTCTTTTTTCTTTTGTTCAATTTTTTCTATATTCTTATCTTTTAATGTGAAGACTTCCATATTGGTTCATATTATTCTTCAACTCTTTCAACGGTTTTCTTTTTGAATTTGCATACTGCTTGAAAATGGTTCTTTTTTAAGCAATTTGTACAGGTTTTTCCAAATGCTGGGCATTTTTCCTTTTTTATTTCGTGTTCACGTCCACAATACGCACATTTTCTTATCTTTTTTAACATGTATGTATCAGCAAATATTTGTTCGCTGGGTTGACTTTTATGATGGTTGTATTTCTGTATCAATTCTCGTTGCTGTATAAAGTCAATGCATGTATTTAAAGACATATTTCCTATTTGTAGTTGTTCCATTATTTTATATCGGTGTGATGCATTGCACATACCTTCAATTATCCTTAATTGAATCAAGTCCTCTTCAATAGTCTGTCCGTCTTGTCTGAGTTTTTCAAATTCGCAATATCTACTCGCATTTCGTAGACGGTGTAGATATTTTATAATTGGTTCGTCAATTTCTTGTTTCATCGACATGAACTTCGTTCTTTCTGCCACTACCAGCCTTTTTTTTGGTCTCATATTTCTTCTTATAATCTGACTTATTTTTTCGACAGTCAGGTCTTCCAAGTTTGTGGGATATGCCATGGTGGAGACTTTCATTATCGCCTCGCATCCAGCTGGAGCCAAGAACAAATCCGTAATTTCATTTTTGCCTCCCTTCTCCTTGTTGTCTTTCAACTTTTTACTTGCCCTTATGCAAATTAGGCATATTAATTTGCTAGTGTCACTACAACAACCCTGGACTTTTACTATTTTCTCAGATATAAACAATAAATTTTCATAATTCAACAATAAAACTATCTTTGATTTGCTATATTTCATTCAAAAGGAATTTAAATTTGATAATTATGATGGTACCACATGGACATATTCTTTTAAAAAATGATGACGACACAATTATCACAAAAGCAGTCTTTGAAAGAACCTTATATCTAAGGAAACACATTCTAATTATCCTTTACATTTAAACTGAGAAAAAATAATGAAATATGATATAACGGGACCACAAGAAAAGACTTATTTTTAGCACTTCAGCATCAATAAGATCCTTAGAATTTCAATATCAATACTCTACAAGAAGATAAATATTTTAATCTTTTAAATCTTTCATTGATAAATTATGAAAGTATAATAGTGCCACAAAAAGATATATTTTAATAAGTTATTGTACTTGTACTGTGAGACGATAAGTAGAAGCAAAGAACTAAGGGTGGTGTTGGTTTGGCCTAAAACTGCACATTCGTTGCTTTCACTGATACAAATTTATCAATTACGACTAATCAACATCCAGATCAACAAAAAATCTATTGCTGGCAACATTTGACACTGACAGTCTGTTGGTGTTGAATGTTGCCAGATGATTTAGTGCTCAAAGCTGAATTAATGTTTACATTACAAATTATTTCTTCAGTGGCATCATAGTACACCCCCACTGCAAGTGGCATCCACATTGGATATTTTATTTCAAAGTAATGATTGTTGTATTTTTATTTCGTTTATCATCAAAGATTAATGACTGCATTATAATCAAATGTTTTAATGATTAAGATGATAAACAGATTTGACTATCACATAATGAAGGCTGCCCAGCTAAATCATTGTTGAAAGCAAAAGTCAATAGGAGTTGAAATAAATCATTAAGATTACACAATCTCAACTCAAAACTCTAAGAATCTTTCCTGGAAGAAAAAGGAAAAATCATCCTTTGAACTTTTGTAGGTATGGAGAAAAATAAAACAAAAACAAACAACCATGTCCATATGAAGTGAGTTTATAACTCCTTTTCAAATACTAATTGCTGAATGTAACTGGGTCAATAGAGAGAAAGGCAGTGTTTGGGTTCCAAGTGTTTTCAAGGGCAGGTAAATATGTCACTTTGGTGTGCTTGCTCTCATATGACTAGAAACTGATGAAACAATGCATTCAGTATGAAAAAAACCTCTCAATCACTTCTGTTGACTATTAACAGTTCATAAAACTTTTTGCATAATTAGCTGAAAACAGTTTTTCTCCTGAGATCAATTTTGTAACATGATATTAGCAAGAAATCAATATTATAGATTTTATAAGTTTTGAAAGATAGATTATTAGAAAGAAATGGTCATTTGATCAAATGGTTGAAAATTTGTTCTTAGTGAATTCTGTGCTGAGAATTCTGTTATTGAAACTGTCAAATGGATATGAGATCAGTTTCTTTTTAATATCTTACATGTGCCATTCACTGAGACAAATAATTGCTGATTGAAATATATTATGAATTTATAAGATTTTTTTGTAGATTTTATAAAAACAAATTTTGTACTTAAGATGTCTATACTGTATTCTTCTGTGTGCCATGTCCCTTCAGAATGTAGGTGATCGTGGCTCTCCAACATGTCCTATTCTTTGTAGCTTTTAATAAATTGTCTTTTTGTTATCTCTCCTAAACCTTGTTCTGCTATCCATTTACTCAAAGTCATTAAGTAAATTATGCATTGTTTTCCTCTGTCCCCTTTGCTTTCAATAAATCCTGTGAGTATCATATTTTCTAAGCCCTGTTTTCTCATTATGTGCTCTAGAAATTTCAACTGTCTCTTCCTGATATTTCTTTCTTGTTTTCATTTTCTCTAAAAGTTCATCATTGCTCACATGTTTGAACCAAGGTATCACCATCATCCTTCTGTAGAACCACATTTCTCTTGCTTTAAGTCTCCTCTTCATCTGTGAGGACATTGTTCAACATTTGCGGCCATACAGGAGGACTGATATTATGTAGCAGTTCAGTAATCTTTTCTTACTACTTTGCTTAGCTTTTGGAATGCTTCTTGGCTATTCCAATGCATCGTCAGATTTCAGTGTTGCCCTTTCCATTCACTGTTAGAACACTTCTCAGATATTTAAATTTCTGTACTTTTTTGATTTTGTTTTCTTCAATTTGTAATTTATATGTTGGGCTGTTCCTTTTGCTAACAACCATGATTTCCATCTTCTTGCAATTGTTGTTTAGTCCTTTCTTCTTGCTTTCCTTTACTACCTTCTTTTGGAGTTCTTGTAGTTTCTTTTCCACATCTGCTATGAACATTGTGTCATCTGCATATTTTATTTTGTTAAGTTTGTTGCCACCAATAATTATTTCCAACAGTTCTTTGTGACACACTTTATCAAACATTTTTGCCTAATCTATAAAACGCAGGTGCACGTCCTTCTGCATTTGTATTGCTCTTTCTGATATTATTTTGAGCATAAATATTGCATTCCTTGTTCCAGTGTCTTTAACGAACTTGCCCTGTACTTGTCCATAATTCCAGTCAGATTCTTCTGAGCATTATTCATAAGAATTCGACTGATAATTTTTGTAATATAGCTGATTAGGCAATGGAGTTCCTATTCTTTTACAACTGGCTTCTTAGGCAGTACTATGAAAGTAGATCTACTTAATTCTTCTGGTATGTCACCACTGTTGTAGATTTCAATTATTATTTCTGTAATCTTGTCATTGCCAAAATCATCTATATCTGCCAGCATCTCCATTACAATTCTGTCTGGTCCTGCTGCTTTGTTCTTGTGCAATTTGGCTGGTGTTGATTCCACTTCAGATTTTAATATTTTCAGTCCTTCGATATTTCTGTATATTGCTGATTGTTTTGTCATGGAAGAGTTTGATATATTCATTCCATCTCTGAAGTATTTTTTCTTTCTCTAATATCAATGTTCCATCCTCGGATTTTATGCTTCCTGTTGATGAGCATGTATTTTGTGTTGTTAATTCTTTTATTTTTTATGCATATCTGCTTTATCTGTGATATGCATTCTTTCTATTTCTGCACATTTTTCATTGAGACATTCCTCTTTAGCCTGCCTATATTTGTTTCTAATTTCTTTGTGCAGAGTTCTATATTCTGTGCCATACCTTGGCATTACTTTTTGCCTCTTTTTCATCATGTTGAGAGTTTAATTTGTCATTTATTCTTTTTTTCTTTGCCTGTTTTTCTTTGAGACAATCTTGATTGCCGATGTTTACTAAAGCTTCTCTTAATGTGTCTCAGTTTCCATTTTCATTTTATCCTTCATATCTGCTTTTCACACTGTCCATACATTTCTTCTTTACATTTGAGTCATTCAAGGATCTGTCATATTGCAATTTGGGTGCTGCCTTCGCACTTTTCTCTTTCCGTAGTTTTGGTCTATTTTCGTATATGTTTTGCAATGTACAACTGCATTCCTGAATCTCTTATTGATAGTCATATAATTGATTTGGTTTTTCACTTCCCCATGCACACGCTCCTGGGTGTTCTTGAAACCAGGTGTTGGTCATTTGCCGTACACCATTGGGCCCAACCTGGTTCAAAATCATATTAACTGTTAGCTTACAAAGTATGGATATATTAATAACTTTTACTTGCTTTTATTATTTGTAAATTCTTTCAGACATTGACGCTCCCATCAATAGCCATAGATTCATTTCTATAAAACCCAAAAGAAAGCTTTTCACAATATACTTGCTATCACCTGTTTTCAAATAGTTATCAATTTTATCTTTTCTAGGGGATATTTTATGAACTAAAGACGAGCAGATAAAATTAAATAAGTATTTCTCAAAAGGACAATTTTGCGACTTGTATCAATGAAGGACTATGATAAACTGGACAGTATTTCTAATTTTTCTCTACCTGACCGTAGTTCTTAAAATAGCCTCCAGAGAAAGAGTGTTTATAAAATTGTTGAATATGAAGAACACTGTGTGTATGTGATCCAGCATTTGTCTATAAGTTAAAGCATTCTGTTTTAGAAGACTGAATGTAATATACACATGGAGAGAGTTCTAGCTTAAATATTTTGTGGAATAATTTGTATAAATTGAGGACATTAATGCAGTAACATTTTTTCTTCATTATTAAAACAGGAATTTGATACACCATAAAAATTTGATCAATAATTTGGATTTGAATTGTAATTTGCTTTACAATCTCTAACTTACATTATTATTGCTGTCAGAATTGAAAGAAAAATGTTTAAAATTCTGTACTTTAAGTTTCCATTCCATTGAAGATCATAGATTTTATAAGAATAATGATTGAAGAGGTTGGACCTCATATTAAATTGGTTTCATAGATAATTATAGGCTTGGTCTGATTATTTTCAATCTGTTTTTTACCGACTCTTCCATATTGTAATTACAACTGCTATATATATATAATATATATATATATATATATATATCAATTATGTGGTGCGTGTTCAATTTATATAACGTAAATCATTCATACAAAAAACAAATAATGAAGTTAATTATATGGCAAGAATCACTCTTGCAAACAATATTTAATAATAAAATACAATCAACCTCGAATCCGTTAATGAATGGTATGATCCTTGTTTATAAATTCCGGTTTTATCAGGTCTTATTTTTGCTACTAGCTCGGCTTTCAATCGTTTCATACGACCATCATCAAGTAGAAAATTAGGTAAGTTTTTTAAATCCAGGTAATAACGAGACATCGGAAGATAGTGCAAACCGAAAGAAGTGTTTTTTTAGAAATGTGATATTGTTAACTGTAAGAATAATTTTGGAGCGTGTAGTCACGACACTGAGGTTGAATTTTTTTTTTTTTTTTAATTTTAAAATTGTGCGTTCTTGTACTGTAGAAGTAGTATTTTTGTAGTAAAGGTGGCATGAACTAAATTGTTCAATAATTAGAGTAATGTCACATTCTTGTCTTTATCAGAGGAAAAGTGGAGACTATTTTTTGATAAATGTGATAGTTTCTAATATAAAACTAGTTTTGTAAATATTTTTAATTTTCTAAATTTATTCACTTACATTTTTTTTTTTTTTTGATATGTTAAAAATTTCAAAATCATTAATGGATAAATGAATTAGTTGAACTTTGCCCTTGGTTATGTTACTGAGTCAAAGAATAGTAAAAACTATTGGAAAGTTTTATTTCTTATTAGTGTAAGATAAATCTGGTTGTAGATTTTGAATTCCACAGTTAATCACTTCATTTGTGCTTGTGTACATATTTGAAAATATGCAGTTCCGAATTTATCAAGAAATATTAAATTTACCTGATAATATTGAATATCAGTATTGTTTATGAACATTATTATTGACCTCTGATAATTTCACAGATAGTATTCATATAATTATATACTTATTAGAATATAACTACTTATGGCAATAAGACCAGACATGTAGCAGGTCCTTAGATGTTATGGCTGCTCTGAGAAATTTATGGTACTCATCTGAGCTCAATACAAGGGAATCATGGGTTCTGTTCAACATCAAAGCAGCCTTTTGGACCCCCTCCCTTATCACAGATGGATTGAAACGAGGATGCATACTTGCTCTGACCCTCTTCTCCATCTACTTGGTAGCAATACTTCAGGAGATGCCAGATGATAACCCTGGAATTGACCTTCGATACTGCACCGATGGTGGTCTCTTCAACATAGCTCGCCTCCAGTCCAGGACTCAAACAACTAATGCAGGAGTCACAGAATTCCAATATGCTGATGACAACTGCACCTTGGCCCATAAACTTGAAGACTTCCAGAGAATACATGCGCTTCGGACTCGCCATCAATGAGGCAAAGATGAAGGTTCTGCTCCAACCATGACTGAGACAGCAACCACCAGCTAGAGCCAAAATCACCATCAGTGGACCTGGAGAATGTTGAACAATTTCTATACCTTGGTAGTATACTAATATCAAATACATTCACTGAAACAAGGCCATCCATGCTGCAAACCACCAAGTTCATGGTTTACTGAGCTTTTGTAATCTTGACTCTCCTGTATGCCTGTGAGACCCGAGCAATCTACTGAAAACACATCTGCAAACTTGAAAGATTCCATCAAATGTAACTGTCATATATGAATGAAAAGTGTCACTGATGAATAACGATAATGAAAATATAAACTGCCATTTACTATAAATAGAGATATGCCACTGAGTGGTGGTTACAATTATATGTTTGACTATTGTGTTAACCTGGATGTTAAAGTTGAGTGTCCTGTGTTTCAAGACAAATTAGTACTTTCTTAGCAGCTCTACATTATTAACTGATAAGTAATCAATAATCTTTCTGTTGACTTTTTACTTCTTTGTTGTTTATCTATTTTAATTGTGTTTGGTAATTAAATAATTTATCATTTTACATTGAAGTCTTCTTGTTATGACTTGACATAATGTACATGTGACGGATTACGAAAGAAACTGAATCAAATCTGGCAGAACGCATGAGAGGACCAGTTCACGAAAAACGAAGTTCTCCTCCGTGCAAAGAGCCTAGAAACCATCATGATTTGGCACCAACTTCAATGGGCTGGAGACCTAGCCTAAATGCTAGACATTCGCCTATTCAAACAAATTCTCTTCTCAGAGCTCACATCTGGCAAGAGATCATGTGGTGCCCCATGTTGTTGATTAAAGGATCAGTTTCAAAATCCCCTTACTGAGGCCAGAAATCGATCTGGTCAATTGGAAAACAGAAGCTGTAGAAAGAACCAATTGGTGAAAAGCAGTCCACAAAAAACATAAATTTAAAATACCAGAAGACAAAAAGAAGAGAGGAAAAGAGCCCAAAGAAAAGCCAGATCTCTCCATCCCCTGAACCCTCCTACCCTACCATGTGGTAGTTGCAGACATCTCTTCACATCCAGAATAGGACTCATTTCACACAGAAGGAAATGTTGATGAGCACTTCAATACTCGATAATGAGTTCTGCCAATGATATTTATGGTAACGGTGCAAGCCATTGATAATGAGCTCAGTGCTTAAGTATGACTTTGTGTCATACTTAAGCACTGAGCACCCAATAAATATCAAAGATGTGTAAAGTGTGTGTGTGTATATATATATTATTTTTATGGATTCAGTATATTTGAGTAAATTCTTTGTTTTTAATTAAACCGGAAGTTCTCTGTTTGTAAATTAGTTAAAAGCATGTCAGGCTAAATCATGGTTTCCACATTGGATACAGGTTCGATTTCTGTCAGAGGATGCATATTTCATACCAAATTTCTCAAATGCTCAGCCTGGTAAATGTAATTAATACTGTTCAATTAAAAATAGAACATTTATTCAAATAAGTTGCATCCATAAAAATAATGTATAAACATATTAAATAATATATACCCCCCCACACACACACACACATTCATTAATGCATGTTTCATTAAATAATATAGACAAGTTTTGTCTATTTATTTTAAGTAAGTTCCTTTCATATTGTCTGATAAGCTTAATCACATTATCGTTGAAAGATGAAAGGAAATCACCATATTGACATATTTGAATCCAATCTACATTGGATTTCAGCTTACATAAGCCATTATCAAAGATGACAATTTTAATAAATCAAACAACATATATACGAAACCACAATAATGGCCTGCCGTTGCTGTTTGAATAAGCTCAAAGGAAGTGAAAAATGCGTCGTAGCTTGTGACGTCACACATGACCACACGAGAGTGAAAACAAGAAGTATTACGTATGGGAAGCCATTGGTATAAACCAATGGCTTCTGCTATAGATTATAGGCATTTAAAAATGTTTGTGGAAATTTCATAGTTTATTTTGTTCAGGTTAGGTTTCAACTGTTTTATGTTTATAGCTTCAAGGACTTTTAATTTTTGTTTATTATTTTCATGTTTAAGTATAATTGTGTTGTCAACAAGGATTTTCCGGAATTGAGTATGCGGGCAGGCATGTTGTTTTAAATGTCTAAAAATGTTAGAGTTATCAGTTAAATGTAGAATTAAGTGTCTTGAAAGCAAGTTTGTGGTGTGGCCAACATAAATATTATTTAATCCATTGGAGGTACATTCTCCCAAAGGGCATTTGAATTTGTACACTATGTTAGTTTTTTGCAAATTGCTAACAGGGAGGGGGGAAAAATCATTCCAAATAGTTAAGTTGGATATGCCAGATTTAGTGTAGTATATGATTAACCTAATTTTTTTGCTCGGATATGTTGTAGTTATATTAGAATCAACTAGTTTTTTTAATATATTTTCGTCTTGTTTATAATTGATATGCATTTGACTATGATAATAGAGATTAATAAGTTTGGAATTAGTTGAAGTAGTATTATGTTCTATTTGCTTAGTATTAAGACTTCTAAGATAATATTTTATCTGTTCATCCACTATATAATTTGGAAAGCTATTATTAATAAGTGCTTGTTTTATATTCTTTAGTTCACTGTAAAAAATCTCTTTTGTAAATGAGTTAGGTTTTGCACGATGTATTAGATTTTTATAATTGCTATTTTGTAGTAATAAGGACATTCGCTTTTGTAGTTAAGTGTACAAGAATTTATACTAGTAGGTTTTTTGTATGGTGAAATAGTAAATTTGTTATTATTTGTGTTTATCAATATGTCAAGGAAGGGAATTTTATTATTAGTATTGAGTTCATACGTGAATTTAAGGACAGAATTATCTTGAAAATGTTTTTGAAGTTGAAGTATTTCATCAGTATTTTTAACTAAAATAAGGATATCATCAACATATCTTAGATGGAAGGTTTTTTAACATCTGTAAATATCTTATTTTTGAGGTTCGACATGTAGAAATTGCTAAATGCTGGACCCAGTACTGAACCCGTGGAGACACCATCGTGTTGTATATATATATTAATACTATGATCTAAGAAAGGGACTTCAGTAGTACAAACTAATAGTAGTTTCCGTAATATATTTGGATTAATTTTAAGTGGGGGTAAAGATGAGTTACTGTATATATTCCTTATAATTATGTCAATAGTTTCATTAACTAACATTTACATTGGTAAATAAGTTTTCAACATCAAGCGAAGCTATGATTTCATTATTAGGTGTTTTGCTTTTTAGGATTTGGATTACTTCTAGTGTTGAACTGATGCTAAATTTACTAGGAAGGTAAGGAGTAATGAGTTGATTAATGTATTTTGTTAGTTGATTTTACTGGAGTAGGAATTTGCAATATGATAGGACGGAGAGGATAGTCAGGTTTGTGTGTTTTTATATTGCCGTATATGTAACCGGGTCTGTAATCACCAACAATTTTAGGGAGTTTTAAAGAGTTCTATTCAGCATTATTAGCATTAATGAGTTTATTAAGCTCTGATTTTAGTTGGTTTGTCGGGTTCTTGTTGAATTTTTTAAACTTATTGTGATCCTGGAGTATGTGGTCAAGTTTTTTGTTGTAATCTAATTTGTTTAGAATGACAACGATAATGTGATTAAGCTTATCTTACAATATGAAAGGAACTTACGTAAAATAAATACACAAAACTTGTCTATATTATTTAATGAAACATGCATTAATGAAAAATTGCTGCCGAAATATACACTATATATATATATATATATATATATATATATATATATATATATATATAAACCAAATGGGTAGGTATACAAGTGATCATATACAGATACATATAAAAACTCTATAGTGTTAGAAAAAACAGTACTCAAAGTTCAATAAGAGAGCTATTTAAGAATTATACATAATACCTTACATTAATTGCACAACCCAGCGTTTCATGCTGAAGCAATTGTCAAGTGCTGAAATTATTTTTATTTTGGGCTGACAAGTTTTTTTTTTTTTTTTTTTTTTTTAATTTCTGCTTCTTGCAAGATACTTTCTTGCTTGGGTGGAATATTATTGTTGCTAAAATATTTAAATGAATTGTAGTTTAATTTTGAAATTGAATTTGGCCCAGATTAACATTTAAGATTAGAAATAAGGAATATAAATTCTAATTCAAAGGAGGTCCCCATGGAGGGCACAAATTCCCCACTGAAAATTTTTTCCACTTTGATGTAAATTAAGTTTGAAGAAGGGAATGACTCTTATCCAAAATGTAGAAGGAGAAAGCCAGAAGATGGAAATCACATTAGCAAGGTCATTGAGTAATATCGAAATGTATCATTTTTTCTCCACAAATTACAACAATGATTTAAAATTAGTCATCATTTTCTTACCCCCAAAAATGTGAGACACACACACATACATATATATATATATATATATATATATATATATATATATATATATATATATATATACAGGGTGTTGATTCACAAAGCAAGTATGACCAACACTGACATGTCCAGCCCTTAAACTCTCCCCCTCCACAACACTGTATTCATCAGTTGTGTGAATGACAGTGGCTCATGAAGCCAGCCATTGATCTGCATTTCTTGTCACATATGTGGCATATCAAATCATCTCCGGGTAGTGGAAGTTGACTTTGATCATCATCACTTCCAATGTGCCTTTTCATATGCCTTGTCAGGCCCAGCCTGGACTTGCACACCCTAGTACAGGTTGGGCATTCAAAGTACACCATTACGAAATTGTCATATACAATAGACTGTTAGTATTGGTGTGATTTCTGGTGACTGAGCAGACCTGACCTGGATAGACATAGCTGATTGCATTGGGCACATGACCAGGTTGGTACCTCATGGCAATTCATGGATCAGCGATATATATATATATATATATATATATATATATATATATATATATATAAATACACATATATGTATCCCTATGTTTTGGTGTGCGAAAGTTTTGCTGGTTTTCCAGCTCATTGAGCACAAGACATATTTTATGTTTTTATAAAAATACACGCATGTCATATGGGAGGAATGCTGCTTATAGTCCAAAAATAAAATATTACAAAAAAATGCAGGAAATGAAGTGCATATATATATATATATATATATATATATATATATATATATAAGTGGACATGGAAGTCAGCACTTAGAGGCGACAGTCTGTTTTATGCTAGTGCAATCGTCAGGCACTAGCATGAAACAGACTGTCGCCTCTAAGTGCTAACTTCCATGTCCACTTTTATATTTACACACGCTCTATCTCTGATATTGAGCACTTTATCCCATAAATATAGCACACTTTAAGACTATATTTCTTCATATATATATATATATATATATATATATATATATGAGAGAGAATGACATAGATATATTTTTGATGTATTTTGATGCTTATAGCAAAATGTATATAAACATTTCTTTATATTTTTTATTCATTCATTAAAGACATGTTGAAAGGAAGAAAAAAAATAAAAGATTTTTCATAAGCTTAAAAAAATTGATGTTGCTATTCAAGATTTTTTTTCCTGATCAAGTTCTTTCAACTTTTGTTTACAAGCTGAATACATTGACTGCACTGAATGGATTTTAGTTGCAATCAAAATTCTATTAAACCTTTTTAAAATACATTGTGAATTTTGATGATCATTTCTGAGAAGTTTATTATATTTTAATTCTTTTGGACAAGTTTCTTGAACTTGTCTACAACCGTGTACTCTTCCTTTCCTCAAATGTTTATCATATTCTATAAATCTTACAAGCATACAACAGATGCCCAATGAGGCTAGAAGGCAGAGAGATGGAAATCTATAAACCAAGAGCTGACTCTTTGCCCATTGCTCCTCTGTATATGATTTTGCATGTGCATCTACAATTTATGTGTATGAGTGACTTAATCTACACACACACACGCGCACAGACACACACACACACACACACACAATGTGAGTCATTGAATAAGACATTGAAATTATATCTTCTGCTCCAACAAAGTCTGGACAACCCTTACCCTGTGTGAGCAATAAAATCAAAGGTGGGAACAAAAAAGAAAAGAAATTTATTACCAACTTCATTTCTGTTAAAGGCTGTAAATTTCTTATATAAATATATATTTATGAATTATATTTTTCATTTGTTTCAACTTGTATATATATGTATATCAAACTTTACTTATACTAATAGTTTACTCAGTTTTGAATAACTGACAGAAACACTTATCTCCATCCGTACTAAGAAATCACTTTGCTGCTCAGCTTAGATCTAAATCCTGACAGCTTATCTGAAATAGCTACATGCACTACTAATCAAACTGGAATAATAATGCCAGTAATGTGACAATAATAATGATTTGTTTGTCAGTTTCTTGACCATAATCTGTTGAGCATGTTCCTTAGGGATTGATGCACTTTGCATTTCTGCACATGAGCCGGAGCAATTGTGAAGTATCATGGCCACTGGATATTGAGAATTTCTTTTTTCTTTTTTAACTTTTGAAGGATGAAGCAGCTAAGGCAACTTGGGAGTCATGTCTAGATACTTGGAAACATCTACAATTGGAACCATTTGATCAGATGGGGTTCCCAAACCTCTTTTCACCAAATACAAGGCCCAAGATTAACTCAAGGTAGAGGGTTACTAAATGAGGTTGTTGCCAAATCGGAAATACCAAAATCAAACAAGTGCTGAAATTTAAATATCTAGGAAGTGTGACACTGAAATCAGAAATCACATTGGGATAGACAAAGATACCTTCCAAAAGCTAAGCAGAATACTAAGAAATAGAGAAACTTTGCTGGAAACATGGAAAAGAGTACTGAACTGTTATTTGATATCTGTCCTCATGTATGGCAGTGAGTGATGAACAATCTTCTCAAAGATGAAGAGACTTGAAGCAACAGAAACGTGGTTTTGCAGAAGGATTCTAAGGATACCATGGACCGAACATGTAAGCAATGACAACATTTTGGAGAAAATGGAAACAAAAAGAAAACATATTTAACTCCAGGAAGAGAAAGTTGAGGTTTCTGGGGCACATAATGAGGAAGGAGAGTTTGGAAAATCAGGTAAGGTACAGATAGAGGGCAAGAAGGACAGAGCAAAACAGTGCATAACCTACTTAGAGAGCTTGTGTAAATGGATGGTGGAACAGGGTTTAGAAGAAATAACAGAAAGATCATATTACGAACTGCAAGAGACAGGAAGTTGGGGAGGGCCATGAACGCCTATGTCCTGAGGAGACATGGCATATAAAAAACCCATTAGCAAAAGTAAAAAGAGAAAAGATTGTGATGGTGGTGGAGGCAAGAGGAGGAGGAAGTAAATTTTGAAGGAGGTTTTCATATTTCTTATCCTACTCTTTACAACTACTTTTAAAGATGCTAATAAAATGGATAAAACGTGAAATGTGTAACGATACAAAGATTTATTAAAACAACAAAATATTTTTATGGTATACAAATTGTACAAAATACAATATCGGCTTTGCACAAAATTTCTCCTGTGTGCTTTAAACTATGAAGGTAGGTTATCACTTCTTTCAAAATAGAAATTTGTTTTCTCTTCAGAAATAACAGTTCATGCAAAACAAATGTTTTTCTTAACAACAAAGGAATTTTAACAACTTTCTTTGAGCAACAGTTCATAGAAATCAGTTTCTTAGTAATAAAGAAATTTACTTCAAAAACTTCACAATTCAAAAAGTCAAAGGTGGATGAGAAAAGGTGAAGCTGGTTCTCTGGGTTCTTCAGACAAACAATTAAGTTTCAGAACAGATATTCTTGAGAATACCTGCTCTGAAACTTTCTATTTCTTAGTACTCCTCTTAGCTTTTAAGATAAATTCTCACAGTTATAGAAAAGACCTTAGTAAGGAGAATTTTTTGTAGTTTTTAGGGGTTCTTCTTTCTTCTCTAACAGTAGTAGTAGTTAGAGAAGTCTTTTATCATTCCAGGTTACAACTTTCTCATCTGGCTGGATGAATCCTTTTGCATCAGTAGTTTTTTTTTTATCATCCCAAGTCCCAGCTTTTCATGCCTGGGTGATTGAATCCATTCTGGTCCCACAGTTTTCTCACCTGAGTGTTGACTTTTCCTTTCTGACTTTGCAGTCAAAATTTTCCCTCTTATATAGTGAACAAGTGACTCCAACTGGGTTAAAACCCAAGGCCTATAATTTTTATCTCCATTGGTTAAAAACTCAAGAATCACTATCCAATGAAATCGTGCCTTTTGGAAATTTAAATTCTTCTAGTTTGATATCATCAAAGCTGTTTTGTAAATTTTTACCATAGAGTGTTTAAACTGTCTGGCTTCATTTTGGTGGGTTTTTATAACATCAATTTGAAGCCATGTTTTTTTTCTCCAAATCTTACACATCAATTCTCTTCCCATTTTCATCTTTTTGTTTTTTTTTGGTTTTTTTTAAAATCTGGCTTTATTTTGGCAATCTCTTGTAAAAAGAAACCATATTAATAACATTATTCTAATTTTCTTAATTGGCTTTTCATACAATTCGATATTATCTGTTTTATTAAAATATTTTTTTTTATTTTTACACATTCTCTTATCAATTCAATATTTCTTTTCTTAAAATAGTTTCTATATTTTACACAGTTCCAACATTGTACATCACATTGTTGGCATGTTGCTCTCTCATTCAGTAATGTGGTTTTTATGTAAACAATAATAATAGTGATAATAATAATTATCTAATAAAGAACAAAAACATAAAATGTTAAATCAAAAAAAGGATGTTGATAAAATTATTAAAACTCCTAGAATATAAGAGAAAAGATTTTATTCTTAATACTTGTAAATTACAAAATACAAAGTAATATTTTAATAATAGAATATTTGTAATCACACTATGTTGAAATATCAAATTTATTCTTAATTTTCATGAACTTTACAAAAGACAATGTTTGTTAAGGAAAACAGAATTTCCTCTTTTGCTGTTTATTTGAATCTTGTAATGTTACTGTTGTGGAAAAACCAATGTTTTCGACAACAAAATGCTGAATACATTTGCAAGTGTATTGAAAGGTTTCTGAATGTCATACAACTTGGTTCAATTTTTTGTTTCAAACAGAATTGATATTTAAGAAGTTTGCTTCTTTTTTTAAAAGCTAAGAATGTCAGGAAGGAATATCATCAGTACCTGTACTGTCATTTTGTCCAGATTAAAAGAGCCTAACAATTCAGTTGTCAGAATAATTACTTGCTCTGAGAAACCTAATACGATGATCATAAATATATGAATGTTTCTGTTGGTAGTTACCTACCAAGATGTCTTTAAAATATGACAACACCTGTAAAAAGAAATTTTATTAAGTCACTCTTCCTCTTTTAATTTTATTGACTTGTGGTAATTTTATTTCTCTTTCAAAGACAAGAACTTATGCTCAAGTCTAAACCTTTAACAAGGTTGTAATAAATTTAAAATAACCAATGTTTAATCATACATAAGTTAGCAAACTTGAACCTTCATGCCTGTAAAAAAAAAAAATGGAGTGTCAATGAGATGCTTTTTCCATTGATACTGCTATTATTTTAACTACCTTCACTCCTTGGCAATATTCATTGTTTTAAAAGCAATTTAATCTACTGTTCTCTTCCCACTGATAATGTCTAGTTCTTATTTTTAGTATTTTTCAGTTATTGCTCACTCTGGAACTCACAATTAGTATATTACCAAAGTCATTAACCAATGCTTTAATCTATTAGCTATTGTCCCATGGGGCAATTCTGTATGGAAAACTTGGAGCCTTAAACCTAATCTGCCTGCTGATCTGTGCTGCTGCTTGTCATACTTGACTGCACTCAATGAAGATTTTCTTTTTTGTTACAGCAGTTGCTGCAAACCTGCTGTCATTTGTTTCTTTATTAGTGGCTTCCATATTATATATGCATAGGTTAAGGAAAAGAAATATTCTTCATAAAAAAATGAAAAATAAGAAATGCAATGATTAAATTATTAGTACAGCTAATTACTTATATCAAAGTGAAACAAATAACTTAGAAATGTTTATTTTACAATTTTTGTTATCTGATGTAATGGAATAACCTGCCACCCCCATGAGTGGTGGCACTATAGTTTGTAACCGCCTATAAGTATCCGTTAGGACAGTGGACAGGAGAGTCGAGCTGGGATCTGTGAGACTAGCGGCCTTCCGATAGCAGCACACATACACAACTGTACTGATTTGCGACAACCGTGTGCATAACTATTACTTCCTTGCTTGTTGAACTGGTTTCTACAATAAACCTGTTACTATTTATCCACTGTGTTTTCCCATTCCATATTCCTATTAGCACGGTATATAACATCATTTGAAAAAAATGAGTTATTTTATTATTCTTGTGTACCAACATTCATTGGTCATGTACAGTAAAAGCAATTAGTAGCAAAAACAATTGGTTTCATTTGTCCCTGGTAAGTTTTCAGTGAATAAATTCTTTATTATAAATCCTATAAAAATGTTTTATTTTATTATAAAACATTTTTTGAAAAATTGATTAATGAAGTTCCTTTTTCAGTGTGGGCAAATATTTTTCTTGCTCAGACAACTGAAATTAATCATACACAAAACAGTATAAATGGTATATGTTAGTAAGAAAGATATTTTGAACAGAAAGAAAGTTAGATCACTCCTTTTGGTATGAAGAAACATTCCCCTGGATCCAATAAGTGTATATTTTCAAATTGCCCTTGTTAACCATCGGAGTAGGATGAAAACCTAATTCTAAAATGATATACATTATAAACAATGTGAATCTGAAAATTGTGCTGATTAAGTAAAATTTACATGTTTGTTTATGAATTCAATTATATATTTCCTACAAACAAATATAACTTGATGTTGACCAAAAACAAGGGAAAGAAATCTGAACTCTGACTTTTGTTTCTGAAGGATTCTCATTAAAGTATTTTTTCAGGTCTCTTATTGTCATCTGTAGGAAATTAATTTATTTTGCTAATTACACTTAATTATACTTTTATTAATCTATAGATTTAATCTTAAGATAGGTTAATGGGAAATGTGTACAAGAAGAATTTTAACTTGACTCCATTTGGCATCTTTTTCTGCTTGTAACAGCAACTACAACAACAACAATAGTAGTTAGAGAATATTGATTTGTCTTTTTTCTTCTTTTTTTTTTTAATTCAGGAGTGATACAAGGTTGAAGAGGAATGTCAAAAAGAGAAAAACAAAACACAGATGACGATAGAAACATTTTATGCCCAAATCTTCAGTCTATTCTTTACAGGGCAAATGTCTCTCAATTCCATTGTGAAAAATATTGTTGAGATTAACTTCTACAGAAATGTTGAAATCTCAGGAAAAAAAGAGAAAAAAAGGGTTTTCTGCCAGAATTAAAAGAAGCAGTCATGATTTAGGAACAATTGTTTGAGGTTGTGGAATGGAATGCAGGAGAAAATAATTTGACAGTGGAAGTAAAGTTAGCAAGAGATAGATGAGGTCGGTGTCTTTTTGGGGGAGGGGATGCTTTTCTTGTTATAGTAGCTAATGGATGCAAAGGTCAGATTTTGTGCATTAGCAGAAGAGTACCAGTCATTGAATAGAGAATTTCTTCCATTTTTATACCGACTTACTGTTGATATGCATTATCTTCTGACATTTTATTTACTTCTATTTATGAAGTAGTATATCTAAATAGGTAATTATTTAGTTAATAGGCTTCATTTAATTTAAGAGTTATGTTCTTTAACAAAAACAATTTTAAATGAATTAATGTAATGTGAAGCCAATATAATATTTGTAAGCATATCAAGAGTTACATTTCTTTTGTAATTTTAGTTGTGTAACTAGTATTTTCATTTTTTGTTTTATTTTTAATTAAATTTTGCATGTGACTGTGTGGTTAACAAAAACTTGCTGATTTAGTTTGATATATTTGTTTCTTTTTTCCAACATAAAAGCAGAGATGCTAAAATGATGTAAAGTTTGGTGTTTTGTTTTCACCAATTGAAAATTTCATTTGATTCACATATCTAGCTAACATTCTTAATACTTCTATTCAGTGATGACCTCTCTGTCAATCTCTGTAATTCTTGCTTGCACTGTCATTCTTTCTCGCTCTGTCTATCACCGTCATTCTTTCTCTTGCTCTGTCTATCACCGTCATTCTTTCTCTTGCTCTGTCTATCACCGTCATTCTTTCTCTTGCTCTGTCTATCACCGTCATTCTTTCTCTCTCTCTGTCTATCACCGTCATTCTTTCTCTCTCTCTGTCTATCACCGTCATTCTTTCTCTTGCTCTGTCTATCACCGTCATTCTTTCTCTTGCTCTGTCTATCACCGTCATTCTTTCTCTTGCTCTGTCTATCACCGTCATTCTTTCTCTCGCTCTGTCTACCACCGTCCTTTTTTCTCGCTCTGTCTAATCATGTTTGAAAGAAGGCAAGAGAGAGGGAGACATAGCATGTGAATAAGAAGACAGAATGCCTGGAGTAGATACCAGCAAAAAAGACAGTCTGAGATGTGTGCTACGTATTGGGGATGCTAAAGTGCATAGTGGAACAAGGACAAAGAAGAACGGTAAAGTGTCAAAAGTTATTTAGAGTAATAAAAAAACAGGAAGTTGTGGAGTGTCTTTATTGCTCACATCTTGTACAAACATGGCACAAAATTACAATTACTGTAATAATTTGGTAGTCTTTAAAAATTGAAATGACTAATGCTGCTTGTTAAATGTTTAGTTGGTTGTTGTAGTTAATCATTAAGCTTAGGTTATTTTGATGCAAGGCCATACTGAGTGAGGTACTCAGAAAATGCCTTTATTGATAAAATATCAGATTTTGAAAAATACTTTTACCTAATTTATTATCTTTCAAATGTTGCTATTTGATAAAAGTATTTGGACAAAGTCATAAGATGTGTTCAATATGCTTTCAGTTAAATTTCCTGATTTGAAATATACCATTTTCATATTCTGTTTTTAGATTGATAAAAATATATATATATCATTTTACCCTAATCAAGGCAATAATGCTGCTAAGATGTAAGAATTTCTTCTTTCTTTTTATTTGGCATGTCCTTTCAGGACGTGGGTGATCATGGCTCTCCACCTCCCTCTATCCCTTGCAGCTCTCAGCAAGCTCCTTCCCCAGACCATGTTCACGTTCTGTCATCCACCTGCTCAAGCTTGTCAGGTATATCATGTGCTGCTTTCCTTTGTCTCTCTTTCCCTACTGAGTTTGAAAGAATGTTAGAAAAAGAAAAACATTAAAGAGAGAGAAAAATAAATGAACAGGAATTAAGAAGATAGAAGATAACTACTCACATTGTATTTAAATTTTTGAAGATCAAAGTTGATAGGAAAGCAAGAGACTGGAGGAGATGTGCATGGATGAATCATAGACTTATAAATGTGTAATAAAGATTCTGGCAAGAACAATTGTCTAGCATGACACAGCCATCCAACTTTCCTAGCAGCAGACCTAGTAACTGATTAGTGTAATCTTTCACTTCAGGTCAGTGGAAAATGTTATCCCTGAGAAAGAGCAATGAGTCACTCTTCTGGAGGTTAGCATCAGCCATGCTGATGGAAGGCAAAATGGGTTTTCTCAGATTATTAAAAGAAAGCAGTTTTGTATGGAGTGGGGGGGTGTTAAAATTTACAAGCCATTTCTTACCACAGTTAACAGATTGTAGGTCAGCTGTCTGTTTGACTATACTGGATAGATATAACAAGAATAAATAGTTGTTATCAGCATTTCATTTTGTGATTTGATAAGAAAAATTTGTCTAGAAATACCATAACCTTTTAACTTCTAAAAAAGACTAGCATGTCAAACTCTGTCAAATGCCTTTGAGATATCTAAAGTAACAGCTTATGTTTTACCTCCCTTATCTAAAACTTGATAGACTCCTTCATCAATAACCATTAATACATCAGTGGTTGACTTAGAGAAACGAAAACCATATTACTTGTGAGCAGAGATGCTTAACAAATTTGGAGTTGATTAGTGCCTCTAGTACTTTGCCAAAAAGAGATAAAAAGCTAATAGGCCAATAGTAAGTTGGATCAGACAGTTTTCCCCAGTTCTAAAAGACTGAGACTATAGAAGAGAATCCCCAACAAGCAGGAAAATAAACAGCATCAAGACATATATAGAGTTTAGAAAGAACAGGAAGCAGTTCAAGATTAAATTTCTTAAGGACTATTGCAGGGATACCATCAAGTTCATATGGTTTTGGCTATAGTGGCTGAATAGACAATGGTGAACCAAGTAGAAGACTTTAAGAAGAGGTATCTATATTGTTATGAACTTTGAACACAATTCAAAATAGCAGGAAGAAAAGATGGCAACAACCTTAAGGCTTTATTAAAAAAAAAAAAAAAATGATGCAGAACAACACTAACACAGTGTCTCTTCACATAATGTCGCATTCCCCAGAATACAGGACAATCTATAAAGAAAGAAAAGTATGTTCATCTATACACAAAAGATTTACATACAAAACATTAGTTTCCATAAAGAAGAATTTGCATAACACAAAAGAATAATGTTCGTGTACATAACACATATGTTGCTTTTTGTCATACTTATGTAATCAAATTTCTTCACTCGACACTCTCTCAAGAGAGGTTCGCTATCTTTTTAGAGGCTGATTTGCTTCTTTTTTCTTTCTATGTTCAACCATGCTTGATTTTTATATTTTGAAAGGAAAAAAATGGTTTATCTGGAACAAGAACTATGTCCATTTTAGAAAGTCTAAGAATACATCTGTCAAATGTGGGTATCAAACCAAGAAAGAATGAAAATATTGGTATAAATAAGTCATACCAAGACAATAAGTGACCAATCAATTTGGTTTGGTGCTTCTGCTATGCATCTAGAATTTCTTGACACCCTCTAAAGAAGAATCAGCAATGTCATTGATCCTCACCTGGCACCTCAGCTTCAGTCACTTGACATAACTTTCCTTTGACTTTTCTATAAATATTTTCACGTTAATTGTTCTGATGAACTTTAATACTTGGACTTCACGCATTTAAGTGCAATACTAGACTAGACTGACAGCTACGTATTTTACTTTTGCAACTGCTACTTGTAACTAAGTTCTATTCTAATATTTTTTTACTTTGCATTTGTGGATCTCTGTTTTTGCTTTCTTAAGTAGGATCTTCAAAAATTGAAATGCAACATCAATCATTGTCTTCTCTCTACTTGAATCCTGGTCTTTCACTCTTCAAATTTTTCTCACTTTCTTCAGTGGTGTTAATGCTTTTAATGATTTAACTGACTGTCACAACAAAGAAAAAATTCAAATTCACAGTCATATTTTAACAGTCATTTGTCATTCTCTTTTCACAAGAAAGTAATTAATATATATTTTTAATGTAATTCATTTAAAACCCATTTCTATATCAACCCTTTTAGTAATTACATCCTTAGATTGTTCTGTAATTTTCCTGATAATGTTATTTATTCCAACGATAATTGACTTACAGCAAATTTTTTATTTTTTTTAGGCATTTTTATAAAAAAAAATGATTATCTTAAAAATATTAATCTAGAAATTGTTTTAAATTGCTGCCAAATTTAATAAAAAAAACCCTTTGCTTTTGAAGTCAGATATTTTAACATTTCTACATTAACCTTTCTTTGAAAATATTGGTTGTAAAATGAAGCATAAAATAAATTTCTGCTTCTTCAAAACCTCTACAATGACCTTGGAGTAGTAGCAGTTTATTGAGTTTTTTCTCATTTTTATTTTTTTTACATAAAATTAGAAAACTCTCTTTTTTTTTTATTATCCCCCCCACACCAATTGTCAGTCAGTATTCTGTGTACATGAAATTTAAACTGGAAGCTTCTAAAAAATCTTAATTGTAGTGCACAGAATAAAAACCACTATTGAAATAATTGGAAGGCAGAGAAATATCAATAACAGCCATTAGTGTCTCTCTATATAAAAAAAATAGGATCAATGGATTGGGTAGTATAACTTTCAAGGTTCAATTTAAAATATATTTTTTTGTCAAACATTCCTGAAGTCAGATTGTACATTTTTGAAAATAAATTTTTGTAGTTTTTGTTGGTGATTAGATTAAAATCTTAATCACTGTAAATTAATTTTCATTAACAAATTTCCTATACAAAATTGGAAACAGTATTTAAGTGTTCAGAATTAAAATACATGTGCAATATTATTCAATCTTAGAATGTAATATTGACACAGAATTTTGTAATATTGATGCAGAATTTTTATGAAAATTTGATTTTTTTAAAAGCAATATAAACAATCAAAAGACTAAAAAGGAAAAATAGTTTATAATTTTTATTGCATCTTTAATTCTGAATATTTATAGTTTTTATTTTGTTATTTCAATAGTCTCTTAGGATATACATGTCAAAACATTTATATAACTATTTGCATGTATTTAAAAAGGATTATGAAATAAATTTGTATGTTTTACACATGCACACTTACAAAAACTATAGTTTTAAGGTATGCTATATTTATGAGTTAAAGTGCTCAATATCAGAGATAGAGCATATGTAAATATAAAACATGGCCTGATGATTGTGTTTAGCATGAAACAGTTTGGTTTGTTTTGTTTTATGGCATATTAACCTCAATGAGTTATTTAATGCCGACAAAATTTTTATTGCTGGTAATATTTTTTTTTTAAATATGTATTGCTGGTAATAATTTTTCTTCAAAAATTTATTGCTGGTAATAATTTTTTTACAGAGTATTTCTAGTATTAAAACCTATCTTTACACTTTCATAGTGTTTTCACACCAGGTTGGGGGTTAACTATTTACCCATAGCTGGGACCCTAACAGGTGCCACCACCCTGGGAACACCAGCAATTAAGAGGTGGTTCCATGTTCCTCAAAATCTGATGACAGACCTTGCTGTTGGATGTAGTTTATTGTCTTACCCAGGACGTGGATGTAGTTCATGGATGTAGGACGGAGCATGAAACAGACTGTCACCTCTGGGTGTTGACTTCACTGTCCATTAATATATATATGTGTGTGTGTGTGTGTTTTTGTATGTAAAAGTAGGTAATTTAAAACAAAGTTTAATGTTACTAAAGAGGAATTTCAAAGTTAACTTTCAGCTGAACATGTTTAATAGATCAGAAAGTCATTTCTGATTTAAAAAAAAAAAAAAAATGTTCGTTTGAAGTTGCATTAATTAACCAGCTTTGCAGTTAACTAAAAATGATGGCCATTGTGAAGCTTATCAAGACAACATCCAGTGAGCCTTGTAGTGAAAGGCTGAAAAAATATAAGGAGGTATTTATTTTGCCTCCATGGTGATGTGATATGGCACTAGGTCAATTTAACATACACATGTGCCAAGGACAAATATATAACAAGTATGGAAGAGTAGGTAATTTGAAAGAAAGTGAGGAATTTCAAAAATATCTTTCAACTTAAATTACAATGTTAGATAGCACTGAAGACTGATAAGACATATCTGATTCTAAATGATGTTCCTATCTGAAATCAACCAGTATCCGAATATCATTATCTGGTCATTTAATTATTAAAAAAAAAAAAAAAAAAAAAAAAACTGGTTATTGTGAAACTTTTGAAAAAAACATTCAATGAGCCTTGGAGTGAAAGTTAGAAAAATATAAGAAATTGAAATAGGAATGTGGAGGAAAGGAATGGCATTTATATTTGTTGTTTTGCAGTTTGTTCAATTTTAGAATATCAGAAATTTCTTGGAAAGAATAATACTGAGGAATATTTTGAAAAATTCTGAAGCTGTACACTTTTGATTTTGGCAGCCATATTTAAAGATTGAATGTTTGCATAATGTCTGGTTGTATTTGAATATTTCCTAGATTTATTGTAATGTTATTTGTGTGCATTTGTAATATTGGTTGCATCTTTGTTCTGATTAATTGAAGTCATATACTGTAGTTGGTTGTATTATCTTAATATTGGCTAACATATTCTAGAACCAGAAGTAGTAATAAACCAAACCAGACCATATTATCTGTGATTCTATTTGAATTTACTCTACAGTCTTGAAGCAATGATTCTTCAGCTTCAGTTTCATTGTTGACATTAAAGTTCATGGATGAATTCACAAATTTATTTTCTATTTTTTTTACCTTTTTTTCTGATGATTAGTTCACAATATTGAACCAACTTTGACTGACTTTGAAGTATGCATGCCATTCAAAAAACTTGTTTGATTTAAGAAATGTTTATCAAACCTTGATAAAATAGTTTAATAGCCTGTTGAATACGAATTATATGAATACATTTATTACTTGTAGTCCTGTATGCATTTGTCTATGAGTTGTATTCAATTTTTCCTCTTCTGATCCAACAAAAATCATTTTCTACTGTTTCTCTCATTTTCTTGATTGGAAAATTATATTTTTTTTAAAACAAAAAAATACTTTGTGCTTGAAGTGATCAATAAATTTTTGAAAATCTAGAAAGATTTTTAAAAATTTATTGATCATTTCAAGAAAAAGTTGTTGAATTTTCAACTTTGCATTTTTTAACATTCTTATCACAACCCAGAAGAATGCAACCATTTTGTGTTCCTGTCACCATTCCAGAGAATGGTAACATGAATGCAAAATGGTTTCACTCTTCTTTTTGATTCCTAGGGTGCAATTAACTCAGCAAAGTTTGCTATTTTTTCTTTCTGGTGGAATATATGCTGGTAATATTTAAATTATTTCCCAGACCATCTTGGATGGTTCATTGAACTTTTATGATTATCAACATGCATACATTTGGTTTTGTTAATTTTTTTAATCATTTCACCTGAAACAAAGTGATAAAAAATAAAAAGAGAAATATAGCAGGAGCAACAGACCAGATATGGCAGCTATATTCAATGCATGGACAAATGGTAGATTTATAAATGTGCTGGATTCTGACAAAAAATTATCTGGCTGATACAGTGAATCGCTTCACTTCATGTCAGTAAAAGACAAGTTGATTTACTCTCCTAGAGGTTAGCATCAGCCATGCTGATGTGCAGCAAGAAAGGTTCTCTGTGGTGATTAAATGTTAGCAGTTTCTGTTTGAAGGCATTAAAATTTACAAGTCATTCCTTGTCCCAGTTAATGACTGGTTTTTCAAGTTAAACATATCATTTTCAAGAGCAGCTGCCAGTTTTACTGTTAGACCTCTTAGATTTACTACTCAGAAGTAAATAGTTATCATCCAAGGATAGAGCCCCGAGGGACATTCCCACCTCATGCATTAATGTGAAATGACCTAGAAGCATAGCTATTCAACACACCCTTCATGACATGATTTGTTAAGAATGACTGGATTAGCCAAATATGCAGCCAGAGATACCATAGCCCTGGAGAAGGCCAGCATGATATCAAAAACCTTCAAGATATCTGTTGAATACCTTCAAGATATCTAAAGCCACAACCCAAGCCCATCAGGCCGACTCTGTTTCCTAATCATTTCCACTGAGAACAAATACAGGATTGCATCTGTATAATCTAAGATTTGATGGCATGAGCATATGTTGCTGAGAGCAAAATTCAGTTTGGATTGGTTCCATTGTCCTGGAGTACACTAATTCCATGTGGTCCACATTCCCTGTGTCATTTGGATGATTACCTTCAATAATCAAATGATCCTCTGCCATTCTTCTTACTTTCTACTGATCATTTTGCATTTTCTCTGAGTCAACTGCTGGTAATTCTGTGTTTTTTATTTTTAGTCAAGTTTAACTCCTGATTTCCTGCTTTCAGTTTGATTCACTGACTTTTTCCTATGTGCTCTATCAATACATTGGGTTCAGTGTTGCAGGATTCTCTTGACTCCATTTGCCATTTGATATTTTTAACTTCTGCTATAATGTAACATACTGATTTTTCTACCTAGATATTGACCATTTTCACCACCATTGCCAATACCATATTTACTTGTAGTTGACCATATTGCATGAAGCTTTTTAGAAAAATCTACATTTGAAATTTGTTCATAAGGTCATATTCATTATTTTCTTGTATTAAAAAATGACTAAAATATCAAAGTTTAAATAATTTTCTTTTTCAGAGTAAAAGATATTCTGATAAAATCCAACTGCATTCTGGAAGCATTTGGCAATGCCAAAACAAATCGGAATGACAACTCTAGTCGATTTGGAAAATATATGGATATCAATTTTGACTTCAAAGGAGATCCAGTTGGAGGTCACATACAGAACTACTTGCTAGAAAAGGTAAGATTTTATATTTTTCTATTTTAATCAAAAAGTGATCATTCATTAGAGAATGTTATTGCAGCCTTTTTTTTATCTGCTATTTTTTTCTGGTTTGAATCTTTTGAGAAGCACTCTCTTCTGAAGTGACTTTTCTCTGCTTTTGTATTGATTTCCTGAGCTATTCAAATCTCTTTGTAACTATATAAACATTCCAGTCTCTATTTTTGTTGCTTCCAATCTACACTTGTCTGTTTCATCTGTTCATATCTATCATCTTTTATTTAAGAACATAAAAACTGATAGTCTTCATTGGTAATAGACTAAAAGTGAATATTATACACTACAAAATTAACCATTGAATTTTTTAGTTTATTTATGAGAGATAATGAAATCCTACCTATGATATCACAGATTTCATAAACATATAGTTTACAATTAATGAATTGCAATGAAAAAGAAATATTTTTGAAATCTACAATTAATGTCTCTAAACATATATATATATATATATATATATATACATACACACACAGACATAGGTATTAACAAGGTATGGTGCCAATCCTTCATGCTTCACAATCGTTAAACCTGATGATTGTGTTTAATCAGGAGACAGACTGTAGCTATTAAATATTGATACCTACAAAAACACTTCTTATATTTACATGCAAACTACTATTGATACTGAATGCATCTCTTCCATAAATATGGTAAACTTTTTAGACTATATTTTGTCATATATATAATTTTTCTCTTTATTTATGAGTATCTGTCCAGTAATGTGAGGGTAGGTATGCCATGGGCTCATGGATTGAAAGTTGATGAGTAGCAGTAAAAGTACTTAGTCAGAATTATAAAAGAACAATTTTTTCAAGGGCTTTTTTAAAAAAATATTTCCCTTAATTTGAGTGAGAGAGATAAGTAGATGACAATTTTTTTAAAGCATTCTACTTAGAGTATTAGTATTTACTAAGTTGAGTCTGACACAAAGCCACAAGATTGACTGTTTTTATTCATAAACCTTTGTTAAGGTTGTTAAGGATTCTCTCCCTTACACCCATGAGAATGAACGTTGTTAAGGGAGACTCTGCGAGAACACGCATGCGCGGGGTCACGCGAAGGGGCCAAGATTATTCATCACTTTTCCTCCCGAGTGTTAACGGGCACACATGTTGACTTGAATAAACCTCCGGATTCTATCCATTCATTTCGTTGTGGTCATTTCTTTCATGGTAGCAGAGCGTAGTTAACAATATGGCTTAAAACTACAAAAACCCACCGACCTTTAACGAACAAAGTTATGAGGAATGGAAAAACGAGCTATTTATCTGGCAGCTCATGACAGATATTGACAAAAAGAAACAGGCCCTAGCAGTAACACTATCTTTAAACGGGAATGCCAGGAAAACGGCGTTAAATTGCAACAAAGACGTGTTGCACCAAGAGAACAGCATGGATATCCTCATATCTGTACTGGAAGGACTGTTTTTACGCGAAACAATCGATACAGCTTACGAAGCATATAAAAACTTCGATGGATTCCGAAAACCAGAACACATGGCGATATCTGACTACATCATAGAATTTGACCAAAGATATAAAAAAAGGAAGCATATTTGAATGAAAAATGTTACAAGATTCAGGTTTTATATATTTTTTCTTTTTGGAATATTTGTGTTAAGCAATTATCAAACTTTGATAATGCAAGGATTTTTACATTAATTCTTTGTACTGCTTTTCATGCCTTCTTTGTCTTGCCTTCCATAATACAGGTTGGATAAAAGTGTGACTTAAGACATCACTTGATAAAACTATTTAATGGAACTTGCTTAGGTTAAATGATTAATAAGCAAAGGAATTTGTTTCCCTCCTCTATCTGTAATGCAACAAGTCATCGATATATGGTACTTGAACAGTCTACCATTCTGGAGCCCTGTAACCCATTAAGGTCATAGGAGCACTATATGTACTGCTGTTGTTGTGTGTTTACAGAAGTGGTATGTCTTTGGTAAAGTAGCCTGACAGAGCCAATCCCACTTCAAGCTGCTTGATTTTGAATTCAGTTTTCTTTTTCCTAGTCTGGTTTATTTAAACCATAGCTGGGGGAAGAGAGATGGATTCATACCTTTTGAAAGTGTGTGAAAGTGAACAATACAAACTCATCTGGAATTTGAACTCGGCCCACTGATTTCTCTTTCTGGGTCATTGACCATTACACTACCCACACGTCTACAGGGTCAAGATGACTGGCAAATGGCACAATAGGGAAGGGGAGTTGAATTAATGACTTAAAAACTAATGAACTTTATTAAATTTAAAATTTGTTGAGATAAATTTATAAATGTTTTTACCATGGCACCAATTTGTCAATTCCTTTCAATATTTCTTCATTGAAAGAATAAATTCACTGAAAGCATTGTCAATGTTTAGTGAAATAGTCCAGATGCTTAAAAAAATAATAGTTCTTAAAGCAGAGGTTAAGTGAATTGGTAGGGGTGAAAGAAAGTCAGCATTTTCATCTTTGATTTAATATCATTTTTGCAGCAATAGAATACTTTTTTTTTTATTCACTAAATGAGTGCTGTTTAAGGTTTGAATGCCTTTTAAGGTCTTGCATATTTGTTTGGTTAATTTGAAGGCAAGTTTCAGATGTTATTCTCAATTCTCATTTGCATGCAGCTATTATATAAAATTTGTCATCTGTTGTTTTACAAGTCATTTTTCATCACAACTGATGACATGATATCAGGTTTTATGCTGTTGACTAAGATAAATCAAAATCTCTGTACATTTGTTTTGTACTCTTGGTTTCTAATTCAATTCCATTTAATGGGGCTTCCTTCTTATCAAGGTTATATCATTTGAAATTGTCCCGCTGTGTCACATTTTATGATGAAAGTCAATGTTTCCATCTTTTAAATTTTTTTTTAATCATTTCACCCCAAGAAAGGTGATAATGCCACCGGGGTAATTCCAGGGGCATCTGGAGTAACCCCTGGTGGCAAGGGGTTACTTAGAATGAAAGAGAATAAGGAGACTTTAGTGAGGAGAAACGACAAATAAAGAACAGGGTTCAGGAAGATTGAAGATGGTGATCAGCACTACATTTAAATTTTTGAAAATTGTAGATGTAAGGGAAGGAAGAAATTAAACTGGATATCCACATTTGAGAAATGTGAGAAAAAAATTATTAGAATATATGATTGCATCTAGCTAGTTCAACAGTAAAATGGTGAGACCTAATTGCCAATCCAGTTGTACGTTTAAATTCCTGCATTTGATGTACCAAGAAGGAAAGCTCATCAGAACAATTGCCATGTAAATATTTGTAGAAAAAAGAGGGGAAACCACATCACTGTGGTGGGGAAAGTAACTGAAGTCGAGATGCTAGGTCACTACCTATAACATTACAGACACTTATTTTGTATTTTCTACAGTATCTCAAGATATCTAGTAGATGAACCAGACCAGATATGGTAGCAATATTCAATGCATAAATATAAAATTTGTATTAACCAACTGATGTTGGCAAGTTTCATGACATATTTATGTTGAGTTTATAATCTCTCTCATTATTAGAAATATCAATAACTTTTTTTTCAGGATGTCAGTTTTTATGCTTACGAAGGGTAGCATAAATTTATTTATAAATCAATCCAAATGACAGAGACAATTTTTCAAAGTCCTGTATGTGAAGTATGGAATCATCACATCAACATGCTGGTAGGTTTTTCTTGAGATGGAATTGATAGTCCAACTGGTTTTCTGCTGTTGTGACCTTATTATTACTTGCAATAGTTTTAATTGCTTCACAGATCTTCTTTGCTTGAATATTGTTTTCCAATACATATATCTATTTGAATAATGAACTACAAATTTTCTACTGGATTAATATAAGGTAGAGGCTGGCGGACATTCTATTAATTTGATGTTTTTTGAAAGTTTTTTTCAGCAAGGTAGGCTATGCAGAACAATAAATCTCTATATCTTTGTTATAAATATGTGTATGGTAGCACGAGAGAACAAACAAAACAAGTACCACCAGTGAGGTGAAAGGAAAAGAAGACAAGAATTGTTAATATAAAATTCTTTATATTGCCAATACTGAGGATATGAGAGGACAAAGGAGGTGACTTGGAGGAAGAGAAGAGTTGGTATGGTCTGGAGTGTGTCGGGTTGGTCGATCAAGATCTCTGGTAGTGTTGTTAACAGGTTGCTCATTTGCTCTGACTCTTTACAGTGTTGTGAGCAGCCTTCTTCTGTGGTGGATCATGACTCATCATTTTTTTCTTGATTTTTCTTTGGCACCAACATTTGTGATTAGCTCCTTTATTATTGTATTTTATATTTTTTTGAGTGGATTTGTTTTATTCACCAGATATGGTGATCAGAGCCCCTGTGTAGAGAACAACTTTTTTATTTTTGCTTTCTTGGTGTTCACTTCTGGCCAACATGTAAAGTAAATCAGAAAGTGCTGTGGAGTAAAGAGTACACCCAGGTGACTCTTTGAACTCATCCAATACTATAAAGAGTTCCATGGTATAAGGTCATAAGTAGTTGTATTGGAATCAGTCTTTATACTAACTATACAGGTGTTACAGCAATAGCCTAAGCATTACATATGGAGAATACTTTAACAAATTATGTTATACCAATTATGAGTGTATGTCATAATAATAAACTTACAAAAAGAAGTTATAATAGTTGCTGACAAGCACAACATTATAACTGGAGTTATAATAATTGATGACCAGATTTTGAAAACTCATACATGTGCAACACAAGTTACAAGTATTTCAAATACATTGGTTTAAAAAAAATTTGTTGCAGTTATGGAGAAAATTTTGTCATATATATATATATATATATATATATATATGATGTTTGAGATAAAAAAAACAAGAAAAATAATAATATCAATAATAAAACTAATACTATTTCTTGTATATTAGTCGGCATTTTGACCAAATGGAACCATGATTAGAAAGGTGCTGGGCCTTTGTGGGGTTGGGGGCTGCATGTATTACTGAAGAGATATCTAGTAGTTTTGGGCTAGTTGTTTGCCAAAATTGGGGCTGTAGAGGGTTTGTAGAAATTTTTTTTTGTGCAAACTATATTCATTGAATATGCTTCAATTCCTATTTAAACATAGTATCTGGATAATAAGAAGATATGAAGATGTTTAATTGTCCAAACAGTACTTTGTTGGCACAATGTTTCTTCATTAACACAACTGTCTTTCACATTATCCCTCAACATTGTTCCTACTTTATACTCTTCACATCTTCAGTTTCATTATGGCTCATTTTCAATGTATACAAATAAAGTACACAGAAAGGTTGAAAGACAATCTTTTTTACTTAATTGTGCAAAACATGTGAAAAAGAATGAAATATGTTTTTGCTGATGAATTAACAAATATCAGTTAAAAGATTTCTTTGGAAATAAATTGTAAAACAGACAATTGAAATATGGAAGAATCTGATAAACCATGATGCTATTTGGTTTTCATTTTTATAAGGACAAAATAAAGAAATTGCAAAATGTTGCATAATTGCCTAAAACCGTGTTGACAATGACTATTTTTAATATTAAGCATTTAAACTTTTTTTTTCTATGTTATTTCCCTTTAGACAGTGAGTGATCATGGTTCATCACAACTTCAATGTTTTATTGATTTCAGCAAATATTTGTTCCTTTACAACCTCTGTTTGTTTTTTAATTTTTCCTTTTGTCCATTTCCTCAAAATTGTCTTTGCTTTCCTGTTTCTCTTGCTTTTGAGGCATCATCTTGTGAGTGTTAATTTTACAAGCTCTCTTTCCTTATCCTTTTTCTTTTATATTCAGTGGTTCTCTACAACTTTCTGTCTTTTGTTGTTCTTTCCTAATTATGTGTCTTACATGTTAACTGCCTCTTTCTGGTCATTAGCAAACAATAGTTTCTTTTGTATTTTCTCTTCTTCTTCCTCTTCTTACAACTTCATTAATTGAATATCCTGAACTTCATTAATTGAATATCCTGTTCAGAGTATTCTGAACATTTATCATTAAAATAACATCTCAGTTGCTCAAGTTTTTCTTCACAAAATAGTGTTAGAAATGACGCAGCAGTTCAGCACATTTTTTATTATCTTTAGTGTTATTTGATCCCTTAATACCTTGAACATTAATCTCCAGTAAATTGATCAAAATTCTGTTGTGGCTTTTTACATTATACACAACTTGAGAAGATTAATTTATATGTCCTTTACATTTTTTTAAATTTATTTCCAAAATTATGTGAGAGAGTTGTGCCTGTTGCTTAAGAAAATTGAGTAATTGATTGAGGAGTTAAATTCTTGTAAGATGATGAAATTAATTTGATATAATTTACTGAAAAGCGGTTTTGCCTCCGGAAATTTTAAAACGTCAGTAAACTAGATTAACTGCATTTGTGTAATTAAAATCGTCATGTGTTAGTTTTATATGATTCATCTAAAATTTTATTTCCTGAATAAATTTTAGGAACATTGAGTTTAAATGTTACTTTAAACCATGTCAGTATTTCATACATTTAAACATACTTTATAAAAGGGCATATCCGTTCAGGATGTAGTCAGTCATGGTTCTCCACAGCTTCTATTACATTAATGTCAGTGAATTAAAATGACTTCTTGCAAAAAGATATTGGACTGGTTTTCTGTTGTCTTCTACAGTTTTGATGTATCTCTTTTAACTTTAACTATGCATCTATTTTTCACTTGTGATCTATAGTCATAAATCTCTCTCTCTCACATATATATATATATATATATAATGTATGTATGTATGTGTTTTTCTAGGTATATCGTTAAATATTTTTTTATTTTAATTTAAAAAATATGTCCTTTAGAGTTATAAACTCTTCTATGACTCGTATCTTTCAATACACATTCATTTATAACCTTTCTAAAGAAAGTGAGAATAAAATGTAAGCTTTCCTCTATTGTAACGGATAACAATATTCTTGATAATGACTAGAACAAGACGTTATGAACTATGGACAGTTTCTTTATAAATTTAATCTGGATGAATTGCTACATATAGCAGACTGGGAAAATGTAATAATAAAATTGAACAGACAGACATTGCTTGATTTCAATAAAACATGTTTGAATGAATTCTTGCTGTCTAAGTAGACATTCAATATTTATATATCTATATGTATAAGAAATGACAAGAAGAAAACCTTTGATGCTGATACGTTCCGTTTCTTGAGGAACTTTATCAAGGCAATTGTATTGTAAATACAGGTTTCTGACTAAAATTTCTACATTTTCCTGAAGGAATGAAACATAAAGGGCTTTCTAATATATATATAAAATGTGTGTGTTGTTTTTTTTTAATGTGATTGGTTGATTCATTTTCTACAGCTTATCAACCCTTTGCAGGTTATTTAAAGCCAGGAAAATGTTTAGATAGTAAGAATGTTTTGTTGAGATAATGGTTTAGTGATACAAGTCTTACTAATTAACCCATAGTTGTGGGAGACGAGGTGGATTCATACATTTGCCAAGGGTTTTTGTACCCAAGTGAATATAACAAACCAAATAGGAATGGAACTTAGCTCTCCGATTAACAGTTTCAAGCCCTTATCCATTACCCACACATCCAAGCTTACAGCACCTATTATTCCCAAGTGGTTACCCACCTAAGTATGTACCAGGCTTGATGTTGCTTAACTTTGGTGATTGTGTAGGAACTTTTTTAATGTGATGTAGGCATAAGCCTGTGTATATATATATATATATATATAGTAATAGTGTGCGTGCATATATATATATACACACACACACACACGCATGCACACTATTACTTGAATGCTGAATTCATTTTCTTTTTTTACTTTCTGTTCTTTTTCCTCTTATTTTCAGAGTGCAATGTTGTGACTTCTACACACAGGTATATTCATAGAATAGGGACAATTTCTCACTTCCTTTTTCTTAATGTCAGTTACATTAATGCTATTTTCTGTCAGATACGTTCTCTATTTAACAGGGAATCTAATAATGATGAAGCCAACAGAAATGAAATACACATCCACATGTTTACATGTAAACATACAATCTTTAAATAAATGCAGCATTTTCCTAACACTGTTCTGATATATAAAAAATTATAATTTTCTCCCTTATATGCATGTATATATTATGCTGAGGTATATAATACATTGATTGTGTTGTTTAATTAAATACCTGGATGTTTGTCTTGTGTGTTCCTTGTGGCAATTATTACAGGTGATAAGTAAGAGTAAATTCAGCCTTCAAGTTTTAGCTTATTATTTTATTTTGTATTAAGTCTGTAATTTGTATTAATAAAGTATTGTCTTGGAAGTAGTTGTAACAAATGTTATACTAAGCTTAACTAAATTATTTTTTCCTACTTTGTCATTCATTTACCTGACATTGTTCTGATATATAGAAATTTATATATCATGTTCTCCCATATATATATATATATATATATATATATAAAATGACATTACATATTTTGATTGTAGTTTTGTCTATTATATATTAATCAGTACATAATTTGGCACAAGCTACTATATGACTCATTTTATTTAAAGACATTTATATTATGTTTAACGTCTTTAAATAAATTGTCGGACAATGTCCAATTCTAAAATATATGACTCATATAGATATTAATGTGCCATAAAATATCATATGACATTTTATTTCACATGCCTTCATTATTTAACATGTTGTATAGTGATGCATGTCACAAGGATACGAGAAATGTCAATATATATTTAATGTTTCTGCCTGAATGAATCTACAAAAAATAGCTCCTGGTTATTTTCTGTACATGAAACATTGTGAAACAAGCTTACTTATGACTTGAAGTAATATTTGTATGTAGATACTAAGATATATTCAAGAAGCTCAATAGATAATACCAAATTCTAAATTCTCAATTTAAAATAAATCCAGACAGATATTTTATCTTAAATTTTATGTATCTCTGTATATGTGTATACGCATACAGAGAAAAATAGGCAAAAAAAATATCTCCAGCAAATGCTTATGCTGTAGCTATTTTATATTACCTGATAAGAATGAATGTAGATAATAATCTTTGATTTAAGAGATATGAACAGCAGCAAAAAAAAATGTTGACTTATTTCCAAGCAAAAAAATATCTAACCAAATTGCTCTGAAGGAAACAATTCTTTCATAGCTTTTAGTCTTTACTATGACAAATTTTTCGTAATCAGGTTGCATCTTTGTTTTGTGTTTTATACTGAAATTTAAAAAGAAAAAAACGAAAATTTTTCAATGCTTTAAGCAAAATTGTCTGGAGTTTTGGTATTTATTCTTAATTCTTGGCTGATAATTGTGAAAAGTTTAAGATAAAATATACATACAGGCTGATAGTTGATAAGAAAAAGTCACCATTCTCTTCACTTCTAAAATGTCTATACACCCAGAAATCAGCACATATTCTAAAAATGTTGTTGACTACTACTTACTGCACTGCATTCATCCTATGCACTTGTATGCACATATGGCAATAATTACATAGGCATCTTTTTATGTACAAGTATATAGTTAAATATTTATAAAGGTAGGCTTAAGCATTATCATTTTCTGACATAAATTCATTCATATTTTCTCAATGTATTAATTTTCAGTATATTCAGATATACACTATATATATATATATATATATATATATATATATATATATAATGTTACTGTGTGTGTGTGTGTGTATGTATATATATATATATATAATGTTACTGGGTGTATATATATATATATACATACATACATACATATATATATATATATATATAATGTTACTGGGTGTATATATATATATATATATATATATATATATATATATATATAATGTTACTGGGTGTATATATATATATATATATATATATATATATATATAATGTTACTGGGTGTATATATATATATATATATATATATATATATATATATATAATGTTACTGGGTGTATATATATATATATATATATATATATATATATATATATATAATGTTACTGGGTGTATATATATATATATATATATATATATATATATATATAATGTTACTGGGTGTATATATATATATATATATATATATATATATATATATATATAATGTTACTGGGTGTATATATATATATAATGTTACTGGGTGTATATATATATATATATATATATATAATGTTACTGGGTGTATATATATATATATATATATATATAATGTTACTGGGTGTATATATATATATATATATATATATAATGTTACTGGGTGTATATATATATATATATATATATATATATATATATATATATATATAATGTTACTGGGTGTATATATATATATATATATATATATATATATATATATATAATGTTACTGGGTGTATATATATATATATATATATATATATATTTCAAACATGTAGTGTTGAATGTTAAAGACAACATAGTCTTACATATTTTCTTTTGAATTTTCTCATATTCTCTAATGAGACTTTTTATTTGAAAATAGTTTCGAAATATGTATTGTCCATACGATGACCTAGCGCTTTCGAACATCATTGTTCATCTTCAGGGTCAATATTTTAGTCAAAAATATTTTTTTTTTTTTTTTTTTTTTTTTTTTAAACAAACATTTGCCAATTATCTTGTAGCGTAATCATGTTGCTACTTTTTTACAAACTAAAAACATTAAATTCCTTTAAAATTCAAAAGACGCGATGATGTTATATCACGTGCATGGCGTAGATTTTTATCATGTGACAGCGTGAAAAATATTTCCAATACACAAGCCAAAAGATCGAAGAATACGCTACAAAATTTAAATATATTATAAACATTGCAATATATTACCAGATATATTATAATCTATACGATTAATAAGAGGTCTTTTTCTTTTAATATGTAATGCCTCTAAGATTTTAAGGCGTCTAATGTCTGTATGTTTATCTATAATTTTAGTATTTTCTACAAGTATTTTACGTATATCAGATTGCGTAAGGGAAACAGTATGTGACTTAATATGTTGTTTAATGGAGCTAGTATTATTTAAATGCAGAGTCAATCTTCTGGAGAGCTGGGTGGTTGTAAATCCAATATATGTATGTGGATTAGAAGAACATTCTTCCATGGGGCATTTAAACTCATACACAACATTGGTTCTATCAACAACTGCAGCAACTGGAGAATGATTATTACTCATTATCAGGTTAGACGTTTTAAATTTACTATAATATATATTAAGTTTTAAGGCCTTGTTGGAATCAACAGGAAACACATTATGGTGTATTATAGACTTAAGGGCCTTTTCATCCATGCTGTATTGTCTATGCATTTGTCCTCTGTAAAAGAGGTTAATTGCGGATAATTTTCTTGGTGTATCTCTTGTTAGGTCTGAGAAGTATCTATCAAATTCATTATCAACTAGATAGTTAGGAAAACCGTTATTAATAAGGGTTTGCTTGATGTTAGTCAATTGTTTATGAAATATTTTATTGGTAGAAGAGATAAGTTTTGCTCTAGTAACTAGGTTAGAAATTATTGACCGTTTATATTTAATGGGGCATTCACTAAGATAGTTGAGTGTGCAATTGTTATCACTTGTAGGTTTTTTGTATACAGAAGTGGTAAAAGTGTCATTACTAGTATCTATTAAAACATCCAAAAAAGGGATATTATTATCTTTAGTTAGTTCATGTGTAAAATTAAGTACTGAATTATTTTTAAAGGCTTGTTGCAAAAAGGTTAATTCATCAAAATTTTTAGCAAGTATAAGGATATCATCAACATAACGGAGGTATATGCTAGGTGTTTCAATAATACCAAAAATTTTATCTTCAAGATGTGACATATAAAAATTGCTAAATGTTGAACCAAGGACAGATCCCATAGAGACGCCGTCCACCTGTAAATAAATATTATTAAGGTGGTCATAGAAAGGAACCTGTGTAGTGCAGATTAAAAGGATTTTTTGAGTATATTCGGATTAATTTTAAGAGGTTGCATAAGAGGGTTGTCATAGATGTAATTAGTAATTATATCAATAGTTTCAATGACGGGGACGTTAGTAAATAGACTTTCCACGTCTAAAAAAATTTTTGACTAAAATATTGACCCTGAAGATGAACAATGATGTTCGAAAGCGCTAGGTCATCGTATGGAAAATACATATTTCGGAACTATTTTCAAATAAAAAGTCTCATTAGAGAATATGAGAAAATTCAAAAGAAAATATGTAAGACTATGTTGTCTTTAACATTCAACACGACATGTTTGAAAGAAAAGTTGCTGCCAAATTACACACACACACACATATATATATATATATATATATATATATATATATATATATATATAATGTTACTGGTTGTATGTATATATATATATAATGTTACTGGGTGTATATATATATATATATATATATATATATATATATATATAATGTTACTGTGTCTATATATATATATATATAATGTTACTGTGTCTATATATATATATATATAATGTTACTGTGTCTATATATATATCTATATATATAAGGTTACTGTGTCTATATATATATATATAAAGTTACTGTGTCTATATCTCTCTCTCTCTATATATATATATATATATATATATAAAATGATACTGTGTGTATATATATCTATATATATATATGTATATATATCTATCTATATATATAATGTTACTGTGTGTATATATATATATATATATATATATCTATCTATATATATATATATATATATAATGTTACTGTGTGTGTATATATATATATCTATATATATAATGTTACTGTGTGTATATATATATCTATATATATATATATAATGTTACTGTGTGTATATATATATCTATATATATATATATAATGTTACTGTGTGTATATATATATATATATATATATCTATATATATATATAATGTTACTGTGTGTATATATATATCTATATATATATATATATATAATGTTACTGTGTGTATATATATATCTATATATATATATATAATGTTACTGTGTGTATATATATATCTATATATATATATATAATGTTACTGTGTGTATATATATATCTATATATATATATATAATGTTACTGTGTGTATATATATATCTATATATATATATATATAATGTTACTGTGTGTATATATATATATATATCTATATATATATATATATAATGTTACTGTGTGTATATATATATCTGAGCTTTTTCAATGCCAAAAACTGTCCAAATATAAGAAATTATTTTAAAATCTTTGGGTTGGACTGGGGACTTTTGACCATCTTCATTTACATAAGTATACACTAATATCTATATCAATGCAAAAACAATTCTATCAATTAATAATATCTTATTTAAAGCTACTCCTCCTGGTCTATGTCGAATGCATACAAACTCATTTGAACCAATTGAGGTCATGTTAACCTTCATTGGTTACTTTCAACATAAAAAAATACTATTTTGTTAAAGTCAACTTTGAATGGGAAGATCTAAATGTCATATCAAGCAGAACAAAAATATTTTTGTATAAATACACTGTTTATGTAAATTAACGAACACTATTGTATGTATGTATGTGTATATATATATATATATATAAAGGAAAAAGACAATAGGAAAAATGTATGTAGTTTTAGCTGGCACATTTCTTCCACTACACTGTTTTGAAATACATATCTGCTCAGTTTTGTATCCTAATGTAAACAAATCAAGTTGTAAAGAAGGGAATTAGATTTTTTATTAATTAATCTGACAGATTTTTATTACTTAAATGTTATTTTTAATGGATACTCATATTTGAGTAGATGCTACATTTATTTATTAAACAGTATATTTATTTATTTTCATCTACTGTCCTTTCTTTCTCAAATAATATTTTTTGAATATTAATGCTTGTAAATCATGGTCAATCTTTCATGTTATAACAAACTTCTATAAATTCCATAACATACAAATAGTCTGATGCCAAAAGAACAGATGCGACTTAAGAAGAACAAAAAGTAGCACCCAACTACCTGTCAACTTTTCATGTCTCTTATTGACATATTTATTTTAATCTACTAGTCTGAATATTCAAGACATTAGAGAAAAGCCAGTAGATGAAAATAAATAAATATACTGTTTCTAAATAGATGAATCATCAACTCAAATATGAGTATCCACTAAAAATAATGTTTACATAATAAAAATCTGTTTTATTAATAAATAAAAAATCCATCCCTTTCTTTACAAATTGCTTTGTTTAAGTTAGGATACAAAACTGAGCAGATATGTCTATTTCAAGAGTCAGAGAAAAATCTATGTTTAAAGGCCCTATTTAATGCTGGGTCATTGACACATTCTGTACCCAAGAAGTCAAAGCATGTCAGATCTACAGATGGTTTCCCCTAGAAAACACAGGTTTGAATTTTGCTGAAGAGTACATTTTTTCTAATAAGATTTCTCAAATGTTCAGGCTGGTAGATGAAAATAAATAAATATACTGTTTAATAAATAAACAGAGCATCTACTGAAATACAAGTATCCACTAAAAAAATTAACATACATACATATATATATATATATATATATATATATATATATATATATATAGTAAAGTAGATCCTAGCAATATAGAATATTAAAACTGATCCACAAAAAGAGCTCAGTGTATTTCTTATACAGAGTAACTCCTTAGAACTAGGAATTTGTATTTTTAATTGTTTTTAAATTTCTAATTCCAACACAAACTCAGTCTAAACTCTTAGGTTGAATAAGACTGACAATTTTTTCATTCGTTGGAATTCTTAAAAAAAAACCCTTTTCATTCCTCTCTTAGTTTCAAATTAACACTTCATTCTTCATATAACCCTAGTTCAATGTCATATGGTTAATATCCAGGTTTAATTTTATAAAATCTCTTCCCTTTAAGGCTAATACCTTCCACTCTCCCTTGACCACTGTCTCATACATTTTATCTGACTGAAACATTGAAATGGAGAAATTCTGTATTAATTTTTCAACAGTTTTCACAGTTAAATTTCTAATTCCAACACAAACTCAGTCTAAACTCTTAGGTTGAATAAGACTGACAATTTTTTCATTCGTTGGAATAGATCTATACCCAATAATATGAGGTATTTTTGGATTTGTGTTTTATACACATGCACATGGCAAATTAATATCTGGTTTTGTTTTATTTTTTATATTTTGGAAATTTCTTAACTTTCCATTAAAATAATTATATAAAATCTTTTTATATTAAAATGAAATGTGTATTAATCATAATTATTTGGTAGGTGGGACAACATAAATCATTTTAATTGTTAATATTGATTTTATTGCTATTTATATCAGGCTCAAATTTTATTAATCTTATAGATATTTTTTTCATAGGTAAGTTTTGAAATTGCTCAATTTTTCATATTTAAATATCATAATGTGGTTAGATTGTTTTTAAATATTATATTATTGTATTAATCATATATGCATTTATTATAGAATGAAATTACTGCTTAAAGATGTTTGATGGTATCAGCTTTTCTTTATGCAATGCTAATTTACAATAATGGCTGGGGGTTTCATTTTTCCTCAATCCAAGAAAAAAATAAAAGGCACCTCAGCCTGCTTCAAAAATGGTTGAGCTTAGATTCAAGATGACAATTCATGATGACCAGTCACCAGCCAAGTGTATAAAAAATTTGTACCCTCACACATTTGGGCCATTGCTTAACAATCAGCTTTCTCACATGATTGGAATCAGTTATGGAACCTGTTAGAAGATCCAACTGTAGGAACTTTCCACTGTACCTACTCCTCCTCCTCCTCCTAATAATAATAACAATAGAAACACTTGTCTTGCATTATTATTTCTGTTTAATAATTTTTATAAAATAAATTAATATGTGCAAAGAAGTTGTTATAGTGAAAGACACCTGGTCTAGAGAATAGACTCTCCCACCTATTATAAGTAGGAGTCAGTAGGTAGTCGAGAGTAGTTATCAGCGACCACAACTCGATTACTCTGCGTAACACTTACAAGTTCCTAACGTTTCTGTACGTTTACCCCATTTAGGACGCATTTAGTCCGACTACAAGTTCTATTGTGGAAATAACTCCACAACAGAAGTCTTTACTAAAATCCTTTCTGCCTTTTATATACAATGACATGACACAATAAATTTTGTTTTTCACCCTATACAAGGCCCAAGAGTCACTGAAGGAAGAGGATTAATTAATGAGGTTGTGTAACAGGAGAAATTAGAGATCATGTGTCTATATAGGATAGATAACAGTTGACCTTAGATTTGAAGAATTGAAGATTGTAGTGATCAGAGAGTCTGTTCCACAAATAGCAGTTTTTGAGAAGCTGCTACTTGAGTAGAACTTCCTTCTTACCAATGCAGTATGAAGGGGGAATGAGAATGATTCATCTTTGTGGATGTGGCATTGCAGGTCATAGCTGTAAAGCTCTGAATACAATGTAATCTTCTGTGGACTTTGCTTATTGTGGATTGAATTATGTCAATGATTGAATTATTTCAGTGACTTGAAAAGATGACAAACAGTTGGGTGCTACTTTTTGTTCTTCCTCAGTTGCATCTGTTCTTTTGGCATCAGTCTATTTTCAGGTTGTTATGGAATTTATATAAGTTTGCTATAGTATTAACAGATTGACAGTGACTTGAAAATATTCAGGTATTTCTTGCCAATTACTTTAAGTCATTACCATTCAAAGATGTTTTTAGTCAACTATCCCCTTAACTATTTTTTCACACCAACTATTTTATTACAGTATTACCTGTAAGAGGTGCAGCTTGAATGAATTCAAAGCATTTGTGGATATTATGACATCAGAATGGTTTTTGATAGAACAGCTGCATTTCTGATGATAGTTTATTCATTACACAAGAAGAATTTGATGAAAATCTGAGTTTACAATATTCTAAGGAGATGTAAACAAAAATATAAGGGAAAGAGATTGTTCCTTTAAAGTCAGGCTTGAAATATATAGAAAAACCAGGAAAAGTGGAAAAATCTGATTTAGAAGATCATGGATGGATAGAGGTCTTGCCTATGGGTCCACTATATGATTGGATCAGGGCTCTCATATTGAAGTGAATGGTGGATAATTTTATCTGAATCTGAAGTGCCTGGTGTTTTTATGACCAACAGTAAAACTTATGAATCGAGATTTTCAATGTGTTCACCCACTAATAGATGCAAACTTATTTTTAAAAAAAGAAAAGAAGTGGCACTTGATTGGAAGTTAGAAAGTTCCACTCACAGACTTCTATAAACAATCACAGAATTGAAGGGAGTTCTGATGCATGGCTGTTGCTGGGGCACAGGTGGCTTATCAGAGAGTTCTGGGCCACCCATTAGGAGGGGCAACTTGCAAACAGAACATGGTGATGTAGAGGTGTCCAGACTGGTGGTAAGAAGTCTCTGCTTGCTGAAGGGAATAACTGACTTTTCTGTTAGTCTGTTATGTCAGAAGTCACAATACACTTGCAGGGAAACTCCTGCTATCCCTAGGGCATGCAAGTGAATCTCTGAATAAACAACTGAATACATGGGAAATAGGATTCATGTTTTTTCTGTGATTTTATTTTAACCTTTTTTGTGAATATGTAACAGGCTTTTCCCAGTTTTTGTGGATATTGATGTGAATGAGAATCAAGGCACAATATCAGACGAAAGATTGAGAGAACCTTCATTCTATGTTTACATTGAATAAGAGAATATTGATGGAGAGTAATAAATCTAAAAGAATCAGCATATATAAACTTGTTACTTTGTTGTGGCTTTTCTTACTCAACAGTTTACAAGTATTTCTGTTATCTTTGCATTTTCTGTCTGCTAGTATTTTTTTCATGAGTGAAAAATAATTTTTTTACCTAGACAGTACATCTGTGGAAGGCTGTAGAATAATTGAGCCAAAATGCTGTGCAACCAAGAAAATTTGCACATGAAAATGAGTTCAATTATCTTGAAATCTCTTTGAATAAATTCTTGTTTTTCCTTTTTGATCTCCTGCTCATTAAATGATTTTTATCTTCTGCTCAGTGACACTTTTTTCTGTGCATGTTGTAAACACATCAAAATGTGATGATATTGAAACAATATTATCTTTATTGTATCCTTTCTAAAATCACTTGATGAAAATTCATTTATAACATCTTGCTTCCATTTTATTCCTTTTCTTCTGATCAGAGAAACTCCCTCCACACACATTCTTTTCATCTTTTTCTTCCTTGATTCCACAAATAAAAGATCATTTTATTTCATTTTCTTAAAGATTATCATGGCTGGCTTGTTTGCAAATATTGCTAATATGATTATCTAAAAATAAGTTGACAGGAAGGAAAAGTTGTAATTAAATGGCACACATTTGCTGCAGATTCTCTATCATCATTATTTATGCCTTCAACAAGCCATTTTTCAAGAGAGTTGCTCAATGGTTATAATTGCAGACATAATATCATGAATTTAATGGTTTAATCTCCAGTGAAGAATTTACTCAAAGAATCAACATTTTTGGGGGTGTTTTAATTATTGAATCCTTATTTTGAATTTTTTCTTTTTTTCCCCAACATTTTGTCCATGAACCCTCTGTAATTCTTCAGATGTCTGTTTTGTTCTGGAATATAATTTTATTCTGTGGGAGCATGCACATCTTCTCCCAGACTTTCTTTTTGATTCTGAAACTGATCTCTTCTGATTTCATGCAGATCTTGCCCATTGAGGTTTGTATGTAGCTTCTCAAGTCCTTCCTTTGGAATCCTAACTTTATTGTCTGTTCTCTACTGTTGGTGATGGTGAGGTATGGTGATCTCACAACTTGGGAAGCAAAAAAAGTTGTCTCATGATTAGTAAGTAGATAGATACCAAAATGATTCAATAATATTCCAGAATAAAGCAACAAACCTGAGGAAAGCCATGCCTGAAACTTTGTGAAAAAAAATGTAAGCAGCAAAAATGAGGAAATTAATCCAAAGAACATCATATACAATGAAGGACAAAATATATATTGGTTCCTAGAGTTGGCTTAAATGAAATCCCCAGTTGTTATCATAAATTATCATTGGAGTAAGAAAATTAATCTGATACAATCAAATCTCCTCTTAGTAAATCAGGGCAGAATTGGAAAACTGATTTATTTGCTTATCAAAAAGTGGAAATTATAAACAAACCAAAAGGAAGAATTTTTTTATGTAAAAACCTAACCCAGGGTTTTTAAAGTGCAATGACTTAACACAATAGAAAGATAAGTGGCCAGAGGAAACAGCTGGTAAATTTCTAGTTGTCTAATTAAAACCAAGCTAGGAAAATTTACTACAGAGAAATTAAAATGATAATTTTAATTAATGATCAAGAACTAAGCCATGCTCCGTAGTTGAGAACCAGATTGTTCAAAGGACAACCAAGGTGACAAGTACAGTTGAAATACCAAGAAGGATGGAGGAATTGCCTATGCCAATTGGGAAGTATTAGTGCCAGGCACAAATAAGAGAAGGAAGGAGTTATCAGGGTAGTTATACTCTGTGACCACTACTCATCAGAAAAAGGATCTCTGCAAAATTTGGAGATATAATTAATTATACAGAGCCAGACAACAAAGAGGCTTTTGTTGTAAGATAGGGAAAATACTGAGACCCCCCCCACTCCCATGCCAGTTTTGGGTGGAAGTCAACATAAACAGAATACTGAAGCAACTAAGCCAGAGTTGTTCCAGACAACAGACAAGAGATGACCACTTTACTGAATCCCACTTGACTTGCTGCCAGAAAGAACCTCCGACTTAGGCCTTGTTCTAGACTTAGCTAAACTGAGCAAAGTGTCATGATAGAATTCAAAGTGGGAAGGGTTAATATTTCTGTACAAAGAACGATATAAACCACACAGAAATAGACCCTGAAGAAATTCCTGTCTTTTCTTTATTTTGTCTGCAAGAACACTTTTTTTTATTTTTTCCTTTGTGACATAGCTTTGCTGGAATTGAATCAACACTACAATTGCTGATTATAATTTGATCTTTGCCAGTTCCATGATCAATCAACACAATGTGGGCAGGGCAAGGTGCAGATCGAAGAGACCAACTTTAATGGCCAGCGCCAGCATTGATTAAAGTCTGACTGGCAAGAAATGTAACACTGAATTTCCTTAGTATTTGGGTATTGTAAGGAATTCCCTAAATAATTGGGTAATGTAAGGAATTTCAAAACACTTGGATATGTGAATTGCTATGTTGTTTGGGTACCACACAATTTAATGGAAAAACTGAATAGACCACATTTCCATGTTGTGATATGCAATATTGCGTATCTGTTGAGATTAGATGGTCATCTTCTATTGAGCACCTTTTGCAAAGTCAAACATTGAATTCAGATAAATACTGTTACCAGGTGGACCAATTAAAGGCATCAATCAATGAAAACCATTTGGAATTGACCAATAGGAAGAGTATTATCTTCCATTAGAACAATGCTAGATCTCCCATCTCTTTACAGACTCAGCAGTGATTAGTACAGTTTGGCTGGGATATTCTGCCATATCCACCATACTCACCTGATCATGCATCTTTGAAATTACCACCGATTTCAATCTCTACAAAATTCTCTTAATGGGAAGAAATTCAATTCTCTGGGAACCTGTAAAAACCACTTAGATCAGTTCATCACCCAGAAAAATGACAAGTTCTGGGAGGATGGAATCATGGACCTGAAAAAAAAAAGATGTTTCAGTAAATCTGTGTACACATATCTATATATTGTCTTTGAAATTCACTTATCTGACCCAATATAAACTTACACAATGGCAATGCTGCCTTAGATAAACTTATAAGTGTATGTGTCTGTTAACCCTGTAGACTCTCATGTGGAATATAAGACGACAGTCTCACCATTTTAAGATTTGTGTATGAGGCAAAAAAATGTGAAGAATGGTTGCATGAATCTTAAGAGAAAGTGCTGCTGATTGAAATAAATGATTGGAAGCTGGTTTCTGCATTCTCTGCATTATAATCATTTTCCATCTAAAATGGTTTGATTTTATAAAAAAATGTTGTGTGTAAACTAGTTTATTCATAAAGATTCACAATTCTGTGGAACTAATAGTCATCTACTGAGCAGATTTCTCGTGGATATAATTTATATCTGGATATACGTTCTTTTCTTGCACTTCTCACTTGTGGAACTCCCTTCCAGCTCCTTGTTTTCCAACCAAGTGTAATCTGCAAAAAATTAAATGCAGTGTCAATTGCTCTCTGCTGTCCTCCTGATTACTCTCTTCTCATTCTGCTAATCATTAATGTTTCTCTTCCTAATTCTTCCACCCTGTGTAATCCCTTGTGTCTTAGTGGTTCAACAGAATTCCTACTCTATTGGTAGTTCAAAACCGATTGTAATCAAGCCCTTCTGTTGAAGAATTTACTAGTATCCTGATGGAAATGTTTATATTCTGTGTACAGAAAACATTCTTTCAACTGGCATCTGACAAATGCCAACAGGTGGAAGGCTTGGCTATTTGATTTGCTGCTGTCACCAGTGATACATCAAACAGAAGGGTCAAGGTGGAAGCTTGGAAAATTGCCACAGTGTGTTTTCCTTATGGCCATCAGAAAGATTCAAAAGATCTGCAGTCCATACAAAATCAAGACAATGTTCAGAAGCAGCTCCTTACAGAGAAATTTTTGCTGAGTCAATTCTAGTAGTAGAACATTAACCAAAAACTGTTTGTACTCCATTCCTTGCAGCTGTGGCTAATAATATAAAGGGGAAACTAGCCATCTCCTAAAATAAGGCTGGAGGAACACCAAAAGCCATAATTATGGAGTGAGACAATGGAATTGGGCATGGCTGATCATGTATGGAGGGAAAAGAGTAGTCATAGACCCATGCAGAATGAAATAAAAATACTAGACAGAAAACCCTAGAGGGTCAGATGTCTGAAAGAAAAAGAACATAGGTTATGGAGACTTCCTTAGAAGGTTTTGTATAGAAATAAATAGAATGTAGGAGCCATTAATAAAGAAAGTAATTGTTCTGATGAACCTTTCTCTATGGTACTTAGACTTTTTGAATTTAAGGCTAGATTTAACCATAACTTCTATGCTAACAGTTTCTTCTCTTGCACTTCTTGCTTGTAGAACTCTCTTCCAGCTTTTGAACTTCGAAAGTGTAAATGCAATATCAATCATTATCTTCTATCTTAATTTTTGTTCTTTTCTTGTTCTCTCTCTTTTATAGTAGTTTCTTTCACATATTCTCTAACACTCAGTAACCTCTTGCATCTTAGTGGCTTTATTGTCTTCATTGGGGTGACATGATTAAAAAAATGTCTCATCAGCAGGCAAGTTCTCCATTCAGGATTGTCCTATGGGACAAAAGCCAAGTGGATTAAAACATTGGTTCATGAATTTGGTTGCATAGTAATTGTGAGTTCAGTCCTTGAGCCAGGCAGTGTGTATTAACTGAGTAGTACTAAATAAGAAAGATAAGCATGGTCAGCAGAACAATAACAATCTATCTTTGTAGATTAAATAAAATTTAATTTAAATTTCATAGATTAAATAAAATTTAATTTAAATCCCCTGAAAGTTACTCAGATCAACAAACACCTGATGAATATCAAAGGGCACAATGGTCAAAGTGTTGGGATAATAACAACAAAGATAAGGACAGTAGTCCTTATATAAATAAAGTAAACCATGATGTTTACCCATGATGGCATATATGATGAAATTGTTATTTTGTTAAAGCTGTAAGTCAACTGAATGTTAAAAGAATGAAAATATAAAACTATGTTACATGATAAGCTTTAAGATTTTCTTCAGACTTCATGAAGGAAAAAATAGGTTTTATCCTCAATGTACTTAAATATATAATTACATATTTAATGAACAAATATTCTTTGTGTGCACTGTCCTTTAAGCCTCTCCACAACTTGCTGTCTTTTATTGATTTAATTCTTGCTTTTTACAAGCCCCTCTTTCTGCTACTTGTTCTGTCATCCATTTACTTAAGTAGCTTAACTGCATTTCTCCTTTGCATCTTTTGTAAAATCACGATATTGTTTTCCCAGGATTTTTGCAAATGAAATTAAAAAGATAAAGAATATAATGACAATTAAATATTAAATAAGATTAGCAAGTATATATATCAGACAGATACACACCTTTTGTTGTTTATAGAAATAAATTCTCACTTGTCTTTTAAGATGGTATTTACCTCTGTGCTAATCTAGTGAGGAAGTTTTCAGAGCTTAACATGAGCATTGATTTATTTTTCACTTGTCTTACCCTCCAGTGTTGCTTTATGCTGATTATTTTAACTTTATTCTGCAGTATTTGATGGCCAAACTTTTACCTCCATACATAACCACTCAACCTGATTTAATTTTTTCTTTCTCTCTTCAATGTTCCTCTAACCTTATTTTTAAGGGGTTGCTTGTTATTCCTTGCCACAACTTCATAGGTTGGAATATACACAGTTCTTGGTCCTTTTCTCCAAGAGGCTTGGTTTAGAAAAGATCTCCAAAGAGTTGAACATTGTCCTGATGTTTCTGTCTATATTTCTGAGATGAGTTATTGCAATTATTTACACTATTTACAATATTCAGACTGTTGTCTTCATCTTTGTTGCCATATTCACAATTTTTCGGACAGAGTATACAATGGCCAAAACATTATGAATATGACAGCAAAGATAAGGACAATCGTCTGAACAATGTAAATAATGTCCTGATGTTGGATGGACTGCAGATACTTTGAATCTTTTCAGATGTACCCCATATATATGGTAGACAGACCATGGCAAATATTTTTTTTTATTATCCTTGACTCTTCTCTTCCTCATGGAAACTGGTGTTTTGCTTGCATGTTATTTGTTACATTGAAGGATGATTCTAATGTAATTGAATACAGACATTAAGTTTAAATCTGCAAAATGATGCCACTGGATTGTCCAAGAGACACATAGCCTAGTGGACTAAAGTGTTGGTTAAAGTATAGCTGGTTCAATTCTTGTGTTGGATAATTAAAAAAAAAATTTATATAATCTTGTTCAGTGAAAGAAATGGAATAAATGACACAAAAGCAAAGATACTTGAGAGAATTAACTGATGAAGGCATGGAAAGTTGAATGTGAACAATTTGCCGTCATGGTTTGATTCAAAATTCTAAGAAGATTAATGAGTACAACAAAGACCTGAAGAAGTCTGGAGGGTATAGTGTCTGAAATGTTGCATGTATATCTGGATCTGAATAGAAAGGTAAATAACAAATGTAAGATAGTTCACAGCATAATCCAGATTCCCTCTTACAATATGTGCTTTTTACTCAAAGAAAATGTGCTTGTTTATGTAATTCTGAGAATTTCAAAAGAAAGAAATAGATTCTTTGAAGAACTTGATAGTTTTGAGAGCACAGTATTTCATGAGCTGTTTACATGATGTTCTGCTCCTTGTTCAGCTGGCCTTTTCATTTAAAAATAACCTTTAAATCCAAAGGCCACCCACACAGGCAGGCAGTTAAAGAGAAATCTACATATATTTTCTTAAACCATCTATTGTATTTTGTTTTTTATATCATTATTTTTATAAACTTATTTTATTATATATGTACACATAATCTATCTCTATTATAGATATTCTTAGATATTAATATTTCATAAGCATGCATATCACCAAATTATATGTTGCTATATATTACAAAGTTGTGTGTGTGTGTGTGTGTGTGTGTGTGTATATATATATATATATATATATATATATATATATATATATAAATTTGTGTATTTAGGCAGTAATCCTTCTTTCATGCATATTTCATTGAATATGACACACAAGGTGCTTTGATTTAGTTTTTTTATACAATTTCTCATGTCATCTAATAATTTTTTCTTTTCAGATGATAAATTATATAAAAACTGTTTGAATGTTGTTTTTTTTTTTTAGCACTTTCGGCTATATATTTAGCCATTTTCAAGGATGAAATATTTTAACTGTTAAATAAGAAATAGTTTGTTGCATGTATGTATTTATATAATATATATATATATAATTATTTGAAAATTATAACATAAATATGTTATGAAATCACTAAAAAAAATAGCCATTTTGTTTCAACACTGGTGTCTTATCAAGTGATGATGTTGAATGTAGAATAAAGGGTTTTAAAAGGTTCAAATCAATCAAACACATAAGAAATCAAAAAAACTTGATGACGAACTTTGGTTATAATAAGTATTTAATGTTTGATGTTAGGGTTAGACTAAAATAGAATTCATTCTAACTAAAAAATATTAAATTATACTATAAAATTCAAAATTACCAATTTTAAATTTAATCAATATTAAGTTTAAAATTATTTAAAGAAGAAACTGAGGAAAAATACATATGTTTTGTTATTTATTTTGTTTTTAATAAAATTAAGTTGGAATAAATGTTAAGATCTAATGCTTGTTAATTGTAAGAATTTTTGGATTTTTAAATTTTAAGATTGTACGTTTTTGTACTAATATGGTAATAGGAGAACTCTTTTGTACTGGTAGGTTTTTCAGTCAATGTGGCATGAACTAAATTGTTCAATAAATAGAGGAATGTCACAGTTATTATCCAAAAGTTGCACTCCGGATATCCGCACACTTCAAAGATTCTTACAATTAACAATAACACATTTCTTAAAAACATCTTTCAGATTACACACATTCTTTCGTTGTCTTGTTATTACCTGGATGTAAAAAAACAAATATATTTTCATACCTGAGGATATCTGTAGGAACAGATGAAAGCTCGTGAGAAAATCCTGCTTTATCAGTTGAGGAATTGGCAGTGGTTCTCAGTTCAAACCATACAACTGTTCATCATCATCTTCAACAACTTGGAAAAGTTCCTAAACTTGGAAAATGGGTGCCTCATGAATTGTCTGAAAACAACCTCAAATCCCGAGTTGACATCTGCTCTTCTCTCCATTCTCACCAACTTGTTGTACCTTTTTTGGATAGACTTGTGACTGGTGATGAAAAATGGATCTTTTATCGAAATGTTAAGCGTCGTAGACAGTGGCTTGGTAAAGGGGAAGAACCCCAGCCACAGCCCGAAGGGAACTTCATGGGCAAAAGGTTCTTTCAATCTGGTGGGATTGCCAAGGAATAATCCACTTTGAATTCTTACCACCTAATGCAACAATTAATGCTCAAATATACTGTCAGCAATTAGAGCGTTTGAACCAATCTTTGAGGAAAAAAAAACCTGCTCTAGTGAATCGAAAATTGGTGATGTTTCATGAGGACAATGTGTGACCACACATAGCAAGAATCACGTCACAAAAGATCGAAGAACTTGGTTGGGAGAAAATTCCTCATCCACCTTATTCTCCCGACCTTGCTCCTTCAGACTACCATTTGTTTCGTAGCTTACAGAATTATTTGGAAGAAACAGCTTTTGTAACACAGGAAGAGGTTAAAACTGACATTTGTGAGTTCTTCGAATCAAAGCGAAAAGAATTTTACAGTAATGGAATTAGTAAGCTTGTTAATAGATGGAAGGAAACATAGATAATCATTGTTGATTGAATCTGTAATTAAATGTAACATTTAGTCACTTGTTTTCTTTATTGAAAATTCGGACAGAACTTATGGGATGACCTGATATATATATACACACACACACAGTAAAATTGAGCTATAGCTGTTCTAGCAGTTTGGAAAACATCATAAAAAGCACAATACAAGGAATTTCTAGATGGATGCACAGAGTATTAGCGCCAATAATAAAGGTCATTGCAGGGATAATAGCAATTGACCATTGAATGGTGCCTGGAATACAGAAGGAATGATCTGCATGGTAGAAGTGAAAAATGCCAGCAGGTTTATGTTGGACACATGTTGGGTACTTTTAATAAAAGACGATACGATCATAAATGATCATTTAAATATGAAAGACACAGGTATCATACGAAACATGCCAGCTATGCGTAGTAAAAAGTTAAAAGCACTAGGTCCTAATGTGAAATGGAGTATTTTGAGAAAGGTCAAGTTTTGTAGCATTGGTAGAAGTGTTTGCAAATTATGTCAAAAGGAAAAGCTGGCCATAGTAACATACCCAGTCAAGAAAAATTATGAAACATGAGGTCAGAGGTAATGTCTAAATGCAGTCATAGAGATAAATATATTTTGAGCCTATACAAGTCTGGACGAGAGTGCATCCAACAATAAATAATTTATTTTCCCATTTCCTATTTGCTTTAATCTTACTATACCCCTCCACTTTTGTGGATCTTCCTGTTATGATGTTAAGTATTGGTGAAATGGAGTGTTGAAAACATATTTGCCAGTATCATCTGAAGAAATCTTATGGTTCAAACTCTGGTTGTGTACCTGGTAAATATTCCAATTTATATACGTATGTGTGTGTAAAAGTTGTTGATGCATGTGCTAGCACAAATTTGAAAGTCATCGTTACCAAGGACTTGTTAAAAAAATGATCATGCTAGATTATGATCTCACTCCCAGAAACTTTAACTAAGGTCTGCTCAGCATAATTGCAGTATAAACCACATGGGAGCTCTGTTAGTTGAGTAGTCATTTGTAATAGGAATTTGCTAGTTGCCCTAATGGATGCATGTATTCCGAAGTGAGTAGCCAACCATGTTTGCACATGAGCCTACATGATAAAATGTAAAATTGTACAGTACATAATTTTAGTGTTTTTCACTTCATGCATAAAAAATTTAATTTTCAGATGAACACAACAATTTTTTTGTCTTAGCAAAAAGAAGAGCCTGATAATGAGATCATGCTAATGTCAAAAAGAAGAGCCTGATAATGAGATTGTGCTAGTGTCAAAAAGAAGAGGCTGATAATGAGATTGTGCTAGTGTCAAAAAGAAGAGGCTGATAATGAGATTGTGCTAGTGTCAAAAAGAAGAGGCTGATAATGAGATTGTGCTAGTGTCAAAAAGAAGAGGTTGATAATGAGATTGTGCTAGTGTCAAAAAGAAGAGGCTGATAATGAGATTGTGCTAGTGTCAAAAAGAAGAGGCTGATAATGAGATTGTGCTAGTGTCAAAAAGAAGAGGCTGATAATGAGATTGTGCTAGTGTCAAAAAGAAGAGGCTGATAATGAGATCGTGCTAGTGTCAAAAAGAAGAGGCTGATAATGAGATCGTGCTAGTGTCAAAAAGAAGAGGCTGATAATGAGATCGTGCTAGTGTCAAAAAGAAGAGGCTGATAATGAGATCGTGCTAGTGTCAAAAAGAAGAGGCTGATAATGAGATTGTGCTAATGTCAAAAATACTTGCAATAAAATGAATATGCATTAGCATGGTAATTTTCTTTTTTTCTTTAATAAGGATACTAAGAAACTTGTCTGTAATCATGAGAGGATCCTATTAAAAATAAGTCAACAAAATTTATCTAAATTATTTGGTGAGACATGTCTTAATGAAAACATGCTGCCAAAATACACACACACACACAATCTGTTTCCTGCTTGAACGCAATCTTCACACCATGTAGGTTTGATAGTAACTCAACTACTTATATATGTCATTTGGTGCATTATGTGTAGCAGTCAATTATTGTATCCTATTCTTGAATAGGCAAGGTACAGTTATTTTAAATTATTCTATCAGCAATTGATTAGAACTAATTATAGGTTGGATAGCAGTTATTTTATAGCTATTATACAGGGTTGTTAAAATTTAAATCACCACTTTTAATTATTTTTAATTATTTCAGGATTTTGTATCTATTCATTAAAAATACACTGAAGTAATTAATAAATAACAGTTGTGAGTTTAAATGTTAAATCAATATAGCAATAATTTTACTATCGCTCTTAGCATGTAAGGTAATTTTGGAAAATATTTATTCATTGTCTGTTTTGTGTGTAGTTAACACATACTAGTAACAAGACTGAACTAGATGACTGGTGATATGACTTAAGTTCATGAGTGTGAATGTTATAAAACAGATTCAGTCATAAAACTTTCTTTTCTGAGATGATAACCAATGACCTAGCTTGTATATTTGAACAAATATATTTTGTGTAATTCTGAATATTATGCTTTTGTGGTTAGCAATTCATATTCCTCCTTTTATAATTTACTTTAATTGAAAATCAATTTTTATTGTTGATGCCTTGAAGAAAAAGTACAGAAACTAAAAGATTTCAAACCAATTATTGTTTTCTTAATAAGATGCATTTATCAACATAGAATTTAATAAATCAAGAAGCATCCAATTATTCTATGTCACTCATTTATTATGATGTGCACTTATATACATTGTTCATGTATATTTGATAGTGTCTGGTTTCATCTATATATATATATATATATATATATATTTTAATCATTTCACCCCAAGCATGACAATAATGCCACTAGGATTCAAGGGGTTTACAGGGCGTGAGAGAGAATGAGAAGACTTTAGTGAGGAAAGGAAATAAACCAACATGGTTCAGGAAAACAGAAAATGGCAATTGACATTGCATTAAATTTTTGAAGATTTATAGAGCAGGTAATCAAGAAATCAGAAGGAAGTTCCAAAGGTGTGAATTGTAAGAAAAACTATTAGAATAGAACATATGGTTGCATCCAGCTAGTTAAACAGGTGCCAGTCTAGTAGCATGCTTAAATTCATGTCGTCGAGGTTCAGTGGAAAAAAGCTCATTAGTTGCCATGAAAATATTTGTCGAAAAGACAGAGGGAAATTATGTCAGTGAAAAAATGACTAAAGTTGAGATAAATTACAGATACTTCTTTCAATTTTGTCAAGAATCTTGAGATCTTAGAGCATAGTTAGTGCTGGGAGTAGAAACAGTGTATTCAATATAAAAAGAACAGAGCTAAGATATATTTAAAAAAAAGATTATATTATTGCTCCTTATTTTACAAAGCTACTTGTTTTCATATGTGAGGGAATCATTAGGCATAAATTCAAAATGGTCTGTCTTAACATCTTTATTTAATGGCTAAAGGAAAGATAATCGAAAACAGTAGGAAGGGATAGAAAAATGTTTGAAGCAATTACAATTGTCATACTAGTTGTATATTTTTCAATATGTACTTGGTTTTGGGTTTACAGGAAACTATGAATTCACTTCTTTTATTTAATATATTGGGATTACCTATATTTTTTACTTAATCTTTTTTTAAAAGGCAAAGTTACATCTTTCCCTCTTGCCATTTTATGCTCTATCTCCTGCACAACTTACCATATTTTAGAGTTTCTGTTACTTTCTTTTATTTATCAATGATGTGTTGAGAGAGCTGTATTATTTCATTATTTTTCTTTATCTAAACTTAAGTTGTGGTTCTAAAATCTTTTGTTTTTTAATTTTTCCATCAAGCCAAAATTAGTTTGATATGCAATCTTATTAATGCACACATATATATATATATATATATATATATATATATATATATATATATATATTGAAGGCATAGTGGAGTAATGGACAGCAGCTTGAATTGAGGAATTGAAGAGCAGAGGTTGTCGCATTCACTTACTTGAAAATATCTTTGGGAAAGGTATGAATCCATCTCCCCCCGCCCCCGTTTAACGGATTTTACTTCTATTTTGGCATTTTTTATTTTATCATTTTTATTGATGCTATTTGCCATTGTTGTATTGATCCAACAACTTTGATTGGATACCCACTTCTTCATTACACAACTATAGCTTCTTCGCTACATAAAACATTTTTTTTAAATATATGGAGGAATCTTATCATTTATTGACATATAAGTGTCCATTGATTCAGTTCTTACAACCAAATAGCCAGACAACCTGCATATATGATTTGATTATAGTGAGGAAGGCTGCTGATACAGGCAGGAAATTTTGTGTACCAGTTGAGAAGATGAAATCCATCGATTAGCAAAAGACTTGTTGAGAAGGAGGAGTAAATATATGTAATGCATACAAAAGCTGGAATGGGCAAATTTGTATACAAATTGGTATTCAAATTTGACCAAAGATGATGAATTTACACATGACCACATATCTACTTTAATACTATTCTGATTACAAATCAAATTAATTCATGTATGAAAACGTTTTCATAAATTTTTATTCCCACTTCTCCAGAAAAATTTAGTGTCAAAATTAACTTGAATGAAACAAATGTGTTAAATGTCTAGAACAGCAGAACATTACAATCGACTCCCAGAGCACAAGCGCGCAATACCTGACATAATTGTTGAGGTATGTTGGACACTTCTGATAACAGGTAGGTCTATGTCTCATTGGGTCAACATTTATGACTTCACAATCAAAATAGATGGATGAATAAGTGAGACATTATTGATGGATCTATCTTCAGTTGTTATCTTGTTTGTATTGGCTGCATTACTTGAAGGGGAGATTCAGAAAGTGGCTCATCAGGTTTCAATGGACCAGCCTGAATCATCAAATTATCCTTATAAGTACATTCTTTGTTATGATCACAATTGGTATGCATGTAAATGGGCAAATTCTTTTTGTATGTAATAGTATTCACGGATAATTTTACTTTATAAACTTTGCTTACAATGCACCAAGATCTGTCTGCTGACACAATTAAGTTTCTGGGATGAGCTTGTATCTCATTACAATCAGAAGTTATGTATACTGTCATCAACTCATACCTTGAAATATTGGTACCTGGCATTTAGGTGCTTTAGAAATTATTCTAACTTTATGATTGCAAACTTGTTTTGTATTTTTGTAATGATATAGAAATTACTAATAGGTATCTGATTATTTGTCAGCTGATCTTTCTTAGTTCACATTTCTATGCTTGACAAATCCTGACAAATGTATTTTTGATTTAAGCCTTGAAGTTGCTACAGACAAGGTCATATCAGAAATTGATCTGATGCTAGGATCATAGCAAACTAATTTTTCACCCAAATCTGTGATAGCATGTTCTGTCATTGAATTTTTATTAATATCTTTAACATGGCTGATGTGTATAACAATGTCAAGGCTGAGTAATATATTATCACAAAGTAAACTCACAAAGTCAGGTACTGAGTCTCCTGTTATGGTAATTTGAGAAGCAAGACGGTGCATCCCTACACAAAGTCTAATTACAGTGTTGTGATGTTTCCTTTCTCTTGTTTTCTATTAGACATGTACAAATCAATGATGTTAGTTACATGTGTTACTAATACAAATTGGTATTCTGATTTCATTATATGAGCAGTAAAACTTTGAGTTTAGAGGGTCAGTAGTTGATTGTGCTTGAATAGTCAATGATGTTTTCTTTAATGATGCACATGACTCAGAAACTTGCTCAATTGATTTATTCACACCAAAGACAAAACAAAGTTGAAATATTTACTTCGGTTGATACTTTCAAGGTTGAGCCACCTTTAGATGTAACGCAGTTAATAATTTATTGAGTTCTTGTCAAGGTACCACAATGGTTGGAAGTAGGGACTATTCTTAGCTCTAGTTACACTATTTAGATATCTTTTTATATCTTTAAGATATTTTTTACTTTCATGAACAGTTACTCTGCATGAAAACAAGAGATCAGGACATTCCAACTGAGACGGTCTTTATGCTCCTCTTTTGATAAGCTTTATAGAAAAATGGCATCTTTTGCAATCAAACTGCAAACAGTGAAGTCTTCACAACTTAACAAATATTTTTGGTAATGTTGTTCTAGGAACATTTCTGCTAGCAAAAATGATGGATCCAGCTAAATGTAAAAGTCTTGTATCTACTAACCATTGAAAGGAATATGGTTATTTGGGCAACTGAAGAAAATTTACCTCTGTAAAGTTCTTCATATATATGTACACAGGGTCTAAAAAAGTTTTGTAAAAATCTGTAACAGATCTGGTGGCAAAAGTAGTGCAGTTGTTTTATTAGAATGTAAAACAAGTTGAAGAAACTGATAAATCTCAAATAGGTTAGCTGTTCATTCAACAAATTTACCACCTTTCCTCCAGTGATGACAGTAAGAGAACATAATTTTTTATGATGCAAGCAAGTCGACAGTCAATATACAATAAGGATTTACATATATGGATCCTCCAATCCAAAATGATTGTCATCTTTGGGTAAATAATGATTTTTTAAAGCTAAGAATTGAAAGGCATACAAATTTACTGCTTACAGCAAGTGTCACCAATTAGTAGCATAAGAGATGTATGAGATCAGCAACTACACAGTCATGAAGTAGATTACCTAATATGTGACAGATTAGCTCCTTAAGTACAGTCTTAGGTCCTGGCATTCCCTTTACTGACTGAATATAAAAATCAATGAAACTGTAATTATTGCATGGACATTTTTTTCTTAAAGGAATCTGGTAAAATCCTTTTGTCAAATTTAGTGATGTTTCTTAATGTTAAATTTACATTGGGTATATGCAAGGATTGCTAATACAAATTTGCATTATGATTTCATTATATGAGCAGTAAAATTCATAACCTTTGAGGATCGTTGATTGTACGTGAATTGTCAATGGTATTTTCTTTAATCATGCACATAAATGATACGACCCAGAAGCTTGCTTAATTAATTTATAAACATCATGACAATACAATAAAGTCAAAGTAGTTATTTCAGAAATCCAATCACTCATCATAGTCTTCTGTTAGTTTTCTTGATGAGAAATATTGTCATATATTTTAACTATCGTACTATTGTTTTAATTTTATTACAAATCAGCAAAATTTATGCATATTGTTTGTGGTTATATGAAAGTGTGGTGGAACATTCACAGCCGATGATATTTTGTTAGATATTAGGAAGTGGATTGGCTCCAGAACTTTCCAGCTTATGTGTTTGTGTGTGTGTGTGTGTGTGTGTGTGTGTAATATATATATATATATATATATATATATATATATATATATATATGGTGGACTCTCCTATCGTATTTGACATACGAGGTTCAAGCAGTTCAGTTCCTAGGAACTGACAGCCTATAAATCAGCACATATGATTTGATTATAGTGGTGAAGGCTTTGTGCAGAACCAACTACACTTTTTGAAGGGCTGAATACAGACACCTGGTGCACTACGTGCCACAATGTGCCCAAACGACCCTCCGTCGATTTTGAATTCAGAGTTTTCCTTCTAGACCAGTTGCCATCCAAGGCTATAGAACACAGTCTGTCCTGTTATTTAGCCATAGCTGGAGGAAGAAGAGGATTAATATCTTTCCCAAGGGTATTAGCACGTAAGTGAATGTAATGGATTTGACTGGAATTCGAACTTGGCTCTCTGATTCCTCAACCATGCCTCCATTTTATATATATATATATATATATATTAATATTCAAGTATGTTTGGTTAAATAACTTAGGTGCATTGTTTATTTATTTTAGTTTTAATCCTTTCAAGTTCATGAATTAATTTCTTGGTGGCTGTAAAAAATTAAGAAAAATTCCAAAATTTTCTTACAAATAATTTTTATTTTCCCAATTACTTTGTCTCATCTGAAACAATCTTTAGTAGTTGCATATCTATGGATGTCTTATGTTAATGCATAACACGTCCATAGATATGCAGCCTATGAAAATGGTCTCAGATGAGATTGAAAGTATTTGGGAAAATAAAAATTATTTGGAAGAAAAGTTGAGTATTTTTCTTAATCAATTTTCTACAGCCACCAAGAAATTAATTTGTTGACTTATAAGAATTAAAACTAAAATAAATAGACATAATATGTCAGAATTATTTAACCAGACATGCTTGAATGAAAATATATATATATATATATATACACACACACACACACACACACATGGAGACTGAAAAGTAATTCCTCATTTTTAACTAGAATTTTTACAAGAAATGGATATGAGAGGAAAGCGTTTATCACAAGGTTTTATTTAAAATTCGATATGAGTACCAGATTTCTCAAGCCACCAAGGAATTGTGTCAAGTCAACCGATTTCACCAGGAACTCTTGTGGCATGTAAGACATAACTTCTTGTATTTGCCAAGTTCTTTCAAAGTCTTGGTTTGATATAGTAGATTTGCTCTTTTAATCAACAGCAAAGACAAAAGTCATAGGGTATTAAGTCAGGACTCTTGGCTGGTACCTCATGCACAAAACATTGAGTTATTTTTCAATCACCCTATATATATATATATATATATATAATATAATATAATATATATATATATATATATATAAAATCAAGAAGAAAACCTTAAAGATTCATTTCAGTTATAATTTATTTTGTGAATATATATATATTCATCTCTTCAGCCGGAAATCTTTTGTAAATGAAGTCAATTTTCCAAAATGACATATTAGATTGACAGGTGGAAGGAAAAGCAAGAGAGAAGAAAGAAGGAGAGAAACAAAGTGATGGATGGTCATGTTTATATATATATATATATATATATATATATATATATCCACATTTCTTTATTTATGAGGGTGTGCTGGAAATTTTTTTATCCAGATCAAGATACCATTCCTAAAAATCTATTTGCCTCCCTATTATGTAAATAATGATGTGTGTATATATAAATTGCTGAGTTTTCAAATTGCTACCTTGGACAACTTTGTGCAATTTTAACCTCAGAACAGATAAGGCAGAGATATCTTCATATTTTTAATGTCAAATTTCTATCATAAAGTCCTAGAAATCTTTTTATATTTAAGCAATTAATGTTTTTTTTTAATCCAACATTATTTCTTTTTTTTTTTACCTGCCAACAGTAAAGATTTTTGATTATCTAGCTCAGTAATTGTTAATTTTCCTGTTAAATAAACCCAGGAATTTTCACATGTCCCTACTAAAAATAATCTTTATAGTAATTAAGATTTATATATAAAGAATTTAGGATCTTTGTTTTTCAATAAATTATTTTAAAAAATTGTGTGAAAATTTGTCTTGCATTGTCATATATTGGGATGAGTGTGTAACACACACACACACACGCACAATCATAACTGACTCCATTAATTTTTTGTATATAACTTGGAAATCGATTCACAAATAGAGTTCTAAATACACAGAAAGAATAAGATGGATTAATATTTAATAAAATTGCCTTTTAACAACATTCAGTTCTTGTGATCATTGAATTTGCCAAAATGCCTGTTAGGGGGTGCTCTTTAAAAAGGCAAGACTATTCTCTTTTTTTTAACTCTTGCTTCCAGGTGTAGTTGGTGTAGATGAAGAATGCTGCTGACAGGGTGTGTTCGCATCCTTAGTCCTCTGTTGAATTTTTAAACTTTCACACACACAGATACACACGTGTCTACTCTCACACACATTCTTTTCACATATGCATGCACATTCTTATAGCTCGTTTTAATATCATTCCCTTTCATTACAATTGTGTACACATGCAAATACATTTGTTATTACATGCATTAATTGTCATTTGTTTCAAATTCATCATTTTGTGCTACTAATTTTCACCCGGGCTCGCATGAATTCACCAATATTGTTTGTGGGACAAAACAGGAGGCCATAAATATTTACTATAAAATGTCCACACACTTGTATAAATAGAGTAAAATCCCACAACAACAGTAGTGACTTATGTTCACACAAACATCATAGAATCCCACAAGAAGCCTGATGGTTTCTCCTCCAGCTCAAATTCAACAAAATAAAGAATCCCACTGTTTGTGGATTACATTCCACAAATTTGTTCTTTTTTAATTTCATATCTAAATTCTCACTGTACTAACAAAAGGACTTAAAGCTATCAAAAACAGGGTTTTCAAAGAAGCTGCATCCTAGGACCCTACATTATTCTGTGTCATCAAAATGTCAAACAGTGGTACCACTTTGTCTACTGTTATTATAACTGTTATTATAACTGTTATTATAACTGTTTTTTTCTGACGGAACTTTAATGATGAAAGCTGTCTTCAGTTGGTCAATGATTCTCTTAAAAAGTCTCTGAGAAGATCCTGTGAAAAATATCATCCTTATTGTCTGATAAAAGTCGGACAATAATGATGACATGGAGGAATCCCTTTGATATCAGCACTTTCTGAGTCAAGGAGGTTTGACAGCTAATTGTGAAAAACAAAACAACAAAAGCTTTAAATACTGTTTACAAAATACCAGGATATTCTGTATTTATGGATTGCCTCTCACTGTGCTAAGATTCTATCCTGACAGAAATATATCTCCTAGCTGAGCCATTATACCTTGTGCTTCTTCAAGATCCATCATAACATGATTGAGAGGAAATGTCTTTGGCCAGACCAAAACATTTCAATCACTGGATATGAACTCAGTTGAGAACATTTGAAGTGGTTGAAACCAGTCAGTTTTTTTAACAAAAATTCAATGATCACAGAGGTTGAACAATTAAACTGTGTTAAGTGACCAGATTAAATATCTTTTCCATGCATTATTGACAAATTCATTTCAAAGTGTTAAATAAGAAATATTAATGAATTATATCTTGCCAATGTTTTTTCTGTGCATGTAATGAATGCATTTGCATGTTATATATATATATATATATATATATATATATATATATATATATATATATAATGTGTGTGTGTGTGTGTAATATTGCTAAAGAATTAATGGATTTTAAATTATAATCCAAAAACATTTTTATTACTTTAAATGTTATTTTAGTGGATACCCATATTAGAGTAGACACTCTGTTTATTTTAAACGGCATTTTGTCTACTGGCCTGCACATTTGAAAAAGACTTATTAAAGAAGGGTGCATTCTCTTTAATAAGTTATATTGAATGTGCAGACTGTTAGACAAAATATAATACTATTTAAAATGTAAGTAATAGAAATATATAAGTATATATATTTTTATAAAACTGTTTTTACATACATACATACATACATAAATGAATGTGTATGTATATATATATGAATATGTATGTAAAGGTGAATATATATATGTATGTATGTATGTGTGTGTGTGTTTGTGTGTGTATATACATATTCAGAGAGCCATTACTGAAATGAATGTGTTCTTAGTAAATTCTTTCTTAGATAATAACACTGAAATCACTGAATGATTTTGCCTTTAAAATAACTTCACTAACCCAGAGATATTGTGATACAACTTGATTTTATTGTCAAAAATGAAATAAATGAAATTTTAGTATTTAGTAGCATGTTTCCACATTCGTAGGATAATTGGTGTTGGAACAGCTATAAAACTATGACGAGATCTTAACTGGAGATATGTGACATTGTCAAAGATTTTCTTTACAAAATTTGCTTCAAACATATTTATATTTGCAAATCTATAGATAGATTAGTCCTTTTGAAGAGGAATTATGGAAAAAGAGAATTCAGTGGTATATATAACATGGTGGTAGTACTGGATTGAAGAACAGATTTAATTACCAACTCTCTCCCTCCCATTGAAATGGACTGGTCATGACAGTTCTGCATAGTGTAGGAATAAAAAAAAATTGAATAAAAACTTAAAAGCCTATCTTTTTCTTTCTTAGACATCTTTGCTTTCATTTTTGATGGAGTTGCTATTTTTCTATTTATAGAAGTTGGAGATTTCTTTTTTTTTCTCTGTAGAAAAACAACTTACATCAAACAAAATTTTCTAGAGAAGATATTGATTTTGACAAGTGACATTTTATGGTCATGAGTATCTCTTGTTTGCAGATTATATGCTTTTTGTTGAAGTGTGTGTGGACAAACTTCACATTTTTATATTCTTCTTTTGGATGTTCATAGCTGTCTTGGAGGCTGGAAGCATTGTGCTTCAAATTTTGAGATGAGAAAAATGTTAAATCCAGTACAAGGGGAGATGGATCTATGCAAATATTGAGTTGAAGTATCATACTTTGTTTTTGTTTTATACCAATATCTATTGAATGTTTTGTTTTACTTTTCAGGCATTTTAACTTTTTATTAAACTCCAAAATATTGGTATTAACCCATCCCCAACCCAAAATATTGATATTAAACCAAAAAATGAAAATTGTATCTGATTTGGAACATTTCTTTTTTGGTAGTATGTTAATTGCCACTTTCTTGGTAGTGTTTTAATTATCACTTTGTAGTTCAGGTTTATAGTTGTCAATGAATAGATTTGATATTTGCTTGGTGTTTAGCATCTGATATAAGGTATAATCTTTTTGTTTCTTTCATTTACCTATCTCATGGTTTCTCTTTTTTTTTTTCCAATCCTCTTTTTTAATGTGTCTACCACTTTTCTCATTTGAAACCACACACATGCATTTGAACCTGTTTATATTTTCAAATAACTGGGGTTGTGTTTATTAGTTTTTTTTTTAGTTTTTCTCTGCAAATGAGTTTTCTGGGATGTTATTTGTTTATTATTATGGAGAATTAACTGACAACATAAATGCTTCTTTATTGTATCTTTCCAGCCACTTTTTTAGTACATCATTGATTTTCATTTAAATATTTAAAGTTTTTAAGAACAATCAAAATTGTATTGAATGATCTGATTGATTGTAATTAATGCTTTGCTTCACTTGTAGATTGTCAGTTTGATTTCTGTCAGCCTGAAGGTAAACACATGTCTGAAGTTAGAAATCAAGGAAATGGTTGTGTATGTGTGTGTGAGAGGGATAGGATACTGGAGGCTTTCATATCAAATTGCTAATTCCAGTTATTTTTTGTTTGTAAATAACTCATCATTTTCTTTAATAAGCCATTGTTTGGAATGACTGAACACTATACACATATGCATATGTATTTAGGTATATTATGTGAATATATTTGTATATAAATGTGTCTTGGTCTAAACGAAGTGTATTAATTCAAAAACATTTGACTTATTTCTAAAATGTCACTGAGGAACATTTCATAAGATAAAAGCAAATGTGGGAATGCTTTGCTAATAAGACATTTTCACCTTTTGTCATCATTAATGTTATTAGTGCCCCAAAAGTTTATTAATTAAAAAATAAAATTTGATTACTATTTTTTGACAATAGCTTAATTGAACAATATATTTATCATGACATTCTTTCTGCATTAAGAGAATTCTTTAAAGAAGAAAAATCAATGATAATATTAAGATGTGACTACAATGGATAAATGAAAGCCTTCCAAGAAAGCTGTAATAATTTTTGCCTTGTTAGGTTGCCAAATAAACATGTCTAGTATGATCCTGATGGAATGTTATACTTGATCTCTAGGCTAATTCCTGACCTTTTTTCAAAGATTGTTACATGGTGTTGGTTTGTTCAAAACAATTATTTACTTTTTTAAAGAGATTTTAATAAAGAAATCCTACCATATACGCTGCTTCAGTTTGTTTGAATGAAGACTGATTGACCCAAAGATTATTTCATTTCATGTTGTAAAGTATCTACGTTTCATTGACCATGACTGTTTATTTTCATGTTTATGTAATGAATTGCATGCACAAATGCAATTGAATAGGTTTATTTTGTTTATATGAAAGCCACATAAGCTTGTGTAGTTTTCAACACTTGATTTGAATATTTTTGTGTATGAGTGTCATGTTGATTATATTCAGGTAATGTCTTTATTTGATCATTATCAACTTCGTCTGTCTGATCTGATTGCAAAGCATCAGGTTTTCAGGGATAAATCTTCAGTACATTTTGGAAACCATTTTTGACATATTTACTCATTCTTTTTCCATAAACTCTACAAAATGTTTCTTTTACATTTGTGTTGCATTTTTACCTTTCTTAAAAAATTCATGAGATGCTGAAAATGTTTTTTTGGTAGGTTGAGAGTGAGGGAAATTTGGCCTTGTAAAAATATTCAACTCATCCACAAAAAAGGAAAGGAAAGTAGATAAAGTGTGAATCCAAAAAATTTCATATTTCAGAAATAATTATAGTAATTTACAAAATTTGTTTTTATTTTTTAGTCTAGTTTCTTTTCATGAAGACATTTTACTTTCAATAAGGAATAGACTAAGTGCAGTAAGATTATACAGAAATTTTAACTAAGTCTACTCAGCATAGTTGTGCTATAAACACATGCAAAAGTGGCTGAAAAGGCGCCTGCAATAGGATGGATTGGCTAGCCACCCTAGCAAACAATTTCCTTGATAATGAGTAGCTGGCCATTATTATATGATGTTCATGCTTTTACAATGAGTAGCTGGTCATCGTATATAATGATTTATCCACTTGTCAGAAGAACACCATCTTGGTTACCACATGACAATGTGCACACAACTGACTCTTCAGCCACAGTCTTGCAGGATTGTTTGTAGATGTGACACTTGAATTGTTCATTTTTGTGTTAACTAGCTGAAATATATCTTTGTGTATTGTGCAATGTCTGATCAAACCACCAGCTGAGTTGCATACTAAACCACATATTGGATAAATGTACAGTGGCAAAGCCTCCTTTCAAGTAACTTTACGTGGTTTAAAAAACACCTGCTCTTCAGAGAAAAAAGCATCCAAACACTTTATACTTCAATTCTTGATGGATGTTTGCAGGTAATGCATATTTGTGTCTTGCTTTTGGAGTGAATGCTTCAATGCAGAATACTCCACCCACTTCCCTTTAAAATAACTACATCCATTTCACATGAGCTTCCTCCAGATTGCTCAAATTTTCCTAAGTATCCTCATCAATCTTCAAGGCTTTAAGGTTACTTTTTATATCTTGAAAGCTTTGTTTTATGCTTTAGCCTCTTTCTTCCAGTTAACTCCCCATAGAATATGTTTAAGGGTCCTCCCATCATTCATCTTAAAATGACCAGCCCAGTGCATCATGTTCAGAATTATCCTTTCCTCAATATTCATGCTACATACTCTCTTACAAACAAGAGTATCCAGTGTGCAAAAAGGTCGTTTGATGTTTGGGATTTTATGTATGTAATTATCAGCTTTTGCTTTATATTTCTTCAGCAAGTCCGTAAAGACACAAACTGTGTGCAGATCAAGTTTTGTGTTTTTTGTGATACCATGAAGTTTCCCAAAAGCAGTATTAGCTTTTGATATCCTAATTTCACGGTCTAAAGAGCCATCCTTACTGAATGTGCTTCTAAGATAGACAAAGCTATATACCATTTCAAGTTTTTTCCTTCCTCACAAATGTTAAGCTCAACATATGCTTCTTCAGATGGTGAGGTATGCATAACCTTGATCTTATTTATGCTGATAGGAAGTTCACATGCACTGGAGAAAATATCCATTATCAACTGCATGTCTTTCTGTATGAGAATCACATCATCCACATAATTTTTTTGCCAAGAATCTGGAATGATTTGGATTTGAAAACTGCCTGAGGTGAACATAGATTCCAATGTCACAGTCATGGATGGAGTACAGCATAGATGCTGGAATGTCACCTTGTTTCAGAATCGGTTCAGAAAGTCATTCATTGAAGTTTGTCCTTGCTCTTAGGTTGTGATGGAGCCACTTAGACATCTCAACAAACTCAGGAGAAGACCCAAGCTTTCCCAATATGCCCCATGACAGTATCAAAGGTCTTAGCCAGGTTCACAAATACTTGATACAGTAACAGCTGTAATTCAACATACTTCTCCATAAGTGAAGAGGATCATGTCCAGAGAACACCATCCGGCTCTGAATCTACACTGAATCTATGGGATGACTCTAGGACAGGTTCAGTTTGTTAGCCAATCAACAGGACCCTGGATAGAAATTTCCTTACCACTTCAAACAGACTTATGCTGTGGTAATCACCACATTCTGCCTTGGCGCCTTTGTAAATAGATGGCATAACTGCATATACCCAATCTTGAGGAATAGGGTCACCATGCAAAATAACCAGAATGAACTTATGAATAGCAGTATTGTCTCCTCAAAAGAGAAACAGCTTGACATGAATCCTATCTAATCCTGGTGCTTTCCCTATATTTACCTCTTGCATATTAAACTTTATCATAATGGGATCATTCAATATCTCTGTTATGATCCCTTTTCATAGCAGTCCATAAATAATTGGGTCATCAATTACAGATGGATTAGCAAACAAATCTGAAAAGTGATTGGTCCAACCATCAAGCTATGATGCCATTAGCATCTTTGAGGAGTATAGATCTATCCTTTTACTTCAAGGTTACCACTTTTTAGAGGATTGGGGACCAAATACTTATCTGATTATACTGTTTAATGCCTTCAGGTCTCTGCACTTAAAATGTCCTTGTATTTCTGGAGAGATTTCTGATCACTACTTGTTCTTCATCTTTTGAGATTTGCAATGTAATCGATTTTGCTTGTTTGAAGTTTTTCACTGTAGTGATCCACACTATGCTGTCTGCAGTAAAAAGGTTCCTATTTTCCTATACAGCCTATTTTCCTCTTTCAGTATCTAACAATTACAGCATAATTATCATCAAATCAGTTTCTGTACTGCGTTCATCTTGTCTGGTTTTCCACATGTTGTGAGTGCTTCTCATGACTGAGAAAAAGCTGGTATTACATAGCTGTCTCAGTCCCTAATACCTGCCTGGTATCGTTTGTATGCAAATTTTGTCAGTGTCACCTACTCCAAGTAGAAAGTCCTCTCCCAACAACCAATTGTGGAAGAGGACATAACTCTGGGTCTCGTGTTAGGTTGAACTGATTCTTTGTTACATGTCACCTTCAGAAAATTGACACCTGCAGTATAGATTTGTCTCTTGAACTGCTTATGAAAATGACTCGCATTTTTTAATTTTGTACTTTGAACACATTGATGCACTTTTACCCCAGGTGCACTGACTTATACACAGCTTTCAACATATGAGTTTGTGGTTTGTGCCACGTTCTTCTCTATTTATAACCCTTACCCTACAAACAGACTGGAGATCTCACTTTCTCATGAGTACATAATCCAAGATGTGATCATGCTTTGATCTTGGATGTATCTATGTGGATAATGTTTTGTTGGTAGAATGTGTGGCAAACTGATAAGTCAAGTTCTGTTCAAGAAGATGACCATTGGTATTCATTTTACCAACACCATATCATCTGAAAGCATTCCAAGTGCTGTAACCACTTCCAACATATATATTCAAATCTCCAAGCACTAAGCTCTTATCTGCATTTGGGATTGATGTTGTAGAATCCTGCAGGTTTTGATAGAAAGCCTGGCTGCTGTCTAGAGTAGGAGCATAGATGTAAATGAAAGTTATGAAATAACTCTAGAGGAATCCTCTGATACCTGATTTGATCACAAATTCTATGCAGTTGCTTCAGCTGTTTGGTAATCTCAGTTTGAATAGCAAAATCTACACTTGTAATGCTGTAGTCTGTGATTTTGTCATGAACAGGAAGTTGGAACAAAGAGACAACATGGAATTTTGTGTTCAAATTGAGAAGTCTGTTACAGAGACATTGAGTATGCTTTGGCAAACTTACGGTGATTAGGCAATGGGTCGTATGCAATATTTCAAGTGGCACGAGCACTTCAAAAGCAGAAGAACATTCCTGGAAGATGATGAGTGATCCGCAAGAGCTGCCTGAGTGTCCTTGTCAGAATAGTGGAAAAAATTAATCAGTTTGTGCATGAGGATTGTCAGAGAACAATCAATGATATTGCTGAGGTGGTTGGTCTGTCGTATGTCTTTGTGCAGGCAATCCTAATGTCTGAATTGAACATGCAGCATGTCACTGACAAGAAATAGCATCATATCAAAGTCTGTCAAAATCTCCATCAGTGTGCTGATGATGAAAGTCATTTCTATAGATACTACCCTAGGAAAAGCAGAAGTCAACACAGTGGAAGAACCCTTCATCTCTACGGCCAAAGAAGGCACGACAAAGATGCAACTCAGTCAAGAGCATGCATATCAGTTTTTTTGACATCCATGGTATTGTGCATGGAGAAACTGTCAATCTAGAGGATCTACTGCAATGTTTTGAGATGTTTGAAGGAGAGGATGTTCAGTGAAAGCGACCAGATCAGTGGAGTACAAAGAATTGGATTCTTCATGACAGCAATGCACCTTGATACCAAACTCTCCCCACTCATGAGTTTCTAGCAAAAAACTACATTGTATCACTTCCAAACTCACTGTATTCACAAGATTTAGCACCTGCGAACTTTCATCTCTTCAATCAGAAAAGGCAGCTCAAAGGTAGTCGTTTCAACACTGTTGCTGAGATCCAGAGTGAATCGCAGAAGGTCCTTGACTCACTTACAGAAAACAAATTCCAAAAGTGGCAGGAGTGCTGGGATCATTGCATTGCTGTGCAAGGTATATATATATATATATATATATATATATATATATATATATATATATATAAATCAAAGAATCTGGGAAAAAAACAGCATTATAGAGAAGGGACAATAAAAAACAAGTTTTCAAGCAAACAGAAGTTGGGAATTGACATTGCATTTAAATGTTTGAATATCAAAATTGATTGCAAAGAATTCCACAAGTGAGAAGTGTGAGTGAAGAAACTGTTAGCATAGAACTTAGTTACATATGAGCATTTCAACTGAAAACCCTTGCTGCCAACCTAGGACTGTCCTTAAATTTGTAAAGTTGAAGTACCAAAGAAGGCAGCTTATAAGAACTATTACCATAAAAATATTTATAGAAAAGGCACAGGAAAGCTACGTTATGTCAGTGAGAAAGTGACTGAAGCTGAGATACCAGATCAGGACCAATAACATTGCAGATTCTTTGGATTTTATCAAGAACTTCAAGATATTTAGCAGAAGCACAAGACAGGATGTGGCAGCAATATTTAATGTATGGATTAATGGTATTATGTGTAAGATAGATTCTGGGCCCCCAAATTTTCTAGCATGACACAGTGCACCAACTTTCCTAGAAGCATACCTAACACTTGATTCAGTATAATCTTTCCATTTCATGGAAAATATTAGCCTGAAAAGGTGCAATGAATCACTCTCTTGGAGGTTAGCATCAGCCATGCTGATGGAAGGTAAAAATGTTCTCTAAGATGATTAAAAGAGAGCAGTTTCATTTTGGAGGCATTAAAATTAACAAGCCACTCCTTGCCCCATTTAACAACCGATTGTAGGTTTGTTTTTTTTTAAGATCAGCTGCCAATTTGACACTATCAAACTTATTATTAAGACAGGAGTAAATAGTTGTTATTAGTATAGAATGTGAGTTGAGAACTGATAGCCTCAGGAAGGTCATTGAGAGAAATTAGGAATGTAAGTTCAAAAATAGAGCCCCAGGGGACATCTGCATTAATGAAAAAGATCTAGAAGAGTGGCAAGATAACTTTTTATTTCATGATTTGATAAGAAGGATTGAATCAGTTCAAAAATTTATCCAGAAATCCCATAACCTTTCAATTTGTGAATTAGTCCAGAATGCCAAATGTGGTCTAATGCCTTTGAGATATTCAAAGCAATAGCCTGTGCTTCACCATTCTTATCTCAAGCTTGATATACTCTTTCAGCATTAAACAGTTGGCTTAGTGAAGCAAAAACCATATTGCTTGTCTGAAAAAAGACCCTGTGAGGTAAGATCTTAACTAATTCAAAGTTGATTAGAACCTTTAGTACTTTGCTAGAAAGAGGTAGAAGGTTAATAGGCTGATAGTATTACGGTGATGCTGTTCGCCTTGGTATATGTTTTCCACAACTATTATTGTGATGTGAGTCCAAGTACTAAATGAATAATGTAATGACAAAACTATATACAAACAAATGACAATGTATTTTTACCAAAAGTATACAGAGACAATAAAGAAGAAAACATTTAAACTTGAGAATGTGTTTGTGTGTATGAAGTTTGTGTATGAGAAGCCCGAGAAAAAAGTAGCTGGAAATGAAGTGAGCATGTGTTCCCCAATGGGGGAACATTTTTAGCATGTGTGAAATACATTTGTTTTATTGTTTAAGAGAAAAATAGGAAAAAAAGAATGACTGTCATTTCCTATTTATAGGCTTAAGGAGCGTCCTCTAGCGAGAGTCTTTTTTTTTTTAATAAAGTTAAGTGAGGTAACCCACAATAGTTAAAAGGATCAGATGGTTCACCTGAGTTTTTAAAGACTGGAACAATAGAGGAGTATTTCCAACAAGCAGGAAAACAAGAAGGTTTAAAGTTTAGAGAAAATAGGAACCATTTCAGAAACACAGTTTTGAGGACTATAGCAGGAATGCCATCGTTTGCATGCTTTGTGGGGATCCTGTTTAGAGATGATATCATGCAGTAGAGACTTAGAGACTTAAATGTAAGGTCAGGCAAAGATACTCCAGATGAGTCAAGAGTAGAATTGGATGAAAATTTTCAAACATTCTGCTTTATCAGCAGAAGATAGTACCCCAAATTGAGTGAAGAGAGGAGAGAGATAGTACCCCAAATTGAGTGAAGAGAGGAGATAGTACCCCAAATTGAGTGAAGAGAGGAGAGAGATAGTACCCCAAATTGAGTGAAGAGAGGAGAGAGATAGTACCCCAAATTGAGTGAAGAGAGGAGAGAGATAGTACCCCAAATTGAGTGAAGAGAGGAGAGAGATAGTACCCCAAATTGAGTGAAGAGAGGAGAGAGATAGTACCCCAAATTGAGTGAAGAGAGGAGAGAGATAGTACCCCAAATTGAGTGAAGAGAGGAGAGAGATAGTACCCCAAATTGAGTGAAGAGAGGAGAGAGATAGTACCCCAAATTGAGTGAAGAGAGGAGAGAGATAGTACCCCAAATTGAGTGAAGAGAGGAGAGAGATAGTACCCCAAATTGAGTGAAGAGAGGAGAGAGATAGTACCCCAAATTGAGTGAAGAGAGGAGAGAGATAGTACCCCAAATTGAGTGAAGAGAGGAGAGAGATAGTACCCCAAATTGAGTGAAGAGAGGAGAGAGATAGTACCCCAAATTGAGTGAAGAGAGGAGAGAGATAGTACCCCAAATTGAGTGAAGAGAGGAGAGAGATAGTACCCCAAATTGAGTGAAGAGAGGAGAGAGATAGTACCCCAAATTGAGTGAAGAGAGGAGAGATAGTACCCCAAATTGAGTGAAGAGAGGAGAGAGATAGTACCCCAAATTGAGTGAAGAGAGGAGAGAGATAGTACCCCAAATTGAGTGAAGAGAGGAGAGAGATAGTACCCCAAATTGAGTGAAGAGAGGAGAGAGATAGTACCCCAAATTGAGTGAAGAGAGGAGAGAGATAGTACCCCAAATTGAGTGAAGAGAGGAGAGAGATAGTACCCCAAATTGAGTGAAGAGAGGAGAGAGATAGTACCCCAAATTGAGTGAAGAGAGGAGAGAGATAGTACCCCAAATTGAGTGAAGAGAGGAGAGAGATAGTACCCCAAATTGAGTGAAGAGAGGAGAGAGATAGTACCCCAAATTGAGTGAAGAGAGGAGAGAGATAGTACCCCAAATTGAGTGAAGAGAGGAGAGAGATAGTACCCCAAATTGAGTGAAGAGAGGAGAGAGATAGTACCCCAAATTGAGTGAAGAGAGGAGAGAGATAGTACCCCAAATTGAGTGAAGAGAGGAGAGAGATAGTACCCCAAATTGAGTGAAGAGAGGAGAGAGATAGTACCCCAAATTGAGTGAAGAGAGGAGAGAGATAGTACCCCAAATTGAGTGAAGAGAGGAGAGAGATAGTACCCCAAATTGAGTGAAGAGAGGAGAGAGATAGTACCCCAAATTGAGTGAAGAGAGGAGAGAGATAGTACCCCAAATTGAGTGAAGAGAGGAGAGAGATAGTACCCCAAATTGAGTGAAGAGAGGAGAGAGATAGTACCCCAAATTGAGTGAAGAGAGGAGAGAGATAGTACCCCAAATTGAGTGAAGAGAGGAGAGAGATAGTACCCCAAATTGAGTGAAGAGAGGAGAGAGATAGTACCCCAAATTGAGTGAAGAGAGGAGAGAGATAGTACCCCAAATTGAGTGAAGAGAGGAGAGAGATAGTACCCCAAATTGAGTGAAGAGAGGAGAGAGATAGTACCCCAAATTGAGTGAAGAGAGGAGAGAGATAGTACCCCAAATTGAGTGAAGAGAGGAGAGAGATAGTACCCCAAATTGAGTGAAGAGAGGAGAGAGATAGTACCCCAAATTGAGTGAAGAGAGGAGAGATATAGGACTTACCTTTATTTTATACACTATTACAATGCCACCTGTCATCCTGAGAACCAAACATGTTAGATGCTACATGCTGTCTCATTCTGTTAGTGAACAAAGACTTAGCCTTATTGGGTTTATAATTATTATGAGTAGACTCAAAGAGGCATCTAATATGATCAGAACTATCATATTGGTATAGCTATAAAAAGTAATTCCTGTGGGCTATAGCCGCTAAACAGGCAAGTGCAAACTAAGGAGAAAATTGTGACTAACAAGATTAAATGTTTGTTTATATGTCCTTATTCTGAGTTTCACAGAGATTACATGCATTCATTAGGGAGCATGATTGTGTAGCCCAACTCATGGGTTGTGTCTGTAATAAATCTAATTGACTTTATGCTCTGATTGACAGCATGCTAGTTAGTTAAGCTATGACTTGTACCTCTTAAGGAAATTTCTGGAAGAATAGCACATCGGAGAATTTTTAAGTTTCTTTTCTGAATTTACATCTGTAAAAATGTTTACACATTAGTCTTTAATTCATTTTCTGTAAAATCGACTTTTAAAATGATAAAATTTGGTTAACATTCTTTGGCTTTAAGGCATTCATTTTTTTCATTTTATCCTTGACGGAAGATGAAAAAAGATAAAAATTTGACAGGTTGATTTAGATCAGTAAATTTCAAACGCAAAGTGTAAGTGAAAATTTAATCAAATTATTTGATTGATTAAACCATTTATTTCAAATGATTATTTTCATCCAAAATGATGCATTGTTGGATAATACTTCCTTTGACAATTGTAAGTAAAAGATTAAATTTTTCAACTCGGAAACAATCAAGAATTTATCAATTCTGTGTATGCAATATATAATATATATATATATATATATATATATATATAATTAATTTTTTAAATAGTATATTTATTTATTTCTATTTACTGGTCAGAAACTTTTGAGAATTTTTTAGAAAAATATGCACCTGTGTCCGTTAGCGGAAAACCATCATTAGATCTGACATGCCTTGTCCTCTAGGCCATGAAGCACCTCCTGATCAATCAAAACATGAATAGTGCTTTTGAACATAGATATTTTTCAAAAAAATAAATTAAAAATAGGTTGGATTAAAAATATATATGTATACCTTTCGTAAAATATGACAGGCAAGGAAAATTCATTTTTTTAATTTGTTTGTCTGTTGTTAGGATGTTTAAGAAAAAGTTTGCTACCCAAATATACTCTTATATGTATATATATAAATCTATTGTATAACATCTGAAAACATATTCCTGCCCACCTTCACAATACAGGAAAATACTTGTTGACAACACCAAACACCACAAAAATAATAAAAAACAAACTTAAAATTCTTAAGGCTCTCTATCTGAAAATCAACCAGCCAACACTCAGCAAAATTTATTATGAATATAGCAAGAAAATTTTAAAGTGCCATTTTACATTTAATGCCATTTTACATTTTTACCAATTTCCGGTCAGCTCCCTTATATTGAAATGCTTGTTTTGAAAAAAATTCCATAACAACAATAGATAAATTTAAAACTTTAAAATAATTATAGAGAGCTTTGCGCATGTTTTTAAAAATCACTATCATAATGGAATACAGATTTTATTGCAGTTACATTAACTGTAATTTGTAGTAATAATTTGTAATTCCCACTGAAGATGATCTTGGAAAAGGTTGAAAGTACCTGGGTTAACAAAAACTACAGTGCCTTCCTTGATGAATTTCATCTTGAAATCAAGAAATTGATTAGACCACTGGAAAGGATCAGTATAAAAATAAGTAGATACAATATGTCTGTATTATTCAATGAAACGTGTTTGAATGAAGATATGCAGCCTAAATATACATTTTATTTATTTATATATATATATATATATATATATATATATATATATATATATATATATATTTATAGTAAAAAAAGAAAGAACAGTAAGATATATAATCTGGTGTTCTTATTGGTCTGTCTATATTTCTGAGATGAGGTATTATGTACCGAATTTACATTATTTGGACTATTGTCCTCATTGTGAAGAATTGGTCGGTATAAGTAGTACCCTACAATGTAACAACTACCCTGGATACATGGCAGCAGCCCCCAAAAAACTGGGATAGGTGCATAGAAGAGGAGGACAACACTCAAAAAACAGTCTGCCTACCTTATGTGAAGGAGTTATCAGAGAAAATACAAAGGATCTGCGGTCCATATAAAGGCAAACCTTCAAAAGCTGGACAACACCTTGCAGATATCTCTCCTGAGTAAGACCCCCCCATAGAGGAGAACATGACTAAAGACTGTGTGTACATTATCCCGTGCAGCTGCAGAAAGAAATATAAAGGGGAGACAGGCTACCCCCTTAAGGTAAGGCTTCAAGAACACCAGAAAGCTGTAATACGAGGGGAAGTGGAAAAATCAGGCATAGCTGACCACCTATGGGGAGAAAAGGGAGATAACCACCCTCTGTGGGATCAAGTTGAGATCATAGACAAAGAACATCATTGGAAAATTCGTAAACTTAAGGAATCAGCTCATATGCTAGGCCACAAAAATCTCCTGAGCCTAGAAATGAATACAATATGGGAACCAGTAATAAGGAGTGCCAGAGAAAAGTGATAATAACAGCAAAAATTGCAATATGAGCACTGGTAAAAATGGTTGCTGAAGACATTAGGTTTATAATACTGAGAAATTCATGCACAGATGTCCTCAAGGACACATGGCACAGTGGATAAAGGTGTTGGTTAGATCCAGTGACAGAACCCAAAGAGTGTGAGTTCAATACCCGGTTAAGGCAGTGGAGAACTTGGAGAGGGGAATTAACAGGAGATAACTGATAACTGACATCCATTAAACATGGCACATGGAACTAGAACAGTTTACCCCAGTGAGCGAAATAAAGGGTTCAGTTCGACATTCCAACCACCAACAAGGCCAGAAAGAAAGAAGGTCAAAACGTTGTAATAAATATGGCGACAAAGATGAGGACAGTAATGTAAATAGCATTCTTATTGATATTTTTATTTTTACAAAACAGTGCTCAATGTAAATTTACAGAGCATAAATATTATAAATTAACCGATTTAAAAATATGGGTCCATATATATATATATATATATATATATATATATATTATAGTAAAAAAAAAAAAAAATTTTAAATCAGTTAATTTATAATATATATGTGTGTATGTATGTATTTATATCTAACCTGTGGAGTTAGGTTCTCTTCTCAAGCATTTTTTTCCAGAACATTCCTTTTTTTTTATGTCCTTTGCTAGACAATATTGCCACAATCAGACTCTGAAGCAAGTTTTATCAAAAAGTTTCATCCAAACAAGTCATTGGAAATATATTCATTCTAGAATAGTGGAAAGAAGCAGGGATTTTTTTTTTTTTCTTTTATATAACTGTTTCTAATATACATGGAACAAAGAGAAAACACTAAGGCAGTACCTTAGTATCAGTTATAATAAAACAAATTCCTGGCAAGTTGATTGTTTGGAAGTTTCCTTTCGGGTCAGAATTGATAAAGGAAGAAATCTAATCAGATAATTATGGTATTTACTTTGTAAACTGTTAAAAAGGCAAGCAGAATAAATTTGAATACAAATTGGAATTCTTTTTAATTTGTTTTCTGCTGTTTTTTTGTCACTTGCAGGAAGTATCTTATCAGATTTGTTGTTTTATCTTCAAGCGAGTTAATCAGAACCTGAAGGGATGCCTGCATTTTCCATCTGCACTAAAGTGCAATAATTTCTCTAAGTAAATTCTGAAATTTGGAATGTTATTAAATGGTGAAGTTCATATTCATTTAAAATGTTATTTGTTTTTCTTTTGTATATATGCTTCTATTCTTGGTAAGTTTTTTCCTTATTTGGTATTTATGTAAATAGGATCTGTTTTGCCTAATAATATTGACAGGTCAACATTACCTGCAGAATATTTCATGTTTAGGCATTTGTTATTTGGTGCTGGAAAATTTGATATTTGAATTGTTTTGGAGTATGAAGGATAGATATTTGTTGAAAAATTCCCATCTTGCTTAACACACTTCTTTTATACACCATATCCTCTTGGGATGTAAACGATCATGGCTCTCCACAACTTTCTATCCTTTGTAGCTCTAAGCAATGTTTTTCTATTTTCTGTCCCTCCCATTCCCTGTTCTGCCATCCATTTACACAAGTTTCTTAGGTGGATTACTTGCTGTTTCTCTCTTTCCCTCTTGCTTTGATATGTCTTGTGAGTGTTAAATTCTTCAAGCCTTCTTTCCTCATATGTCCCAGAAATTGCAACTCTTTCTAATTTTTAGTGTCTTTTTTGGTTCCACTTACCTTAAAACCTCCTTGTTAGCCACATGTTCCATCCATGATATTCTTGACATTCATGGTAGAACCACATTTTTGTTGCTTCAAGTGTCCTCTTCATTTGTGAGTAAAATTGTTTCTAACAGAATGTTCCTGTTCCTTACAGTTTAAAAATATGGGAGTAATAGTGTAATATTTTTTTTGTTTCTACTTTTTTGTTTTGATATTTTTCATTGATTTCATTTTGAAAAAATATTAAAATATTAATATTCCCATAATAATAAATGCATAAATTGCTTTTGGGGGAATGGGAGATTGAAATTGTTAATTTATTTAATAAGATGCATGAATTTTTAATTTTATATTGTTGTTTTTAATTTATCTAAAATTTATATATTATAATGCTTTAATAAATGGCATATGCAAAAATAGATTCAAAAGTAGGAAATTAAGAAAAAAATGTCTATGAATTTAGGCAAGTTCTCTCTTGAAAAAGAAGAGCAATATTTGGCAAGGTGACATGGGGCAGTGAAGAGGAGTTGGCTTTTGACTACATACCAGCATCTTACCGGAAAATCTTTATTTTCACAACTTCATTTGCATATTTGGCTGTGTACCATCTGAAAATTCGAGATGGTTGGTTATTTTTACAATTGCCTTTATGGATAAATTGATCTGTCAGTTAGGTAATTTAGATGAAGAAATCAAAAGGAATTCAGACAGCAGCAGTATTTTCACAGATTTTACAAGTATAAGGGAATGTTGTAATATTAATCTTTAAAATTTAAGATTCATTGTTTAAGAATAAGAAACTAAATCAGTAATTTTTTGTCTTTAGATAGCTGAGCATTTTTGGTGTTACCATTTTAAGTTTTCTGGATTTAGACTTATTTTTTTTGTGTGTAGGGCAGGAAAAGCTATAATTTTAAATCTAAATGAATTTTTAATTAATCCTAATGTAATTCTAGTGTTAAGTATAATTAGAGCCAAAATATTATAGTTGCTGAATGTGCTGACAACTACAGACAAATATTAGCACTTAAAATTATTTGAAATAATTACTCAAAATTTATGACCTGAAAAATATTTTCATTGTGGCTGTTATCTCAATATAAAACTCAATACAACATCTTTGTGTTTCAGTACCAGAGGAAATGTTCAACATAGTATTCTTAAAATAGAAAATGAATAAAAAAAAATTACATCAGAATCAGGCTATTATAGTTGCATTTTCTATTTTTGTTTTAAATTTTTTTATAGTAGATAATTTATTTTCTTTTTCTGGTTGACTGGGGTTGTGCATTTGATGTTTCTAAGAGAAAATTAATCTTGCTTATAGTTAACGTGTATTTGGCTTTTATAGAAAATGCTGTTGTTTTTATCTGTATGTTCAGTATTACTATTAGCTACTTAGAAAGAAGTAGTCTAGTCTGGCGATCGATGAGGTACTATGGAGAATTGTCGTTAACTAGCATAAGTTTCACTTTGAGTTCTTTAACGAAAAGAGGATGAATTCACATGTGCTCCATTGAGGAAATTTTTCATAATGCCTATTTTATATCTAAGTGGACATTTACTCAAAACATTATGGTGACAAGATTTTCTACTTGTTTAAACTAATTAGGACTGATTTAAACAGACACAGAAACCCCCTACCAAACTCCACAACATACTTGTAGAAAATACAAGTATAATAGCCTCATCCACAAGTTAAAAAAAAAAAAAAAAAAATGACTAAAAATGATGGAAGCACTAATAATAAAAAATAAAAAGCCAACACTCAACAACATCAGCTATAACCACAATGTGCTGAGTGTGTTGGGGGGGGGGGGAAATAGAAACATATATATAAAATGTACACATTCAGTTAAAAATGAAAGACATCCTTGATAATGGCTAACAGAATTGCCAAAAGCATTCATATATATATATATATATATATATATATATATATATATATATGTAAATGGTAATACTTGTTTGAAAAACCTCAGATAACTCAACTTGTAATAGAACAAATTGGTACCTGAGGAAAAAATTGGAAATAAAAAAGAAAGAACGAAGAACATTAACACAATATGAAACCAGTCGTCAAGTGCTTAAGCTCCAAGTCCAAAGAGTAGAAAGACTAAAACATAGTGCTCAATACACTAAGTAGAGCGATAAACATATATATATATATATATATATATATATATATATATATATATATATATATATTGCTGAATAATTAAAACTTATATATATATATGTATATATGTGTGTGTGTGGATAATTTTTACACACTTTATGTTCCAAAAAGGAAACACTTATATGAGCACAATAAAAATTTAAAAAAAGCTTAATTGCAGCACCTTGTCAGTTGTGCTTAATGAAACTTGTATAATTGAGGGACTGCTACCCAAATACACAATTTTATATATAATGTCCTTAGAAATGAAGAGGGTGAGTTACAAGAAAAATAAAGATGGAAGTGACTTTTAGAACAGACAGCTGATCCTTGCTTACAGAAACAATAAATTAAACTCTGTCCTGTTCTGACTAAATATTCTCTACCATATGGTTCAAAATCACCTTGCTGATATATTGGTATCTCAACATGGATGAATTAGTTTGATTTAATCTCAAAATCCACTAATTTGTTATTTTCTAAGATCTTCCAAATTTAGCTTTGTTCTAACCTTCTCTCCCCCAACAACTTGCTTAGCCTTTATCTAATCCCATCTGGATTTTATTTCATGATCATTTCCTTTCTTCAGCAGCTCACAGGCACACTAGTTGAGAAACACTTTCTCCAGCTTAGAGATTTTAGTTGTAGAGATAATTCTTTAGCTTAACATTTGTTTCCAGGTTTTATGTCTCAGATGACCACTGAACATGAAGCTTCTTTCTTTTCAACATCTTGTGAAGCTAACTTATATTCAAATTAACTCTAGGTATTTTTTAGTTCAAAATGGCAAATCTCATTTAAAGTAGAAACAAAAGAGACCAAAGTGGGCATGCTAGTAAAATCCAAATTACCTATCTAGGCAGCTTTTCACACCAACTTATTAACTTAATTCTTATCCACTGGCCATCAAGTATAGATCATTATTACTTTATTTATAAGCAGTGATTGCTAAATTATCTATGGTAAATTTGCATTACTACATTTCACCTCTCTTTGCAAATCTTCTGTTGTCTCAATGTGGAATATTTTAAAAACAAAATGTCTGGGGAAACTGAATAAGATCAGCTAGACTGTGTCCAGACATATCTGATGAAAAAAAATAAAAATCTTTTAACTTAAAAATTTACTAGTTCTGCATCTTCAGTACTTTGTCTCAGTACATAATTATAACCAACACTCTCATGTGTATATAATTCCATCAATTAAAACATTACTTTAGTCTGGATGAAGTCCTTCTAGAGCAGCATTTCTCAAACAGAAGGCATGGGCAAATTAGTGCAACCAGAAAGGTAGCCAGCTGTGCCCTAAGTTAACAGAAGAGTAATTTATGAATTATTTTTATATTTAAAAAAATATCTTTATTTTTAAAAAGCTAGACACCAAGCAATATAATGCCTTAAAATTAAATACTTATTTCAAGAGACGTCTTTTATTATTTTCATATTTTCAAATTTCAGATTTATTTTTCCTTAGTGCACCCCGGAGTTTTAGTTATTCAGCAAGTGCACCCTGAAGTGAAAAATGTTGAAAAACACTGATCTAGAGATGAAACGCATTACATATGATTTTTCCACTTTGTCATTCAGTTGCCTAACCTTGTTCTGAGAGATAGAAATATACGTCCTATTCTCCCAATTGTAAAACTCATACCATTAACTGTGTTACATTCCTCCTGCATCCACTTGTAATTTATACATTTAAATTGCTATGGTTGTAATGTTAAATTAAGGCCATAGCAATTCCTCTTCCAATCGATCACCAGGTATAGATTCACTTATAAAATCCACAGTAGTAACTCTGTCTTAATAATAGTTGTAGGACAAGAATGCATCATTATATGATATTTACTTCTTAAAATTACAAAAAGAAATTTCTTTTTTTTGTTTCTTTCTTTTACTTGTAAACATTTCATTGTTTCACTTACATTTCGCTTACCACATGTCCCCTGTTTGAGCAACTGGCTGGTTGTCCAGGTCATATAAACTGTGTGTGCTTTTGTCTGTCCTGGAGCTTAAGGTGTGTTAGGGGGCATGAAAACAATTTGTTATACAAGAAATCTAAACATATCTAATCAAATGTTAAAGTTGTTCCTGTTTTAGGCTTGGATATTATGGCAAGACAAGTTACATTGAACCTATGGATATGCTTTCTTATCTTTCCAGAAAATTGTTGGAATAAATACATTATAAAAATATTAAATTTCCTTTTCCTTACATAAATATTGTTTTTGCTTGTACAGCTCCCATCACTTGATCAGCAACGTAAAACAATATGTAATGCTTGGATGTAAATTGTTTGCATTGATCTTGCTTGTCTGAATCAGTTGTCAATTAAATTTTTATTCAATGAATTTGAATTATTTCACCTTTGTTGTCTTGATCATAACATTTTCAAAATTGCTTTCTCTAGCTTCTCAATAAACAAAAAATAATGAAAGTGTCATGTAACTTTTTTATTTGTGAATTTGTTCAAAGTGGAGTTGTAAAAATTAATGAGACATTCTGAACAAAATAAAGAATTCTGTTCAAAATTTCTTAAAAGACAATTGATTATAGCATATGCCTGAGCTAATAAATAAAATTGTACACCATTTCACAAAATGGTGGTTGAAAAAAAAAAGGAAAGCAGAAAATGAGGATATTATTTTGGATAATGACAGCAGATGAATTTTTGATTCTTTTGTTCATTAACAAAAATTAAAATGGAAGAAAAACTATAGGAGAATTATTGTATATAACTTTAATATTAACATTCTAAATATTCAATTGTTTAAACCATTTTTTGAAAATACCAGCAGATAGGGGATCATTAATATACCTACAGGAACATACCGTTGCAGCAGTTCTAGGTAGATAAGCACTTGGTATATTAGTGATCTCTTTTTGCTGCTGCTATTTGGAATTTTTTCCTTTGGAAAAAAAAAAATTCCTTTTTTTAGCACTGGATTATACCAGATGAAAGCAGAAAAGTGGGTCAGCTGAAATGTGTCAACAACATCAATGATATGAAGAACGGCTGAAAGTGTTTAAATTTTATTTGAAATAGTTAAAAGTTAATAAGAAAATACTTCATCTAAGAAATTCAGTTAACATATTTTATTTCTATTTTTTATTTGGATGCTAGTATCTTTGAAATATTTTTGGAATAAAAATTTATTATTTATTAAATAAATATAATTATTATTTATTAAATAATTTAAATTATTTATTACTTCAGGGAGATGATGCATTGCACAAGTTTTTAAAAATATTTTAGGATCTTGGAAAAACTTAAATCTATATCAATTCAGATTTGCTAAAATGAACTAGATAGATAGATTCAAATTATGCGAAATAGATTATTAGAACATATTTTATTGCTCAATTTTAGACAAAATAAAAACATCCCTACTAAGTAGATACCAATGTAAAATTTTTAAATAGCTTATAATTTATGGAGAAAGATAAAATTTACACAGCATTTAGAACATCATTAATCTTCTAAGTTACAGATTTTTAAGCATGTCTAGTTATCAGAAGTTGTATACTATTCAAAGAATACACATTCAAATAGCGCTGGGTATTTTTCTCTTAAATATTCTTGATTATGTCTGGATTCCATCTATAAACCAAAGTAGAATGTATTGAGTAGTCAGTCCATGTAATAGTTTGAGTCAATGTGGTAAGCTGCAGAGTCATTAAGACATTTTTCTCTGTTTGGTCTTGGATGTGCGGGTGGTGTAATGGTTAATTGCTCAGAATTGTTAATTGGAGAGCAGAGTTTCAATTCCAGTTGGGTTCATTATATTCACTTATATGCAAATACCCTTGGGAAAGGTATGACGCCACCTTGGCTATGGATTAATTAGTAAGACTTGTATCACTAAAACCATTATTATATCCAGAAAAATAAAAATGCATACAAAATATTTAGATTTTTTTGCATTAAAATAACCCACAGAGGTGTTAATATGCTGCTAATCAAAAACAACCAAACTAAAAATAGATTTTGTTAATCTCCTCAATTTCTGGAATATAAAAATTTTCAATTTACACTTTATCTACTTTCTTCTTTTCCTTTTCATTTTTTGTTGTTGGATTGTTTTTTTATCATTTGAACCTTTTCACATCTGAAAATTGATTTGCTGTTTGAAATTTTATATTTTGAATGTGTTGCACAAAGAGTGTCAGATATTGTGTTACAATTTTATACTTTTATATATTACCAAACATTAAACACATTTGGATTTAGCATTTAATACTAAATTTCATAATGTACAGTTTTATTTTTTTTTTACAAATATCAACTGCTTCCATATTTTCCAAATTTGTCAACTTGTATAGTTTTACTTGTTATAAAGTGTTTTCTTTTACTTTTTTGTTTTAAATATTTGTTCTGAATGAACTTTGTTCTTAATTAATGAAAACTGAAATGCAAAGAATTAGATCTGTTGGTTGTGTCAATTTTTCTCTCATACAATTTATAGTCTCTTTAGCATTTTGTAACATACAGAGAAATTTTTAAAAAGCAAACCATATTCTCCAAAAAGATTATGCATTCTATAAACTGAAGGTTAGTGACAGGAAACTTCAAGGTTAAAGTGTGTGTATGCGTGTAAGGAGGAATTTCCTTAAACTGATAAAGGTTAATCATTAAATTTGTTGTACAGCAAAGATTTTCTTGTAAAGATAACTTTCTATGAAATTTTAAAATTAGATTTGTAAATATTCTTTTTGGTATTTTTATGTATAAATGGTTTCAGATGACATTATTGGTGAGGATAGAGTAAAACCTGAATTTAAAACCAATTAATTTTAAGTTTCTCATACTTTTTAATCCACTTGGAAGACAAAAATCTCTTCCTTCAATAATAATTTGTCGTGAGAGTTACTTGAACTTTCAGTCAATACAGTACATACTGATTGACGAAAGACCAAAGTTGAAATTTGTATGGTTTTATTGTGCTAGAAGCATCAGGTAGATGTATGCAGTTAGGTGATTTTGGTTTCAGCCCATATATCTTCATTCTATTCCAAAGTTACTTGTTAGGTGATTTTGGTTTCAGCCCACATATCTTCATTCTATTCTAAAGCTACTTGTTAGGTGATTTTGGTTTCAGCCCACATATCTTCGTTCTATTCTAAAGCTACTTGTTAGGTGATTTTGATTTCAGCTCACATATCTTCATTCTAATCTAAAGCTACTTGTTAGGTGATTTTGATTTCAGCCCACATATCTTCATTCTAATCTAAAGCTACTTGTTAGGTGATTTTGATTTCAGCCCACATATCTTCGTTCTATTCTAAAGCTACTTGTTAGGTGATTTTGGTTTCAGCCCATATATCTTCATTCTAATCTAAAGCTACTTGTTAGGTGATTTTGGTTTCAGCCCACATAACTTCATTCTATTCTAAAGCTACTTGTTAGGTGATTTTGGTTTCAGCCCACATATCTTCATTCTATTCTAAAGTTACTTGTTTTCATGCATTTAGAGTTGGTGTATTCATAAGTGAATATTTGACTTGCTACAAATATTGGTTTTATGACTACTTCAAATTCATTGCACTTTTTCTTGATTTGGGTGTGGACAACCAACACAATGTATTTCTTTGGAAGTAGGTGCTTGTCTATGTGACTAGTTTTTGATTTTGATGATTTGTCAATAAATAGTTACCAACCAATAAAATGATGAAAATAAATTTCTATGATCCAGTTTCTTTTTGATCAACTTACATTATTTATTAATTACACAATTGCATCCATTTGTCAATTCATTTTAGTGTCTTTAATAATAATTACTTTGTATTGTCATTGTATGTATTTGTCATTGTCAAAGATAAAAGTGTGATAACTGTTCATTTTTTTCTGGTACATTTTCTAATCTTGAGAGTTTATTTAAAAGTAAATTTTAAACCTTCAAAGTAAAATAGTAAAAGTAAAAAGGTTTTTGTTTCAAATTTCTCTTAAGTTTGTTTCTAGAATTCGAATGATAGTCTTTAAAATTTTGGTTACATTTTCCTTTCACAAAAATCTCATTTATTGATTCAATGCAATTCATATCTGCAGACACTTTATAATTTGAACACTTTTGTTGTTTTTGTTCTTTGTTTCTACATTATATTTTTTCTTTTGTTTGAAAGTTTCTAATTCTACAAAAAAAATTCTCTAATAATTTGAATAATAAATTATTCTTTATAGTACTTTTAGTCAACTTTTAAACTGTACACTTCCTCATGCTTCCCTCAATATGATAACACTTCCTTGGGCTTCCCATCATATGATAACATTTCCTTGGGCTTCCCATCATATGATAACATTTCCTTGGGCTTCCCATCATATGATAACACTTCCTTGGGCTTCCCATCATATGATGACATTTCCTTGGGCTTCTCTCCATACAGTGATACTTCCTTGGGTTTCCTTTTAATCTTTTTCTGATATATCTAAGAGTGTGTTGGTGGCATCATAATTGATTCCCAATTTCCAGTTGAAAATGTTTCCTTTTTTTTTTTTTTGTCACTTACAAAAATCGCAAATCTAACACATTCCACATTGTTTTATCTTGATACTGGTCTTGTCACTGGGATTCCATGTTTATAGATAAAGAAGAGAATTAGTGGGGGATGTATGTAAATATCCCTATGTCTACTCAAACACATGTTATTCCCACTAAATTACAATTAGAATTTGTCAGATATAAAAATTCATTTATGGTTATAATGTTTATTCCATCTGAGAAGTCGGTGGTTTAAATGCTTTAAACATTGTGCAAAGTAAATACTTTCTTTCATCATAAGCATATAGACGTGTATGTATAGTCTCAGGCAGTGACAGTAAAATAACTGCTATATCCATTTCAGCCATGACAGATTAAAGTCATTTGTGTAATTTTCTTTTTGTCTAGTCACGTGTTGTGCATCAACAGAGGGGTGAACGAAATTTTCACACATTTTACCAGGTAAGTCACTTTTTTCTGTTTTATTTGCTGTCTTAATTGACAACTAATTCATTAAAGAGAAAAACATTATTATTGTAGTTATTTATTTTAATTTATGCAAGGGCAGTTTTCTAATTAGATGTAGCTATTAATTTTATAGAAACAGGCAATGACAATGGAATGCAATTTATTTGATGAATTCCATTTTGAGATAAGTTCCTTCTAAGCTCCACTTCAGCTCTGTTCTCTTAATACTTGTCCTCTTCTGTGATAATATCACTCCACTCAGTTATGTGCTTGTTTCAAGTGAAATATGTTTATTTTGCTACAAAATTGCTACCCTATCCTTATGTTTAAAAAAAACTGTAGTGAGTCCCAATCAAAAAAACTAATAAAATATAAAAATATATAAACAAAAAATAAAAATAATTCAAATTAAAATAAGTCATTTGTGCTTTCCTTTACCCCCATATATCTCTCTCTCTCTAGCTCTTGAAAATACATTTCAATTGAGCACTGTTGAGTGATAAGCTAATTCTATAAACAAGACCGACCTGCACTAATGCAAAGCTCTTCAGTAAAATTTATGGAGCACTTTGGCTGATTGGAATTTGTTTACATTTGTAAAAACAATATGCTAGATTTAGTTGTGTAACTCTACCGAGTGAAGATAGCTCTGGCTGACAGCAAATTAGTTGAGTTTCAATCCTGGCTTGAGGCATTCGGAAGTCTAGTCACACTGAGGAGCTGTGATACAGCGAAACAGTACTGTCTGTGAATGACATAAATATATATATATATATATATATATATATATATATATGTACTTCCTTCAACCAACAAGAAGGCAATCCTCAAATAAAAATAGGGAGAAGAAAAGACTGAACCTGACAGAAAAATGCCAGAAGTTTGCGGGATCAGAGCCGACTAGTTTGTGACTGAAAATTACTCAAAATCAGGGGGGCTCCATGCATAACACCCATTATAAAAAGAAGAAAAATTAAAGAATAGAATGCTGGAAAATAAAATAGTTTTGCCTAGTCAAAAACATTAACACAGACTTTTAATGCTAGCTGAAACCAAGGTTCACACCAGAGTCTCAGTCAGTTTGTTTTGTGTCCTATGTTTCCGACACTCATTGCCAAGAACCATCTAACACCACACAAATCCAGAGAACCAATGTAAATGAGGAAAACAATGATTTCAGGGCTGAATATTACTTCAAGTATGCAGCATGATTCTCAAGATTTGCTGGATCAGGAACATTAACATCATTTTTTTTTCCTTCTTTTTAATCTGGATTTAACTTAATCTGCAGACATCATCAAATATTCCATCCAAGCCTTTCATTCACAAGGTGCAACTTTGGCATTATTGTGTTCATATTGGAATGTTGTCAGTGTGGATAGGTTGTAGGATAATTATTTTATCATAAACTTTGGAAATAAACTGACTCAAGGGTTAAAATAAATAATATATTTTCTTTAGAGTGATGAGTGAGTCCTTTGGTATTTAGCTGTGGCAAAAAAAGTTTAAATTAATAGGCAAATATTTTTTAATTTTTGTTTTATATTTTATTTCTATCAGGATTCACTACACAACAAAAGTAATGCTCTTGTTATTTATTAATTTTTATTGAACAAAAATAAATTTCAGTAGTTTAAGGGGGGGGATCTGAATTGTAGTAAACATTTCTAAACAATTTTTGTAAAAATTAATTATTCATTGAAAATTTGTTTTTCTTAAGACAATAGTGTCTATAATATATCTTATTCATAAAAGCAATTAAAAGCTTTTCTCATCAAATAATATCTTAGTTGTATTGGCTTTTTAATTTAGAATTCAGATCAGATTTTCAGTAACTAGCAAGGTGGTCCTGTTTCACAAAAGAAAATTAATGATTTAAATTCTGCAAGGAGTTCTGTGTATAAAATTAATCAGTACAAATATGAATTTCTTGAAATTTCTTAAAATTAAATAAGTGTGTGTGTGTGTGGGGGGGGGGTAACAAATAAAAAAAAAACGTTTTACCAAGATTTTATAAAAAATATTTGTAAAATAATTTCATTCATTTGTGAATAAGTCCTGAAAGTTGCATTAAAATCTGAGAATTATTTGATTTTTGCAAGAATTTCCAAATCAATGTTTTCTTCACTGCGAAAAGGATACTAAAATTTGAAAGTTCTAAAAAGACTAAAAATTATAATTTAACTAGCAGCATGGCCCAGCGTTGCCCATGCTTGATTCAAAAATTGTACGACTCATACAGCAATCGCTATCACTTGACTTAAAATATTTTTGCCCTTCCTTGCCTTTAAAGGAGTGCCCTTTGCCATGCTGATGTTGCTACATGCCTTACTTCTTGCCTATCTCACACTGGGAATTTTTTCTAAGCTCTATACTAAACATTAAATCTGTTATGAAAAAAGAACTAAACAAAATGAACACAAAACGATCAGCTTTAAAAAAGGACTCGTAACTGGAAAAACCGAATGAAAAAAGAATGTTAACAACAAATACTTTTTCACACCCAACGCAGTTCTGTGGAATCAGAATCAACGTTGAGTTTAAGCAAGTGAATGAGCCAATTGGAGTAAAGTGCCATGCAGATTTAAATTTTTCCCACTTGTGACAAATGCAGCTATCGATTTTTTTTGCATGCTAGTTAACATTCGTGTCAGTCAGCTGTTGGCTCTCTCTGGGAATTGGGAAATGCAAAGTTGGTCTTGGCCTTTCCACTAACTTGGAGCATGTGCATGTAAATTTTGGTGCAAATCCATCAAAAATTGCAGCCGTTCATTCGTTACACACACACACACACATCCTGCCTTTTATAGATAGAGATAATAAAAAAATCCTTTGGTCTTTCTTAATAATTACAAAGATTTTGATAAGACAATGTTTTTATTAAATTTGTGACATTTTTTCATCATGTATGCTCATTTTTTATTGAATGTTTGGAAGTACACACACACATGCACACATATATACATATGTTGACACCTAATACAAAGCCCAAGAGCCACTGATGGTAGAGGGTTACTGAATGAGGTGTGTCTGATATGAACATAAGAAGAGGAAATAGGAAGTGAAGATAGATAATGAATGTAGGTATCAGTATAGATGTTATGAGTGTAGTGTTCAAGGAAGTATCCATGCAGTAGTTTGTTTCTCAAAGTAACATCTATTGCCAAAGGAATGATGGTGATTCAACCCTGTGGATATAGCAAGGTGAGTTTTGACTGTAAAGGTCAGCTGCTGGCACTTAAAGATGGATCTTGTCTGAACATTTGCCATAAAAGTAGTGATAGGCTTTCATGTCTGTAGGGAAAAAATCTGTTGGGTGGAAAATAATCACCTGCCCTCCTACAAAGCTGTGTAAATGATTTTGAACTCTTGTTAAGGATTGAAAGTGTGAATTGGTTAGTTCCATTTCAGATATGGTAGCTATACTCCATTTTTGGTCTGATCTGGCTCTTGTAAAGATGAAGAATGGTAGGAGTCAGATTCTTTCTGGAGTGGTACGATGAGCTGACCATTTGTCCAGCATCTTTAGAGATGGATTGCATATCTGATTTCCACTTGAGGTCTGGGGTGGATAGATGTTAAAAAAAGACACCTTGCAACCATTCAGATTGACTGGAGAAAATTCATAGTCTGCTTGGTGATAATGACATTTTATTAAATTGGTTTTTGAAAGTATTGAATGTTAAAAGCCAATCCCCTTCTCCATTTAACTGAACTCGATCAGAAGAGAGATCAGCTGCCAGGCACCTGATCATTTTGGTTTTTAGAGGTGAACCTATAAACTATGGTATCATCTGCACAGATATTTACACATAATCTGAGAAAATTCCTAGGCAGATGAATAATATAAAGCAAAAAGATGGTATGACCGAGGAGATTGATTCCATGGGATTCAAAAGATTAGCCATTACTAGTGACCTTCATGGGGCCTGCCTGATAGGAAGGACATGATAATTGTTAAACTCATCCAGAGAATTTGTGTAGCAAATCAATAGCTGCATCTGCTGCAAAAAAAGTTGGTTCACTGTTGTGTCAGAAGGTTTTTCTCATCAGCCTTAAATCTACAAATCTACTATTTGTCTGTGCATTGAGTACTGTTGCCACATCTGGTCTGGTACTCCTGCTGGCCATCTCAAGGGACTTGACAAAATCCAAAGAAGGATCAGCAATATAATAGATCCTGACTTGGCACCTTGACTACAGTCACTTTCTCACAGACAGAATGTGGTTTCCTCTGTCTTTCCTACAAATATTTTCATAGCAACTGCTCTGATGAGCTATCTTCCCTGGTGCCCCATCTACATTAAGTGTGCTACTAGACTAGCATCAAGGTCCCACACTTTTACCATTGAATTAGTTAAATGTAACCACCACTTCTACTCCAACAGTTTTTCTCACACTTCCTGCCTGTGGAACTCCCTTCTGTTTACTTGCTTCCCTGATAACTACAATCTTCAAAAATTTAAATGCAATGTTAATTGCCATCTTCTGATGTTTTTAACCCTGTTCATCTTTTATACTTTCCTCATACACCTATACACAATCTTTTCTCTCATTTTCACTCTATGTAACCCCCTGTGAACCAGTGACACTCCCTTGTCAAAACCTTTTAAAATATCTAAGGTGTTTGGTCTTGTGATGAATTAATTCCTTCTTAATGTTTGGTAATTGCAATGAAAACTTTTGTATACAGAAACTATTAAAGAAATACAAATAGAATTCTAGATTTAGAGTCGGCATCCAAGACTCAAAGCAATTGTTTACTTTTTTTTTCAGTAGCATTTTTATAAGGTTTTGTTTACATCATAATATTTTGTCTGGTGTGGTGTTTATTCTTCCTCATGTCTCTTTTTCCATTTGGTAATCTTCAGGAAGTTTTGAGTTTGTTGTAATGTCTATTCAATATATTTCTGGAGTGCATAATAAAATTCTATGAATGGCTTCTGTTTTAATTATTTTAATAAAAAATAAGGGTGCCACAAATACTTATTTCATTTTTCAAATTTTAACTCTTTTTACAGCTTTTGTACGGGGCTACTGATGGCAAACTGGCTGAGATGGGACTGAAAAGAAATCCCAACATGTATCATTTTATTAACCAAGGTGGAGATCCAAAGGTGAAATTTAATTGTTTCAATTTTTGAATATTATATTCTGCAATGTTTCTTAACTATTTTTAATGAAGAAAAAGAACTTATGACTCAAAAACTTCTTTAGACTGTTGAACTTGTGATTAATGAAGACTGACTCCAGCAAGAAAATAAAAATAAAAACAAAAATAGTGTAATTCAAATGTTATCAGAATCCAAATAGGACCAAATAAATCACAGAACTAAGCTTTAATTTAGACTAATGTTGTGTTAATAGTTCAGGACAAATACAGGAAAATCTCAAAAAGGAAGAAAAAATAAACATTTCTTCATGATATTCAGTGTTTGAAATTATTTTTTTTCAATAGTTTCAAAACATTTGTGTAATTAGAATGTTTGTGCTTGTGTATGTAGAAAAAATAACAAGTGATGAAAATTCACCCCCAAAAGACAGCTTATCTTGTTAGAGATGTGTGACCAAAAAGAGAAAAGGAAATATGAATAGGAGAAAGATTTTAATTTTGTCCATAATGACCATTTGGGCTTTTGTCTCCTAATGATAAGACAAGATAAACTCAGTGTTATTTTACATTTGCTATTTTTATTTTGTTTTAAATTGAATATTGTTAAAAAAAGAATGAGTTTTATTTTTACTTTTGTTCTCACTGTTTCAGTCTATCCTTTTTATGGCCCTTTTTAAATGTCTCATCTGTACAGAAAGAAGTTCTCTCTCTCATTTTTTCTCCTTGCTGGTAGTTTATATACATTGCATGCCTGAAGAAAGCTGTAGAAAGGATTGTTTAAAATGTAGTAACAGCAAAAAGAATAAGTTTGTAGTGATCTTGCAAGCATGAGAAATAAAAAAAAAACTAATTTCCATGATTCCCTAGGAAAAAGGAAACTGCCCCTACTGGAGGGAAATTTAGTCATCCACTTTTTCATCCACTTTTTCATCCAAGAGAGGATGTGAATTTGAGTGGCTCCAGGAATGAAGGCCACAAATAAGTTTTACACAAATATCACTTTCTCATGTTTAATATTACATTTTAATGATTGACTTATCACTTGCAAGCAATTTATTCATTCACCAAAGCAAACAAAACAAAATAGAAACATTTAACAACCACATTACATGATCTTTCATATATCTACCAAATTAGTACAATCAAACCCTTCTGATAATAAATCCTTTTATATATATATATATATATATAGTTGTAATGGAATGCCTCACACTCCCTATCGAATATGTGAACTGAAGTAAGCACCGGATGTGTCTACGGAACTTGCTTTGGGAATTACTAGCCTGCTAACCAATTCCCTGTCTTTTAGTAATGTATTCTCTTTTACAATAAACCTCTCTTTCTTTCATCTATGTGTGTTATATATATATATATATATATATATATATATATATATATACACACACACACCATAAAATCCAATATTATCTCATGGTGAATAGCCTATTTCGACAGATGAAGATATCAGTTGTCTGTCTTATCAAACCTGGTGTGGACTGAATTTGTGTCTATATATACAAGGAACAAGGGGCAGGAAATAGAATTTAATTGTGAAAGCTAAAAAATCAATCAGTTGAAAAACAAATACAGAATTAATCCATTTCAATGTTTCAGTCAGACAAAATACAAGTGCCAGGAGAGGGTGGAAGGTATTTGTCTTAAAGGGAAGAAGTTTTATAAAATTAAACCCAAATATTAAGCTTATGACATTAATTTGGGGTTATATGAAGAATGAAATATTAATTTTAAAATTAAAAGCAGAATAAAAAATGTGTCTAAAAGTAAATTTAACATATATAGATAAAAGGGTGTAAGGGATTAATGGAAAGAGGGTTAATGGAAAGATTATATGGCTCTGTATTGATAAATACATTGAGCTCATTTTGTGGATCAGTTTTAGCATTTTATATTACTAGGATCCACTTGGATTATATACCAACGGATTTGTTACCTTATATATATATATATATATATATATATATAAAAGTGGACATGGAAGTCAGCACTTAGAGGCGACAGTCTGTTTCATGCTAGTGCAATCGTCAGGCGACTAGTGCTGTTATTTTTCTCGGCTATTTATATAAGGGTCAGTGGTGCATTATGGGTAGTCTATTTTGGCGGTTACTTTTACCAGAAGTCGCTTATTTGTTTATTTATTTATGTCAAATTATTTTGCTTGTTTTTTTGTTTGTTTTTTTTTATTTTTATTTTTTATCTTATATATTTATTTATTTATTTAACCAGTGGAAAAACACAAAAACAACCATTGACTGGTTCAACAGCATAAATAACAAGCAAAATTGCCACTTCCTACAATTAGACATAAAAGAATTTTACCCATCCATAACAGAACGTACATTCGATAAGGCCATCAACTTAGCTCAGGAACAAATAATAAGAAAACCAAACGAAATCGACATCATTAAGCACTCCCGTAAATCATTATTATTTCACCATGAAGAAGCATGGATAAAGAAAGATGGGATATTTGACACTACAATGGGAAGCTTTGACGGTGCAGAGACATGCAAAATCGTAGGTATTTACTTAGTACACGAACTAAGCAAAATAATAGATAGAAATGACACAGGGCTCTACAGGGATGACGGTCTCATAATCTTAAGAAACTGCAACAAACAAAACACGGATAAAACTAGAAAAGCAATAATTAAAATTTTCAAAAATAACGGATTCGAGATTGATATAAAAACTAACCTAAACGAAGTAGATTTTCTAGATGTTACCTTCAACCTAAGAAAAGGCACACACAAACCATATAGAAAACCGAATGATAAACCACAGTACATACACATATACTCCAACCACCCGCCTTCTATAATCAAACAGATACCAAAATCGATTAACCGCAGGCTTTCCGACAATTCTTCCAATGAATCTATATTTAACAAAGCTAAGAAAGACTACGAAACAGCCCTAAAAGATAGCGGATTCCCAGCAACACTCACATACTCACCACAGAACACAAAAAAGACCAACAGAAAAAGAAATATCACATGGTTCAACCCACCGCACAGCAAAAACGTAAAAACAAACATAGGAAAAATATTCTTCAAACTTTTACACAAACACTTCCCGCAATCAAGCACCTTACACAAAATATTCAACAAAAACACAGTAAAAATCAGCTACAGTTGCACCGAGAACATGGCACAAATAATAAAAAACACAACAGGAAAATTATTAACAAACCACACGAACAAATTAAACCCACGTGCAACTGCAGAATAAAAAACGAATGTCCCTTAAACGGTAATTGTTTACAAAACAACGTAATCTACCAAGCCACGATAAAATCAGCAGATAATGAAGAAAAAGTATACATAGGAGTAACCGAAGGACCATGGAAACAAAGAAATTATGTACACAAAATGTCTTTCACAAATAGTAAATATGCGAACAGCACAATGCTTTCTAAGTATATCTGGGAAATAAAAAACAAAACACACACCACACCAAAAATATCTTGGAAAATAAGGAAAAAATCATCAGCCTACAACAACCTATCAAAAACTTGCAAACTTTGCTTGGAGGAAAAAATAGCTATCATTACCTTCCCAGATCAAAATAAATTATTAAATAAAAGATCCGAGCTAATCTCAAAATGCAGACATGAAAACAAATTTTTACTACGTAACTTAAAATAGAAAAATAAATAAATATATAAACAAACAACAATAAAATAAGCAAAATAAATTACTCCAAACAAATCACAAAACCACACCTGTTAGAATATGCGAAATAAAATCAAAACAAAAGAACGGACGAAAGTTATAACTGTTATATAAATAAAAAAAAATAAAAATAAAAAAACATTAATAAAAGATAACATACTACGTTGCTTAAAAACCAAAAGCCAAAAATATATAGTATAACAAATAAATAACAACAAGTATAATAAATCGATCTAAATACATCCAAATATATAAATAAACTAACAACCGATTACGATAAACTAGCCGTTTAGAAAAAACAAATAAAGATAACCAACCTAAATAGATAAATTAAAAACTGTTCCCACCAAAATAATAGTCAGAACAAACCACAACATCACACCCCAAAATTCAACAAATAGATTTAATCAATGACAAATAAACAAATATATAAGATAAAAAATAAAAATGAAAATAAATAAAAACAAGCAAAACAATTTGACCCAAATAAATAAGCGAACAAGCAACTTCCGGTAAATGACGGCCATTATAGACTACCAACAATAAGCTATATAAACACATTTTTACTACGTTAACCAAAAACACCGATCAAAATAAATAAATAAATATATAAGATAAAAAAAAAAAAAAAAAAACAAACAAAAAAACAAGCAAAATAATTTGACATAAATAAATAAACAAATAAGCGACTTCCGGTAAAAGTAACCGCCAAAATAGACTACCCATAATGCACCACTGACCCTTATATAAATAGCCGAGAAAAATAACAGCACTAGTCGCCTGACGATTGCACTAGCATGAAACAGACTGTCGCCTCTAAGTGCTGACTTCCATGTCCACTTTTATATTTACACACGCTCTATCTCTGATATTGAGCACTTTATCCCATAAATATAGCACACTTTAAGACTATATTTCTTCATATATATATATATATATATATATATATATATAATATGTGTATGTGTCACTTTGATGTTATGATGTATTTATGTATATTTTACTAACTAAAAACACTCGTCAAACAAGGCTCAACATAACAAGTTCAAACAATTCTTGTCATGTTTGACTCTTGTCAAAATCATAAACAGATTTATGGGTGAAAATAGATTATAAATTAATAACAATAGCAAACTTATGCAAATAATAGATCATCATCACAAGATGAAAATATTGCCTAAATGATGTTTTCTCTAGTATCTTGCCATTTACTCTAATTTTTAGAAATTAATATCTATTTGTTTTTTTTGTAGGTCAGCTCTATAAATGATCGGAAAGATTATAGAAATGTCATGGAAGCAATGAAGGCAATGGGTTTCAACTTTAAGCATGTTGAGACACTTTGGAAAATTGTGTCTGCAATTCTACATATGGTAAGATTCAAACATGGCAGGTTAATGTCTAATTTGCCAGGCTTGTCTGTCATGTTTAAAATTCAAAATCAAACCTCTTGAAGAAGATATCCTTTAAAAATAAGTTTAGAAAATCTTTTATTATAGAAATACTTTGAGTTACTCCAATTTCCAAACTAAATGAGTTACTCATTGAAATTATTCATCTACTCAGCCATCTTGTTTTCTTTGGTCTGTTGAAGTAAATCTTAATGATTTATCATGTAAATGTTTTCAACACACAAATGGAAGTGAAGTAAGTTAAAAAAGAAAAAATGGTAAAGTTGAAAATGTTCTTTGAAATATTTTTCATTATGTTCTTGAATTGTTTAACGAGAATCTTTATTTTAGTTGTTTTTATTCAGTGTCCTTTGACCTTTGAGTAGCATCAGTTATTTATTTTTAAATGAATCTTGCCATTTTCTCAGAATTCATAAACATTTTGTGCTGACATGGTAAATATTACCAGATGTTTGGATCTATGAACAGCTATATGAGAAACTGTTGAAAATGCAGCAAATACTTTTGGAAGGCCAAAAAACATATCATCTGAAATAAAATAAAAATAAATATGAAGATAATGATTCAAGAAATAATGAAAGGTTTATGGAGGATGCCCTGAAAATAATGCGTTGTATTTATTTCAATGAAAACTTCAACAGATACAGGGAACACGCTGATACTGTTGGATAATACAAGTTTTCAGCTGTAAAACAATTTTTCCATGTAGTTACTGCCATTGGATGAATACATCAAGGCCCCCTTTTTGTTAAATGGATTGACAGCTATGCAGTTTCCACTTGGAACACACATCGCTATTACAGAAATACATTACCTGTCATATTATCCTAACTGTGCTTACATCCACTGTTTGGTGTCTATAAATATCAACAAGTCTTCATGATAACATGGGTGCAATTTTGTCACTTGGATGAAAATCTTCATTGCAATCAACAATGTTTTTGGAATTATTGCAGACATCAAAAACCTTGTTTGAGTTATTTAGGAATGTCAATCAAAACAGGAAACATGGAATAAAAAAAAATTCGTTTTAATTTATTTTCTTTGAAATTTGATTTGTAATCATACACTTAGTGTTACAAGGGAACTTACTGCAGGCTATGATAAATTGCCTCCCTTTATTCAGTTTTGGTATTTCATCAAATTTTGGTTTATTTGGCATGAGAATTATTAATTGACATGAGTGCTTAGAATCTACGAAATATGAAAATATTTACTAAGGACAGATTTTGCTACACTGAGAAAATGACAAATGTATTTATTGATGCTTACAAAAATCGAGATAATGATATAAAAAAATATTGATTGTTTCAAAGAAGATTACTTCTTTTCAAGTTTAGTTTATAGCTTACAAAGCAGATAACTCAGGAATGAATTGATTTATATTTAATTGTAATGTTTGATAACAAATTGAAATAACAAATTTCTAAATTAAATACATTATAAAGAGATTCTACAAGAAGTTGAAGATTTTACCATATACTTTAAATTATTTGTAAACTGTAATTGTAAAATGAATTCAAATGAATTAACATTCAAAAATGAACTTGCATTGTTCCATATTACTGGGATTTCTTTCGTTTGTAGGGAAACATCTCTTTTGAGATGAAGGATGACCAAGTATGTGTGTCCAGTCGAGAAGAGTTATCGCAAATTGCTCGTTTGCTTTCAATGGATGTGAACAATCTGGAAACTTCTTTATGTTCTCGTGTTGTTGCTGCTGGTGGTGATGTGGTGAGGAAAGAATTCACCTTGTCAGATGCTATTTACACACGAGATGCTTTCGCAAAGGTAAGACTTTTCAAAGAATTTTGGGGGGAAGAGAATGTCAAATCTCTTATCTCATGAAAGAACAAGACTATTAAAACTTAATTTTCTTTTGTGCACCAAACAACTTAGGAAAGATAAGAAATTCTAAATACAGTTCTGTTGGGCTCAGAAAAATAATTATTAACAACAAAATATTCATGTGTCACTGGGTTTTTAGTTTTTCTTTTTAGACAATATTTCAGTTTTACAAACTGAGATTCAAGAATTAGACAAATCTCAAATTGTCATAAGTTCAAAATCAGGGTTAGTAGCTCAGATTGTGACAAACTTTCACAAACAACTACATTAAGATAATTGTATATCTCTGTTGTAATGTACAGCAAGAGTGTGTTGAGGCTGGGGGAAACATCTGATTGTTTTTCCAGCAACTATGGGAGAGAGGGGAAGAGATGGGAAGTAAAAAAAATAATACAGCCTCAGAAATTACAGCAACTCCAGGAGCGACTTCACAAGACACAGTGTCTTGCCAATTGCTGACTTTTCTGGTTTTCTTGTTGTTTTTATTGGCATGAAACATCTTATAATGACCTGGATCTTGCAGAGAGGCACATATCTAGACATGCAAAGCTGTCCTGCTGCTAATGGGGGGAAAACCCGGATGTAAAAGGTGTTGACAAACGTATCTGCATGTGATCCAAGGCCTCTTTTGCATCAGTACCAATATGCGTTCACCACACTCCCCACAGATACAACAGCTTGGAGCAAGACTCTTCTACAGAGTGCTTCTCCAAAGGGAGGCTGGTTCGTGTTCCTCCACCTCATCACCATGTAATTCTTCTGTGGGGTCATCTGGCCTATCCATGTTCACAAGGGTTTCCTCATCACTTTCGGACATAGCATCTTCACTAGTTGTTGAAGATTGTGTCTGACATGGTGTGGAATTCCGTTCACCAAGATTGTGGACTAACAAGTCCACTAATTTGTCCCTTTTTGAAAGTTGTTCTACAGCAGTTGTGAGGAGCCTTTATCTACACAGGCTTTCCCAAATTGTACACTTTTGGCCCACTTCAAACATCATTGGCAGCACTGAATCAGTCCTAAGCCAAACTTTATATCTGTAGACTTGATTTGCAAGCACAGTCAGTGGTAAGGTGTCATCTTTGGGGGTTACATTGTACTAGTAGGTGGCCCCTTCAACAGTACATTTCATCCTGGCCACAATACTCTTGACACTTCTTTGACACTGCTCTGTTATTCTATTTTCTGTTGGGACATGCACACATTGGAATTGCAAATGCATGCCCCATCCTTTGACAGAGATCTGGAACTCCCTGCTGTGGAATGTGGTATAATTGTTTGTGAGTAGCTTATCTGGTGGTCCCCTCTCACAGAAGACTGACTCCAGTTAACATATGATACTCACTGTGATTTGGTGGTGTAATGACTGCCACACAGAAAAATGTGACACGCTGCAATCTGTTAGCATCAAGTGCCAAAGATCCCAAAGGCTAACTTTACCATGGCGGCCTTTTTCACAGAAAGAGAAACTCTCCTCACAAAATGTGTGGTATGCCACATTCCTGGATGGCCACTGTGTTGATGTGCTTCCATTATCTGATTAGGACTCATGGTGTCCAGGGAAGCTGCACACACTTGCTGCACAGGTGCAGCCCCCCCCCCCCCCTTTGGCCATATTTCGTGTACACAGGTCATCTTGTCTACCAAGTTCTGGTTTGATGTGACTAGCATCATGTCGACAGACAACTTGTATTCTTGGACCAGTTCCTTCATTGTGCTCAACCCTCGTCACACCAGCATCTCACTCACTGCTTTGGTACATACCCTAGCTTTGCCTGTGAGGGTGTCAGAGAGCCAGTGGTAAAAGCACAAGGAATCATTTTTTATGTGCAAACTCTTTGACTTTCTACTGAAGGGACAAATTGATGTCCTGTTCAGCAACTATGGGGGTAATAGGCAGAGAGTTGGGGAAAGAGACAGGAGGTAACAAAAATAACACAACCTTGGAAATCACAGCAACAAAATGCCTCGGGGTTGACTGAACAAGATTCTGTGTCTTGCTGCATGCTGGTTTTCTCATTGCTTTAACTGGCATGACACATCTTACAACAACCTGGATCTTGACCACTTGCAGAGAGGCTCGTATCTAGAGAAGTAAAGCTGTCCCACTGCTAATGTGAAAACTCAGGTGTAACAGGTGTTGATAAACATGTTTGCATGCGATCTGCGGCCTCTTGCATTTTCCACACTCTAAAAATTTGTAGAATCTTTCTGCTTCCCTTTCTTCTGTTTCTTCCTTTTTGTCATCATCAACTTTGTTTTTCTTTGTTTAGTTCCCAGAAAAAAAAAACACTGTCATTCACCAGTGAAAGCTAAAACCTGTTGTAGGTTTTTTCTTATGTTGTCTGGATGCATTTTAATTTGATGAACAGTGGTAAATAAGTCAACCTTAGAAAACCGGGTTTTATTTGCTAGCTTGCTAGAGAATGTTTGCAGATTCAGAACAGGATAGAGATCAACTTTGGTAATGCTATTTAAAGCTTGATAGTCTCCACAGCATCAGTAGCTACTGTCATCTTTTTTGGTACCATGTGAAGTGGGTTGGCCCAATCACTATTTGATGGCAATATTTCATAGTTTCTGAAATTCTGCTTGTACCATACTGTTTTTCCTTTGGTATTTTCCTTGGTTTTTCAAAAACTGAGGGATGACTGCCTATGTCAATATAGTGATATACATGATAACATGTGTTGTTTGAATGTCTATGTAATGAAACAATGTCTGGATATTTATCAGTTATTTTTTATTTGTTGAAGTGCTTTTATATTGTTAATAATTTTTTTAACACTAGAAACTGCGCTTTGAAGAATTTTTTAATACTTGACTGGGTTGCATATTGTTTTGTTTTTGCTGTCTGTAGCCAGTTGACAGTGATTCGAGAAGTCGAATCCGAGTAGTGTGTTGGTAATGTTGTCTATCATGAATGTCCACTGGAATGTCCTCCTAAGGCTGGGATTTCCTATTTCCATGTTGGCTTGGCAGTAACATTTTATTTCCATTTGCAGACCCATTGGCATCGGGTCTATTGTAATTCTATTCACATTTGACATTTGTGTCCACTGTTAATTTTAATCTTGCTGCCCCTATTTTTGCATACATTTCTTGTAATAGCGAACATAATTTTTTATAAAATATCATTGGAAACTAACATTTTGTAAAGATAATTAAACCTATTGAAATCTTTATTCAGAATTACATTTATAAATGTATAAAATATATATAACTGAGGAAAAATTCCTCTTTACTTTTGGATAAAGACCATAGTGTACACTCTGACAATAAATACCATATGACACTGAATTAAAGTTGTTTTTCTAGTTCAGTCATAATTTTAAAGTCAAACCGATTTAATGTTTCAGGCTACCTATGATCGTATGTTCACCTGGATTGTTGGTCGAATTAATGAAGCAATTGATGTCTCGGCTAGTGGATTTTCTAGTGTTGGCAAAAATACAGTCATTGGAGTATTGGATATTTATGGCTTTGAGATTTTCGACAATAACAGGTAATTTTCTTTTCATTTGTTTTGTCTGAATCTATTTCTATTTGGTTGTATATCTTTTCCTTCATTTATTATAAAGTTTGAAAAACACCACTATAAGGCTTTTCAAAATTCGACAATTCATAAAATACTTATTTATTCTGAACTAATAAATTATTTCATCTTATTTCTTTGCATGCTGACTGAAATGAAACTGACAAAATAAAAGTCAACCTAGTTTTTGATTATTGACATTACTTACATGCAAACTATTATCATCACCTTTGTTATCATATTTTGACCATTGTGACCCCCCACCCTTCATCAGGTGCTTGTTGATCTTGGTAACCTACAATAAATTCCAAACTGAGACTTTTGTTTAATCTCCAAGGGTAGACTGTTTTTGTTCCACTGCCTATATCTAGAGATATCTTGTCTAACTCTTATTTTAGTACTGCTCAGTTACTGCTTGCCTTGTGTCCACTGAGTTCAAGTACACATTGCATGTCCCAGTCACTATGTCACTAAATGAACAAACCAATGCTTTAATCTACGAGGATATTGTCCCACCATTACCCACTATACATAATCAGTCATGCAGGTGACTACTGCTTTCTCTCCACTAAACCTACTCATAGTTTTTATTTTTGGATAAGCATTGAAATAAGGACAATGCCAAAATAGAATGACCACCAAAATCTTAGTTTCCAGCTTATAGTCTAACGTAATAAACTATAAAAATTATTACAGTGCTGAAGTTAGACACTACATTTGAAATCATTGTAATGTATCCCTCGTCTCATACCAACCTTTTTCAGTTGTTAAAGCCTAAGATGAATATAGTTATTCCTCTTATTAAATGCAATTATGGTTTTCTTTTGCCCACAAAAATATTAGCCATTTTAAATGATATGGAATAATTCTGCTGCACTATAGGCTTTGTTGTTCCACTGCCATCAGAAAGAAGTGCAACATGAAATTGTAACTCATTCTGCAGTCTGGTATATGTACAATTAACCGGTACATGCTTCAAGGAACTGGAGCTAACATAAACATGTATGATTCTTAAAATATTCTGTGACAAAAAAATCAATTTTTGGTTCTCATTTCTAAATCACAAGCAACTGAAAACTTTTTTAAAGCCTGAATTCTTTGTAATGTACTAATTCTGTTTTAAAGAAATTTTCTCCAGAAATGCATTTTTTTGTTCAAAATTTTGTTTAAAATCAATTTTTTTTTTCAGTTTTGAACAGTTTTGTATCAATTACTGCAATGAAAAACTACAGCAACTTTTTATTGAATTGGTGCTGAAGCAAGAACAGGAAGAATATACCCGAGAAGGTATTGAATGGGTGCATGTAAGTAAAATATACATAAGTATTGTTTTAGGTGTGGTAGAATCTGTAACTAACAATATTTACTGGTGATGAGTTTTCCTTTGAGTTTTCCTTAAAATTGGTTCTACATCTGTATTTACAGGTTTTGATTCTGTTTTTATAATTCTCTCAAAACGTTCAGTTGTTGATACTTTTATAAACACATATCTTAAACAAAAATATATATTTTAAAACTCTTTTTGATGAATCATTGTCAATTATAAATTTATTTTAATTAGTATTTCTTTTATCCTAATTTCAATTGCTTTTTATTACAAATCGCAAACTGCAAAACTGTTATTTTACAGCTGCCAAAGAAATTGAAAACAAAAAATGTTATCGATATTATCAGAGTATGTAAATGAAATGGATATCAACATATTAGGATAGATAAAGAATTTATTAACATTATTAGATTTGAATAACTGCAGTTGATGAGTTTCTGTGGGAATTTGAGGCTTGCGGGAGACATCCTTTATCCACAATTCCTATCAAAAACCATAGATTGTATGAAAGTTCGCTGAAAAAGTAAATAAAATTAAGCTTAAAGATGTACGAGTTAAAAAATTCTAATTAGAAATAAACAAATGTTTCCTGCATTTAGGCACAAAAATCCGCTGCACAAGGGAAATAACCGAATTATGATTTGGGTTCCACTTGGAAATTATGTCCCTTGGTTTCCGGTTTTTTTTGTTTTTTTTTTAATTATGATTTTCTTAAATATAAGTTTATTTTTTATTTGTTTATTTTTTCAGTTTAATGTTCCAAATTACAATTTCTAGCCATTTTTCTTTCAGTGTGATGATTAAATAAAATTTATAATAAAATTTTTGATCCTGTGGGAATTGATGAATTTATAATCTGTTTTCAAATTAAAGTGAGAATTTAGTTGGAATGCTAAATTTTATATTAATGAATATTGTTAGTAGAAATTGTAAATCTGCATCAAAATGAACCACAGTCATTGTAATTTGATCTAACTACGGACATGAACTATTGTCTACCACAATATGAATCATCAACTGTTGTGAATGAAACCACCATCTAGTGCAACAGAAGCCATTATAAAAAAAAACCCAAAAAACTGTCAATTTCTTTTTGCAAGCAAGCTTGTTACTCGCCCTCACTAAAGTCAACAGTTCCAACTCCATATGCATATACTTTGACTCATATCCATGTTCTTCTGTCATGATAGTGTGGGAGCATCTGGAATCTGCTAGGGTGATGCACCGTCTTTCATAGATGTAGGCTTTAATTGTGGGCAGTGCTGAGTTTAAATCTTGTCTGTTGCATCATTCCTGCCAATCTTTTTGGGCAGTCATATGACATGTAGCATGGATCCTGACACAGCAATATGTAGCATTCCACATTTTTGGCCTTGCCATGTGGTTGGGCTTGTTGCATGTACAACACCTTATTTCTGTACTTCTTCCCAGTCCAGCTATATCATACATGTCATGTCATACCAGCATTGTCAGTTAAGCTTCAAAAGGCTCATTCTTTAGTATTGTTCTGACTGTAAGCCAGCAGCTTAGTAATGCCCATTGAGAAAGGGCTCCAACAACTTGTTTCACATGATCTGGTAACCTAGTGAGAAAAGTACATGTTCAGACATGCCACTGAATGGAACCGAGAATTTCCACTGCTCTACGAGATAAACATCAACAGACTCCCCAGGGTACAAACATCATGTCACAAAGGAATCTGTGGGAAAGGCCGTATCTAATGTATCCTTTATGCAGATGATGTCTCTTTGCCTTGTCACTCAACTGCTGGTAAACTGCAAATGCACCACCTACCAAGCACAGTGGAAGCATGCATTAAATCCTTTTTGAGTCTGTCTATATTTCTGAGATGAGGTATTATGTACAGTATTTACATTAGTCGGAATATTGTCCTCATCTTTGTCGCCGTATTTGTCACGTTTCGGCCGTTGTACAGTCCGGCCTTCTTCAGGTGGTTGGAATTTCGAACTGAACCCTTTATTTCGATCACTGTTCTAGTTCCACGTGCCATGTTTGATGGATGTCAGTTATCAGTTATCTCCTGCTAATTTTCCCTCTGAAAGTTCTCCACTGCCTGAATCGGGTATTGAACTCATACTCTTTGGTTCTGTCACTGGATCTAACCAACGCCTTTATCCACTGTGCCATGTGTCCTTGAGACAAATATGGCGACAAAGATGAGGACAATAGTTCGACTAATGTAAATACTGTAAATCCTTTTTATCTTGCATAAACCACCTACTAATTCTGTTTTCTCAATCCATTTAGCAATGTAATAGTTGGCATCTGTACCCTCAAAAATTGGTATGCATTTCATTTAAGACTTGTCCACCATGAGGAGACAAATGTACCAAAATAGTTTGTTAGTAATGACTATCAAGCTACATTAAAGTGGTCTACCAATGCAAACCACTGTCTTTGTAATTTCAACTGTCAACCAATACAAATCAAACCGTGCTTACCGTGACACAAATCATTATGAATCGACAACAGTCAAGTACTTTTTGCAAGCCAGCATATAACTCTATGGAGGTCAGAGGTTTCCTCTTCATGGACTCAATTTGTTTTTGTATAGTTTGAAGTCATTTGCAAATTATGCCTCAGTCAGATCTTTCTGCCTATTTCTAAGACCCATCCCAATACACACAGGCTAATTTTTGTTTCTTTGCTACAAATTATCTAAAGTAAATTTTGTATGCAAGTGAGGATTATATATTCATATTATAAATATTTGTGCACACACCTCCAGGGAAAATGTTTATCAAAACTAAATACACACACACACACACACTATATGAATGCCTAAGTTGGCCTGTTTGTATCTGTCCATCACAGTCTGTTCAGATTTGTTTGTTTGTCTATTCACCCATCCCAATCCATTTATCTGTCTATCAAGTTATCATTTTATTCAATTCTTATTCATTTGTAAGTTCACTTTATAACTGAATAGCTTTATAACTGAATTTACATTTTTTTGTTCTTTTTGTCAGGTTGATTATTTTAACAATAAAGTCATCTGTGATCTTGTTGAGCAGCCACACAAAGGAATCTTGGCCATGTTAGATGAAGCCTGCCTAACACCTGGCAAAATGACAGATGAAGTAAGAGTATTTTTAAATCTCTATTTATTCTTACCTGGTCAGTAATCATTGTTTTATCAAAGATACTCTTCAGAAAATTATAATTTTTTCTATTTGATGCCACCCTCCACATGCTTGGGAAAAATTTCTTCAAGTAGTGATTAAATAACTTTGCTAGAATTGGGGATAATTCTGTGTTGATATTCTTAAGGACAATCACTGGAATTTTGTCTGGGCCAGTGGCTATTTTTGGGTTGAGACTTCTCTTGCTGAAATGAGTATATTACTGAGATTGTGGTCCGTGAGATGTGGAAGTTGGGGAAGGGGTGGCCTTTATTATCTAATGTTAAGTTTGAGGTAAAGATTGAGGTGAAGAGCTTCAACCATTTATAATAGTGGGTACAGCTGCTTTGTTTCTGGTTGGTGATCTTACAGAATTCACAAGATCCGATTTATTTTCAACCTTGGCCTGGACAGATCATCTGTAGCTGCATTTTGTGTTTTCTAGGACTCTCTTACAGTGATTGCAGGTGGTTCTGAAAGAAGTAAGGGCTACACTGCTCCTTGTGATAGATTTTGAAGTAGTGATTTCGGTGAACTCTGGCTGCAGTGCATTCAGGGGTGACCAGGGTTTGGTTTTTGCTGGAATTTTTTGTGGGGTTATAAAACATTGCATTCCAGAAAGGATCCATTTGGAGATTAGGGCAGCAGTTTTGGGGGCAGCATGTTTAAAGAAGGTTGGGCGAGGAGCTTCCATTATATCAGACAGAAAATTGTCCCAGTCTGCCCCCCCCCCCCACATAGTGAAAAAACGCTCTATGGAATGGTAAATCAGGAGATGTCATTCGTTTTTGAATCAATCTGCATACTGATTTGGGAATGATGTGATGTGCCAATGGTGGGGGACTAAAACTTTTGCTAAACATTTGTCAAGGCAGGGACTCTGGTGGGTTCTTCAATGATCTGGGTTAGTTCATATGAGATGGAGAAGTCTCTGCAATATCTGCCTTCCACATCGGTTTCGTTAGAGTGGACTAACCACTCTTTGTGGTGAACATTGAAGTCACCACTTATGTGAAAGTTAGCTGAGGGAAATTTGGTGAGGATAATGTCAATCCCCCTGATATTTGATCAAAGATTACCGACCCTTCATCTTGAAGGGCAAAGACGAATGTGTTAATATGGATAAGTTTCACGTGGAAACACATATATGGGAGATAAGGGTCCTCATTTTTTGTGTTCCTGCTACAGGGAAACCCATTCTTGATGTACGCACTGAGCCTGTGACCGTGGTGATTTAGGTGGTTGTATTTTGTTAAAATGGGTGAGTGGCCTGGGATTGTGAACATTTGCAATGGATACCTGTTTCAGACAGGGACAGGAGGTCAGGAATAGACTGAAGAAGGTGGAGTTCCACTTTTGGAAAGTTGAAATGTAGACATCTTACATTGGTGTAAGAGATGGTATACTTGTAGTCTACTTTTTTTTCTTTTTTTTTTTTTTAACATATTAGGGATTGCTGAGGTCCTAAATTATTGGTAATAATTGGTGTTAGATTTTTTAAACTGTTTTAAGCATGAAAACATATAAATACATACATGCAACAAACTATTTCTTATTTAACAGTTAAAATATTTCAACCTTGAAAATGGTTAAATGTATAGCTGGGTAAAAAGAACATTTGGATAGTTTTTATATAATTTATCATTTGAAAAGAAAAAAAGTATTAGAATACATGAGAAATTGTATAAATTTCTTGTAATGTCCTGTTTTCTTTTGTAGAAATTTCTTGAGGAAATGTCCCATACTCTGAAGAAGCATGAACGTTACTCATCTCGGGCTGTAAGTAATCTCGATTAAATATCTCAACACATTTTGGTGTGTTGAGATAAAAATGTTATTCGGAAAGTGAATTTAAAATATACAAATTTAGAAACAATCACTTACGCTGAAATCAAAGTTCAACAATGGCATTTAGATCTATTTGAAAATTGATTTTACCTGGTTTTACGTTGTTTCTAGATTATGGTAAAGTTTGTCACTAGGAAAGACTTTAATGCACTGGTTCCCAAATGGTGCAGCATGCTGCATAGGTGAGGTGGAATCATTGAAAGACAAAGTTTTAGAAATAGTTTCAAAAAATTCATATGCCAAAAATAAATATGATTTCCAAATTGAAAATATTATTATGGATTACTTATAATTGCATGCATGAATCGCAGTATAAATCGTTATAAATAATTATTGACAGGTGTTATGATTGTGATATTTTTGCATTATATCAAATGTTAAGAATATAGTAACTAGTGTTCACAAATTGGAGGAGAGAGTTATCAATGATAATATTCTGAATTTGTTTCTGTGGTTATCTCCTTTTAACCCTCTGTTTTATTTTTAAATGTACTTTTTATCATATAAAATTTGGTGAGGTGTAAGCAAATTTTTATTCCAAAAGTGTGGCCCAGAGAAAAAGTTTGGACACCACTACTTTAATGAGTGTCATGAAATCTTTATAAAGTGAGTGAAATCTTTATAAAGCCAGTAATATAATGCTTTGTTTTTATTACAATGTTTTGACTGTTGTGCTCTCCATCCTTCATCAGGTGATTGTCAATTTGAGTAAACTTAAGGAGTATTTACTTGAAGGGGATAAATCCTTCTTGCTCTCCATATTCTCAGTTATTGCTCACCACATTTTCACTGTGTACACTCTGTCTAACTTGAGGATTGAACTTGCAATTACTATGCCACCAAATTTACAAACTAAAACCTTAATCCACTAGGACAATTCTAAGTAAAGAATTTGGAGCCTTAAACCTAGCCTGCCTGCTGATGAGTGCTGCTACTGCACTCATTGTGGATTCACTTTTTACTGCAGCTGCTGCCACCACTTCTCTTGGTCCTATGAGATGAGTATTATCCATTGTGAATTCCTCAATTCTAGAGAAACGAATTATTGCAAGCTTTTATTGTTTATAACTCAGTAGAAATAACAATGGTGTATTATGTCAGTTATGTACAGATTCAGTGAATAAAAAAAAACAAACATCATTTACTTGCAGTTTAACAATAAAAAAGTCTTATACAGAAAAAAAAGAAGAGAAATGGAACAGATAAATATTGGGAATATTTTATTTATATTCTTTGTACTGACCAGAATGTCTTTGGTTTGCCATTTGTTAAACTCAATTTTTCTTTGTACCAAGACATTCAGAAATAAGGATGATGCCAATTCTGGTTTCTCAGATTTCTTTTTCATCAAAGCCCCAAATTTTTATTGGTGGGGGGGTGAAAAAAATGTTTATCTTGTAAGTGATGATGATATCACTGATTAATTAATGATGATGATGTCATTGATTAATCTGATTTGATGTAATTACTTTGAAATCATTTTTATTATCTTCTTGAAAATGCAATTTTTTCTAAATCTGAGGGTTTTTATTTTTTACCATTCTAATTCCAGTTGGTTCCTACAGACAAAACAATGGAACATGGACAAGATTTTCGTATTCGTCACTATGCAGGTGATGTAACTTACAATGTTAATGGATTCTTAGACAAAAACAAGGATACATTATACCAAGATTTAAAACGGCTTTTATACAACAGGTAAGGTTAAACAGCAAAAATGTAATGTAAAAGTAATTCATCTTTTTAATACATTTTTCATGAAGTATCCTTGTCTTGTTATATGTTGAGGTTGTGTTGATTTAAACATGTCTGAAACATTGTGTTTTGTAATTTCTCATCTGCTAAGCTTATGTTAATTTGTATGTATGTCACACACACACACACACACACACACACACACACACACACACACACACACACAATGCGATGGATAAATTGTCGTCTAAATTGCACAAAAATGAAAATAATACTGACATCTCATTTTAACAGATATATTTACCAAAATTACTCAAAAAAATATTTTGGAGGAAGTAAATTTATTCAATAAAATCATCATTTGCTTCACCCACATCCTCCAGTTGACTTCGGAATCTCCTGCAACTCTTCTGGATGGTCTCCTTGCTTAAGTTGTTGAATGCTGGTGTTACAAGGAGTTTTGTTGGTCTCTTGCTCAACTCTACCCCACACATAAGGGGGTTGCAGTCTGGCCAGATGTAAGGAGTGATGTGGTTGCAGAAACTGTCTGATAGCCATGACTGGATACTTTTGCTTGTGTGGCATGGTGCAGAGTCCTGTTACCAGACATAGGTTATTCCAGCAGCAACCCTCATGACCCAGGGCAGCACTACCTCCTCAAGGCATTTGATGTAGGCTGAGGCTGTTGTTGAGTATGAGGCTCTTACCAGCAAATTCGGGAGTTCTTTTCTTATCAGAATGATTAGAGTAAGTTTTCTGAGCTGCCACACCGTTAGACTCCTCCAACTCTTTCTAAATCCTCTGTACTGTCCTCAGATTGACACCCAAATATTCTGAAATGTTCACATTGGAGCTTCTGTTTCTTTCTAAATTTCTGGTGGAGTGAATTGCATCATGGTGCTCTTTTTCTCACAGATATTGCCCAACTGACCCTACTATACTGACAAAATCAAAAACAAGGTGTATGTGCAAAATTAAAAATATAAAATGGTGACAATGTATCCATTTCACCCTGTTGTATGTGTGTGTGTAATATATATATTATACTCACACACTCTGTCATACTCCCCACATCTCAAAAAGATGGTTCTTTTGATCCCCAAATCAATCATACAATCAGAAAAGCCAGCAAATTCTTTGGTAAATTGGAAAAACATGTCTTGTCAGAAAGAGACATCTCACTTGACACTAAGATCAGTGTCTACCAATTGTATGTCTTGACTGCTCTCCTGCATGTTTCACAGACAAGGACTATATATCACCATTGTATTAAAACCTTGGAAAGATTTAATCTAAAGTGCCTTATCTTAAACATCAAGTTGGCAGTCTTGTTACGATGGACCTTGTATGACTCCTGTTTTTGTGGTTAGTAAAATATAGAGATCTACATTATAGCAACAAAGTGAGACATTTATGTATAAATATAGAAAGATTTATTATTGGAAGGTTTGGTTGTTTCAGGAGATAAAAGTTCTCATCATGTGGTGCTAAATGTTCTGATATTTGGATTGTCTGAATGAGTGAATTATTTTGTTGTGATAAATCTATTATTAAAAAGTCATATTCAATATGAGGAAGTAATATTTGAGTAAAATTTATCTTTAGTCTTCATTCCTGGAGAGGTCCATTTTCACATGCTCTCATGGTAAGAAGTTGTTGAAAAGACACCAGATTCTAAATATTTTGCTAGTAGGATGTTTTCCTTTTTTACTAAAGAATCATAGGAAATTAGTTTGTTTTTTTTTTAATTATTTTTTCTTGTGATCATGAGATCACAACAGTCTTTCACACCAGAGAAATTTGTTCTGCAATGGCCTAAAACACCCAGCATAGAGAAACTGCTCATTCAAAAATGAAAGATGAGAGATTGCTTTAGCATTTGTTTTATCGAGAGTTTGTGTTTGGGAAGCACCCCAGACATAACCCCAAAAATGATTCAAGGATGTTGTTAACGACAACCTGAAAAATTTTGAAATTAACGTCGAAGACTGGGGAAAAAGAGGCAGACAATTGGTTTGGGTGGAAAATGATAGTTTTTGATGGTTGTAATTGTTTTGAGAGTTGAGCATTTGAAGTGCTCTTAGAAAAGGTGATACAGACTTGATCCCAGATGATATTCAGTTTGAATTCAACATTACAGAAGATGGCCTTCTTCTGTAAAGAAGTGTCTGTTATATATGTGTGTGTGTATTCACACGCATGCATGCACACATACATACACACACACACACAGAGCCATACTCCCCACATCTCCTTCAATGATTTTATTGCTACAGTAAAAATACTATTCAATAATGCCCAAGGATGAACTTTCTAGGCTTGCCGCAACAAATAGATCAGAACAAGCAAGAATGGCACAATTGTAGAAAGGTAAAAATATTTATATAGAGAAAGGTAATTTTAGAAAGGATTTTTTCCGACATTATATCTTATTAAACAGGCATAGTAACTCAAACACATGTAGCCACTAAAAACAATGTTTATAGTAATAAGAAATAAAAAATCCTTTAAAAAATTACGGTTGTTTATGTTTCAGGCATGAAACTCAAGTTAGCAGATATTGATTCATAGAAGGCCCAATGATAAATCTGCTTTCGTTAATGGGTAACCCTAACCCTGCTGTCAGTCTGGCTCCATGGCTGAACTGGTAGAAGAACACTTGCTCAAAAAGTGGTTTCCCTGATAATAAAAAAAACGGATGCAGGTTTGATTTCTGTCGGATGCACGTTTTTTCTTTAGTAGGTCTTCTCAATCTAGACTGGTTGTTATTAATTTCACTGTTGAAGAAAATCAAATGCAAGGATAGTAACTCAAACAAAAGTGTACCTAATAAAAATAATGTTTGTTGTAATCATAAAGAATAGTTTTAACTAAAATTTTGAAAATTATTAAAAAGAATTCAGTAGTTGCAATGGAAACCAACTGAAACTAAAATAAAAAAAATATTCAGTCAAAAATTGATAAGGATTAGCAATGCTTTATCTAATTTTAAATAACATTAATATTAATACTCTGTGTCATCTCCCTCCAGGACATAGGTAGTCATGGCTCTCTACAACTTCCTGTATTTTGTAACTCTTAGTAAGGTTTACTTTTTACTATATAGCATGATCAACAATCTTTTCTTTGTTTTTAATGAAATTTTCTTCTTTTTTAATACTTAGCTTTTGGAGGGCTTCTTTCATTATTCCAATGCACTTTCCATCCTCTGTTAAAACATTTCCTAGATATCTAAATTTTTGTTCTTACTCTTCATGTTCTTATTTAGTACTACTCAGTTATTGCTCACCACATTTCCACTGTGTACACTCTGCCCAACTCAGGGATTGAACTTGGAATTACTATGTCACCAAATTTACAAACTAAAATCAAAACTAAATTTTTGTACTTACTTCATTTTGGTATCTCCAATTCATAGTTTGCATCTTGGGCTGTTCCTATGACAGACAACCTTAGATTCTGCTTTCTTACCATTGATGTTTAGTCCTTTCTTCTCTCTTTCTTTTACTACCTTCTGAAGGGGTTACTGTAGTTTCCTTTCTGTGTCTGCTATCAATATTGTGTCATCTGCTTATCTTTTTTTTTCTTTTTTTAAACAATAAATTTCACCCTGTATAAGGCTGAAGAGCCACTTGATGTAGAGGGTTGCATTAAGGGGAAGTTTATACGGATAAGAGGAGACGATAACGGTTACTTCTAGATGAACAAGTTAAAATTGTAATGATCAGGGAAACATCCATCTGGGAGTCTGTTCTACAGAGCTGTGGTTCGCAGGAAGAAGCTGTTCAAGTGGAACTTACTTCTCACTGACAGAATACAGAGGGAATGTGGGTGGTTTGCTACAATGTAAGTGGGATGGCAGATCTTAGCCATGTAAATTAGGCTTGGTGGAATAGTGGTCACCAGTAATGTATCCTGGTAGGACTTGTAATTCTCTCAGGATTGTAAATGTTGAATAAGTCCAGTGAGAAGAGACATCCTTGTCTTATGCCCATTTCTGTTTTGTGTATTTACTGAATTCATTTTCTATGAATCGCAAGAAGATAGCATGTATTTGATTTTGGTGTCTCCAATTCCCACTTTGCATCTTGGGCTGTTCCTTTTGTTAACAACTCGTGTTCAACTTCTCTTGATATCAACCTTAGGCCATCCAAATTGTAAGGTAAACTGCTAAACAAGTGATAATCAGAAGGAGCAAGATCAGGAGAATATGGAGGAGCAATTTTTCCCAACCAAACTCTTAAGAGATCTTTAGCCAGTTGTGTAGTGTGAGGACGACTGTTATTATGATGAAGGATTACTCCTTTACTGTTTACTAAGCATGGATGCTTTCTGTCCAAAGCTGCTTTCAAATGACAAAATTGTTGGTAATAGAGATTAGTGTTGACTGTTCGATAATTTTCTAGAAGTTCATAATGCATGATTTCTTGAATATCCTGCCATACATTTAACATGATCTTCTTTGGATGAAGTTCTCCTCTTCATTGCTGATTAAGTCTGTTTCCTTAACAGATCCACTTATGATGTTGCTTAACATTATGGCAAAGGATCCATTTCTCATCATGAGGCTGTCCAAAAAGGTACATTGAAATCGTCATGTAAACAATGACTTGTAACAATTGACATGTTTTTGGTGATTTTCTGGAGGCAGGTTGTGCAGGACTCATTTTCCAACCCCTGAAAAATTTCCAGTTCTTTTCAATTCATGTAGGACTGTTATTAGGTTGGTGCAAAAATAATGTTGTTTTCTCACATATGTTAGAACGTCAAAAAACGACATTATTTTTGCATCAACCTAATATATGGCTAACATTAAATTTCTCACAGGATAGATTTTGCTGCTGCACTTGCATTTGACACTTTTATGAAACTCATAGAGTAAAATATTTTTAATGTTTTCTTTAGTTGGGATGAACAAGGGGCATGACTCACACTATATTATGAATAACATTTTTATAATCTTAGAGAAAAAGATATAACTTACTCAGAGTAGTACTACTGAACAACATAAAAAAGAAATAAAATACTTTAATGAACATTAAATGAACATAAATACTTTAATGAACATTAATCATCATTGATTCGACCCTGAACTATTGCTGGTCATGATGCATGGATGTGCCCTTGGGGAAGTGCCATGCCTTGAGAGACTATTGGGCCTTAAACTCACACCTGACCTCAAATGGAACTCTTACATATGATTCATCACTAAAGATAGAGGAAATATGGTCGGCTCCCACTATTGCTCTAGTATGTACCTGACTCCTCATGCTATCTTCTACCCTTACAAGAGCTAGATCAGGCTGAGAATGGAGTACTGTTGTAATATTTGGGTGAGAGTTGACCATACCTCACTTTCCAGTCTTGATGGAGATCAAAAGTGTCTCCAAGTACTTGTGGGTGACAAACTATTTTCCACTCTCCAACCTCTCTCTTACAGGTGGGATGGGGCAAACTCTATCACTGCTTTTATGGAAAGTGGTGGGATGAACTACATTCCTTGGTTCTGATAGTTTAGAGGAAACAGAACAATAGATTCTTAAATGTTAAATGTCAAAAGTTTGGGTATTACATAGATGAATTTGTCAAGCAAATCAGTTTGCAAAAGATGGTGGTGGGGACCAAAACATGTGATGACCAAAACCCTCAACATTAAAATCATAGCAAACCAAAAATTACACAGAATTAATAACAAAAATCTTCACCTAATTATCAAAACTCAATAAGTATACACTTCAAAGAGAACAAAACATATTCATCAAACACTAATTCCACAATGATTATAAAACGATTTATAGCCACAAAAAAGTTAAACTAGTAGGAAAAAAAAAGAAACATACCTTAAATAGACAATGTTTCTTTTATGAGAAATGGTATCTACAATAAAACCAATTCTTCAATAATAGAGAATAGCCCAATGGGTAGTTCTTCAATATAAATGAAAAAACTTATAAAAAACAGTCTAAAAATGTTAATAATTTATCATTTCTCACTGCTTCAAAAATAAGCAATCTTGAAAAAAATATTGTAGAATAGGAAGAAATTTATTGATTGAGGATGCTGCACTTGTTAAAATGTTTTTGGTCTCCTCATTGTTGGTTTCTGTTTTTGAACCTATAGGTAAGTAAATCTTTGTCCCTGTTCACTTATGTATTTGTAAAATCTGCCATACTAAAGTGATAATATTTGTTGATTTCTCCAGAACCAGAAACTTTATGAAAGTAAATGATGAAAATAATTGTGAAAAATATACTTGAAGAATAATGTTTTATTAACACACATTTCCTGTTTGTTAATTATAGATTAATTCCTGACAAATGTTTTCCATATTTGCTTTGCTTCATATTTTTTTATTGGATCAACTCTCAGCTAAAAAATATTTTCTTTGAGTCAAAGTAAAACATAGAACAACTATTCCATCTGCCCTTTTATCAAATTAGAGTCGTTAGTGTTTCTGCTAATTGAGTAATTTTCTCTAGAAATTAACAAATTCAATTAATACTTGTTTAACTGGTGCCAATTTCCTGTTAATAGATGACACTTTTTTTTATTTCATTGACTCATTTTGCCTGTGAAAATGATTGTCATAGTTACAGTGTAAGAGAATTAAATACTTTTTTATCCTTTTTAAAAAAATGTCTATGGTGTATTATTTATGGATTGAAATATACTTTTCTATACTATGATCATTTGGAATATAATTTTTATTGAAAATCTTCTGCAATATATAAATTGTACAAAAATGTTGTATATTTTAGTTATAAATCATTTGCTATACATTTTTATCATTTGAAATGTTTCTATAACAAAATCACTTGCTGTGCATCTATTGTAAAATGATTTTCAAATTCAGATGTTGTAATCGGTTTTGTAGTTATTTGAAAATATGAAACTTATTTTCATTGAGATTGAATTTCTTTAACAAATGTTACACAGTGTATTTCTGTAATTATTTGTAATGCATTCAATTGATGCAATAAATTAAATAAAACAGGGTTTATGTAAAAAACACTGACAATCAAAATAAATCCATTTCTCCTGTAGCAGGGAACATTGGATTTGACCAGTAACCTACTCTTTCATTTGTGATTATTCATCTAAGAAGACTTTGATCTGAGTCAAATTGTCTCTTCACCTCATTTGTATATGTTACTAAAGTGTCCAGGGATATTTTTCTTCCTTGTCTTCACCAGGGCTGGTTGATTCAAAGTCTCCTGGATGACAATCTCTTTCATTATTCAATAGTAACCCAGACATGCGTCTTGCTTGTCTTTTATTGTTAAATTTTGTTTATATTTCCTTTTTTGTTCATGATTGATGAAAAGGTTTCTTAATGGGGTATTAATGGCCTGGTCTCTTTCCTTGATTTTACTCACCTTTTATAAGGAGTACTCCTTATCACTCAACTATTATTATAACATGATTGGGTACTAATCGGCCAGAGATAAAACATGACAGACATGCAAAGTAAAACTGTCAAGCTGAGTGAATGAATGTTTTTCTTTTTCTCCTCAGTGATGATGAGTTACTCAAGATTATGTGGCCAGAAGGATCTCAGGATATTGCAAAGGTAAATTTACACCCACTCTTAAATCAGAACTTAATAAACTACTGCAATGACAATGTTGCTTAGTGAGCCAGTTAATTTAATTTTGATGCATATATATATATATATATATATATATATTTGGAATCCATCCTGCCCATTAAATATTTGAGATATGTATACTTAACCAGCACAGCAAAAATTAATTCAAAGAAGTTTTATTAAATTGGACTAACAAGGTCTATTTAATTTTATACAAGATTTTTCCAGTATAACTCATCTAAAAAATCCTTATGAAAAAAAGAAAAAAAGAAGGTTTATGAATTGTTTGTTTATTGAATCCCCAACATTAATGAGGACAATGAAAAAAATGTTCTTATATTGGTTATACAACTACTACACTTTCTTGTTGGTTAACTTGTCACTTACTGAAACTTAATGCAATCTGAGCACATATTGAACATCAAATTGCAAACAACAAAAATATGACTATTAACACAAGACAAATATTAGTAGATAATATTAAAATACTATACAGCACCCATTGTAAAGAAAGACTCAAAATAAAGTTCTCATTATACAAAATTAAATATACCAATATGAAGTTAATAAAAAAACTTTTCTCTGTGGCCTGATATCGACTAAAGATGATCTAAAGCAGTCAAACAAATTTGTGAACAGTTTCTTCAAGAAATCTGGTCCAGATGTAAAACTTATATACAAATTAAAAAAAAATGTAATAAACCTACATGAAATGCAACACCTTTTACCATGGAAAACAACATTTTTAAATGTGTTCATAAAAAAAATACTTTTTTCCTTAGGTGCAGACATTTTTTAAATATTAATTTGTTAAAAAACAGATTAATATTTAAAAAATGTCTGACGTATGTTGTCACTTCTATATGATACACATGTAAATTAGAAATGAAGCATTCATAAAAAACACCAGGATGAACTAATGGAGTTTCAACACGTTCTCTGCAAATTTCAACCAATGTGCAACAATGCGAATAGCAGACACAGGTTGTAAATTCATGGCTATGACATTGTATCATGTGAGAGAATGAAATATTAACAACAGAACCATATGTCTAGAAGCAATGTAATCTAATCATTCTGTTGTTAATATTTTGTTCTCTCCTCGCGTGGTACGATGTCATAGAATCACACAGAACTGCTATTCCTTGACTGTTATTGTCGCATAACAATCTTCTATGTCAACATAACAGAATGTCATCTTTGATGGTGAATATCATTGTTTAATTGTCCATATAACCACTCTGAAGATGGCTCATGTGAGCCGAAAGCTTAGATCAAGGAACAGCATAATAAAAAAAAATATCCAAATGTTGGACAATTTTTGTCTGTATTTTCTCCCAAAATTAAAGCAATTCTATGAAGTTTAGAACAGTTCATGATCAAACATTTAATATTTATATATATTTAGTTGAAGCCTTAAAATATTGTTCAAAATATTTAGATTTAGACATTAAATAATCCATAGAGGTTGATACACCACTAAACAAAAGCAACCAACATGAAAGAAGTCTTTGATGACATTAGTCCGTATAGTATCTTACAATTTCTGAAAGAAATCAAACTGTATTCCAAAATATATCTTTGACAAAACATAAAACACATCACTACCAGTAGTACTACCAGTCTGCACAAACACGTATATGCACAAAAACTGAGTATCATCTACCATGTATTCAATTGTGAAAGCAGAATAACATATATCATATCATATCTGTCTATATTTCTGAGATGAGGTATTATGTACAGTATTTACATTAGTCGGACTATTGTCCTCATCTTTGTCGCCATTTTTGTCACAACGTTTCGGCCATTGTACGCTCCGGCCTTCTTCAGGTGGTTGGAATTTCGAACTGAACCCATTATTTCGATCACTGGGGTAGACTGTTCTAGTTCCACGAGCCATGTTTGATGGATGTCAGTTATCAGTTATTTCCTGCTAATTTTCCCTCTGAATGTTCTCCACTGCCTGAACCGGGTATTGAACTCACACTCTTTTGGGTCTGTCACTGGATCTAACACTGTCACTGGATTTATCCACTGTGCCATGTGCCCTTGAGGACATCTGGGTATGAATTTCTGAGTATGGAGAGAGAAGTGAGATCACCGTTCGCTGTGGGATCAGGTTGAGATCATAGACAGGGAACACCATTGGAAAATTCATAAACTTAAGGAATCAGCACATATGCTAGGCCACAAAAATCTCCTGAGTCGGCCAAGCATAGAAATAAATACAATATGGGAACCAGTAATAAGGAGTGCCAGAGAAAAGCAATGATAACAAAAAAGTTGCAATATGAGATCTGGTAAAAACATAGAATGATAACAGCAAAATTGCAATATGAGTACTGTTAAAAAATGGTGGCTGAAAAATTAGGTTTATAATACTCGGAAATTCATACCCAGATGTCCTCAAGGACACATGGCACAGTGGATAAAGGCGTTGGTTAGAGCCAGTGACAGACCCAAAAGAGTGTGAGTTCAATACCCGGTTCAGGCAGTGGAGAACTTTCAGAGGGAAAATTAGCAGGATATAACTGATAACTGACATCCATCAAACATGGCTTGTGGAACTAGAACAGTCTAAATTCCAACCACCTGAAGAAGGCCGGAGCGTACAACAGCTGAAACGTTGTGACAAAAATGGCGACAAAGATGAGGACAATAGTCCGACTAATGTAAATACTGTATCATATCATATCATATGTTTATTACTTTAAAGCTCCCAAGAAAATTAAATTTTGACATTAAATGACCCATAAAGATTCGATATGTCATTAAACAAACGAATCAAATCTGTCTATCTCTCATGTTCTATCAGTTCAATATGGAATTTTTTAGACAACTTGTGTATAAGCAATTGTACACAAACTTGAATAAATCTTAAGTGACTTTCATATGGTCATCAGAGTGACTTAAGCAACTCAAAAATCGAGAAGAAAAAAGAAAAATATAAGATTAAACAAAAAGATTAATTTATACTGTATTTAAGAATTCTACCAATTTTACTAATTTAGTTATGTTAAAATATTCTTCTTTTCTATTTACATAATTATTTATGTAACTTTAGTACTAATTCTTATGCAAAAATTAAACAACCCAATTACTGATCAAAATGCTAATTTGCTTATAAAAAAATTGTGTAAATGTTAATATGTAAATTACAAATTTATATTTTCCTCTTACCAATTCTGCCTCCCCCCCATCAAATCTTTGGCTATTGTCATTTTTACTAACATTGTTATTTACTTAAAATTATTCATTCTTTTTGTATCTTCAGACTACAAAGAGGCCCTTGACTGCTGGAACTAATTTCAAGAATTCTATAATAGCATTGGTGGCTAACCTGGCATCAAAGGTAAGGTGAATTCTTTTTTCCAGCTGAATATTTAACGCTACGTTCTGATCTTAAATACAAACTTTCAAATTTTACTCCTTTGCTTGAAAAAGTAAGCAAAAAATGAAAACAAAACAATCATTTAACAACTTGAAATTTTTCAATAAGTTTATATATATATATATATATATATATTGTGTGTACATAGACAAATATATATGATGCACTCTTCCATTGATCTTGTATAAGGGCCCAACAGTTTAGTCTAATTCAATTGCTAGATTGGCCACACAAATGGTTTTATTATTGTAGTGAAGGCTTCTGAAGAACCAGCCACACATTCTTGAAGAACTAATAATAGAGAAATTGTGCATCATGTGCCATGAAATATATGAACACTCTTCCTCATATTTCATTGTCAATGAGTTTAATCTCTCTGGAATAATATCAAAGTCTTCAGACATGGTTGCAATTGAGTTTTCCTTCTCGACTGGTTACCACTTAAAATATGAGAAGCCAAATGTGTGTGTGTGTGTGGATGTTTATATGTATATGCTTCCTTCCATCACTACTCATATGCAGTAGTTGTCAATGATTTCACATGTTTCCTTTATCCAGAAATCACTGCATCCATAAATGAGCAGAGAGAAGTTAAAGATAGAACAAATCCCCCACAAAAAAATCCTTTTCCATTTACACTTATTTATAATTAACTAATCCTAAGTATTCCTTCTCATAGTTGCTTGTCTATTTATACCAGTGTTTCTCAACTGTAGTCCATATAAACCTTGGGGGTCTACGTAATATTACTGGGATCTACACAAAAAAATAGCAAATTGGTAGTCCATGGTAATATTTTAGTAGTCCATAGAGCAATTTCACTTCAGAACGATTGTTACAACTGAGAATTGGAATTTCTGCAGTAATCTATACCATATTAAAATACTAAAAATAGAAAAACAATTTTAAAACTAAAAGAAAAACACAATCAAACAAGGTAAGTTATCATTCCTTTTACTCTACAGGATGTTTTGATTGTAAAAGTTGAATAAAAATTGAGAAGGATATATAGTGTACATAAATGTTCCATAGAATTTAATTGTTAAATACAAGTTTATTTTCATTAAATTATTTTTATTTCAAAATAAATCATATACATTTACTATTTCTGTAATACAATTCCTAAACTATCAGTAAGAAATAAAAGAACCTTTTGTTTTTTTTTAATCAAATGGTTGGCGGGGGGGTCTCAAAAAAAAAGGAGTAAAAGTGATCTATGGATAAAAAAAAGGATGGTTGAGGACCATTGATTTAGATGGACATTGCATTCTCTCTCTTCATGAGACTATACTATTTGTTTTGTCATTTTCACCCATTATCACAAGCCTCCTACTCACCTGACAATCCTATAAATATGTCAACTGAGATATCATTGACTAGGAATGAATGAGTGTCACTTTTTCTTTCCCCATTAATGAAATGCATAATGTGCATTTGGAGGCTTTATCCATACCACTTGGGTGGTATGTATGTCCTTCACCCTGTCCTAATTCATTAGCACCTCACCTCATACGACCATTTGCAAAAAATATATGGTCCAGTACCTCAGAAAGTCTCTGCTTTAATCTCTCTTCAAAATGGTTACTCTTCTGCTTTCACAATCAATCAATGATGCATACAATTTCTGCTAATAATGTTACATCACCAACCAACCGTTTCTAATTGTCATTTACCTGAATTTATTTTTTCTCATAGATGTTCAGCATGCGGTCAGTTGTAACTTTTGATCACCTACCATTTTAGTTAGATTGGAGTTACATACAATGATCTCCAACCAACCATTAATAAGATTATTAAAGAAAAATAGCAACAGTTATGGAATGACTGCCATAATAATAAACTACACAATATTCAGCTAATCATCAGTGAATGTCTCTCTGGCTATCGAAAGATAAGAGAGGAGGTGGTTATTGCCAGACACCATATTGTGTATGTACATTTATTAAGAGATGAAATCTCACCAATATGTGTATCATGATCAGGCACATACCGTTGAAATGTTGCAGCTTTCGGTAAAACTGAAACAAGTATTACAGAGTGAACAAACATAGACAACTTTTTGAAAACATTAAACCAGATAACATACTGCAATTTGTCGAAAAGATTGGACTTTACAAAAAATATATTAAAAAAAATGTTTATAAGTGTTTACACAAACAAAAAACTTACCTTCAATCATTCTTGACAAACAATAAAATGTATTTTCAACCATACCAGTTGAACAATAAAACTCCTTCTGTATCATACTTGGGAACAATTTTCCTTCAACCATACTTAAAAAACTATGAAATTTTCCTACAATCATATCTGAAGAACTATAAAATTTACTCTCATTCATACTTGACCCAATGCAAAACAATCAGTTTGGCTGTAAATGACCCACAAGAGGTTGAGGAGCTGTTAAGCACAACCAATCAAAGATCAGGGTCAACTTTTTAGACCAGCAATAATCCTATCTATTATCAAATAATATTTACTGTTCAATTTGCTCAGAACCTCCTTGCTCAAACAGTAGATTATTACTACTCTCCTCTCTGAGTCCACTGGTACTCTGAGCCAGGTTTTCCTCACTCTGGTTTGAACACCCACTTTTTACTTCCCTAAGGGCACAAAAATTATTTGCAGCTTCTAATTAAATTCAGTAATTAGTTCTGTGTCACTTAATAATCATTTCCACTGATCCTTTTCTTTAAATCACTGATTTCTCCCATTGAAGCAGAGGAAGTGAGAATCCATTTTAGTTTTGTTATCACACAATCTTCCACCTTAAAGACAAACTGATGCTCTTCACCATGGCATCCAGTTCACCTATATTAATAAGATGGCAGTAATATTTTTTTTTTTGGCATGTCACATTCTCCATCTTCACATCACTTATCTTTAAAACAGCACTTGTTGCCATACTACTAGGATCATATCATGTCATCCTTTCTTCTGATTTCAGCACATAGCATCTCCCTTTTACTGTGTTATCTTCTATCATCCCCTACATAATCTCTCATTGTAGCAAATGTCATTTTCTCTATTTTATCTCCTGTTACTCTTACTTTTACACTCAAACTCTCTTCCAAAAATGATGCTGTTCATTCCATTTTCACTTTAATCAATGTAGTCCTGCAACCCATATCAATAGGGGCTTTAGGCTTCTACTCTTGGAAGTGAATATCGGAGTCTTTTTACTTGCTTGAAGGGGTAGCTACTGGAATACCCAGAGCATTTCTCTGGCTACAATAGCTAATTGTATGCCCTGCTTAGTTGTATATGGCAACAAAATCTTTTATGCAGGCCATAACATTATGTTAGCATTTGGCTCCTCAAACACATTCAATTCCTCGAACATTTTTACTTTTCTTCCTCTTGAAGATTTTTTCTTATTCAAAGCTTGTCTTATTATACTAGGTCTCCTTGCAACCACTGTTGTAAGGTCTTGGGTATTGTTTAGAGTTAATACCTGTTAACTCTGGCCATTTAATTATCCATTGACATGGTTTCAATATCTGACAACTGCTGTAACTCTACCAAAACTTGATTAGAAAAAACAGATACAAATAGTTTAATCTTTTTAATTGATCTGCAGTAAATTAAGCCAATGTAGTCAACCTCTTGATCTCATGCAAATGTTTGGTATCTGGTCCATTTCACCCTCCCAAACTTGCTGTCGGTCATAAATACCCCCACTTTTTTGTAAAAGCTTGTATCACTCTTTTCTCTGTCTGTCCCACATTTAACTAAGCAACTTTTCCCATTTCCAAATATATAGGGAGGGTATCTTTTTCTAGTTACAATAGTAGAAAGATTGCAGCTTTCTGTATTTTTGTAATTTTGACACTAATTTCATTTTCTTTAGTCATGTGACTTTTACCATTGTTACTGAATGACTTCATTACAATTAATCCTCACAGCTACCATGTTAGCACTCACTTCGAAAGAACTTGTAGTGAAATAAAAAAAAAAAAGAAAGTGAATCTTACCTATAGGTGTGAAGGTGTACAAAGACTAGAGGAAAAGAAGGAAAATAAATGAATAAACTGAGTTCTGATAACATGAAATTGTCCCTGAGTTCAAGAGTAAAAAGGAAACGATTTCAGTGTTCAGAGCAAATACATCACACAACAGTAGCAGAATATTTTTACTTTTGCTCCACTTTATACCTACTTCATTTTCATTTCCCTCTCATACAGACATGTACAATGTATATATCAGACTAAATGGAAACCACTCCTGTTCCATATTTTGTCTCTTTGAAGGACTTCTTCTATTTAATAATAATAATTTGATCAATGGAGTCTTGTACATAATGGCTGGGAGAAAAATACAGCAAACATTTTGCTTACAATTTTACGTTTAGAAATGCTGAAGATCCAGGATTGCTTCATTTTAAATTTAAATTTTTAAGTGTTCACTTTATGATGATTATATATATATATATATATATATATATATATATATATATATATATATATAACTCTACATTCAGATTTCTATTTTTGTTTTTAAGTATCCCACATGATAGTAGTAATAGTCTTGTTAGGAAAAATAAACTACTATTGCTAATATATATATATAATATATATATATATATATATAATATATATATATATAGGCAGCCATCTCTCTTTTGTACAAGTTTCATTAAAGATGACTCACAGGGTACTGCAATTAAGCTTTTTATTCAGTTTTTCTTGTGTTCATATAAGTGATTTCTTTTCTGGACATAAAATGTGTAAAATCTGTCCAATATATCTATCTGAATATAGCTTAGGACATATTTAAACACACATGAAAACCTAACAAACATCATCCACAATATTCTCATGCAAATATATGCATCCACATGTAAAAAAGAGGCTAAAAAAAATAATGGAGGTATTAAGAAGAAGAAAAAAAAAATCAACACTCAATAACATCAACAATGTTTGGCACATAATAATAAAAATATTCCTTTTACCCTAGATACATGTAGAAAATCTACACATTCAGTAAAAAATTCAAATACAAAAAAACATCTTTGAAAATGGCTAATATAATAGCTGAAAACATTCAGAGAAACATTTGGACAGTTTTTACACACTTTATGAAAAGAAAACCTGAACATAAGAAAAATTGAATGAAAAGCTTAATCATAGAACCTTCTCAGTCATCTTTAATGCACACACACGCAACTTCAAATGTTATTTTAGTTGATACCCATGTTTGAAATAGTGCGTATTATGTCTCTTGGCCTGCACACTTGTAAAGACTTTATATTCTTCCTCAATGTTTCATGAGTGCAGAGGCCAATAGACACAATAGACAGTGTTTTAAAATAAAAAAATAGGACGTCTGTTTCAAATATGGATATCCACTAAAAATAACATTTGAAGTAATAAAAATGACAGATTAAAAATAAATCCCTTAATTCTTTGGAAATGAAAATATAAACACTGACTCCATTGATAAAACTATTGTTAGTTTGAAGAAGTTCCTTCTGGTGATAAAATACAGTATTTGAAATTTTGCTTGTGTGTGTGTGTGTGTGTATATATATATATATATATATATATATATATATATATATATATATAATGCATGTTTCATTAAAAACTACAGACAAGGTACTATGATTGAGCTTTTTATTTAATTTTTCTTGTGTTCGAACAAGAGCTTTCTTTTCTGGACATAGGGTGTGTAGGAACTGTCCAAATGTTTTATGTTTCCGAGCGCTTTCGGCTATACCTTTAGCCATTATTTAAACGCACACACAAATTTACCAGACTCCATTAGAAACATATTAGTAGAAAACACAAATATATTAACTGCTTCCGTCTGCAAAAAAAGATTAAAAATAATGGAGGCTTTAAGAATAAAAAAGAAAAAGCCAACTCTTAACAATATTAACTACGAACAAGGCCACGATGTGCTAACCGTATTCGGAAATTAAAAACATCCCTACTACACTCTAAGACGTACACATAATGCACACACTCAATTAAGCTAAAAAATCATATTATCCTTGATAATGGCTAAAGGTATAACCGAAAGCACTCAGAAACATAAAACATTTGGACAGTTCCTACACACCCTTTGTCTTGTAAAGAAAGCTCTTGTTTGAACACAAGAAAAATTAAATAAAAAGCTCAATCGTAGTACCTTTTCTGTCGTTTTTAATGAAACATGCATAAACGAAGGATTGCTGCCTAAATATACTATAAATATATATATATATATATATATATATATATATATATATAGCATTGCTTACCCTTTCTCTTTCTATCCTTCCTTGGCATTCATGCACAATTATCACATTTTATGTATTTTTTTGACTCCTTCTTCCACATTTGTTCCAATTTCAGTCCAGGTAGATATACATAGAATGAGAATATAGAAAGGAATAACATCCTCAGATATTTCAATGTTAATTTTCCTTAATGGATCAGAAGTAGAAATCACATCTAAACAAAAAGGATCCTATCATGAATCAGTAAAACCCATAAAAAAGGTTTTCTCTTTGCCTTTATGGGAACACTGTTCTGTAAATGCAAAATTAGTTGTGCTTTCTTAATACTTATTTCATATACTGGTTGGTCAAAATATTGGTTTTTTGGTTAGAAATGTTTTAAATCAATTAGCTGAAACAATCACACACATATGTATTAGGTTGGTGCAAAAATAATGTCGTTTTCTCACATGAAGTTGAACGTCAAAAACGACATTATTTTTGCACCAACCTAATAGGAAGGTAGAAATTTTAAAAAATGCTGTTTTAATTAAAAAAGAAATAAATAAATAAAGGTGAAAATGTTTAGAAAATGCACTGATTGCTAAATCATCTATTGGTAAATTTGTGTCCTAACAACAGTTCACCTTTCTTAGCTTATCTTCTCTTGTCACAATGTAGGATACTTTAAAAACAAAAAAAAAAACAAGGCGGGGGAGAAATGAAATTTGCTAGTCTGAGCATCCAGAAACACAAATTTAAAAATTTTAAATCTATTGTTCTTATATTTTTATCACTTCCTCTTGGTGCATAATTATAATTGACATTTACATTTTAATTCTCTCCTTCCACCTCCACCTATATAATTCTGTCAGCAAGAACATTACTTCAGTCCAATGAAGTCCTTTTGGAGGCCAAAATGTGTTACACAGAATTTTTGCACTTCATTCATTTACCTTATATTGTTCTGAGATATAGACATAAAAAATATCATTTTAAGATATGCTATATTGATGAGTTGAGATGCTCAATATCAGGGATAGTGTACATGTAAATATAAAAGTAGACTTTGAAGTCAGCACATAGACGTGCAATCGTCAGGCCTTGTGCATTGTTTTTGCTCAACTATTATATATATATATATATATATATATATATATATATATATGTCAGTGATGCATTGTGTGTAGTCTATTTTGGTTATCTTGATGTGGGGAAGTGTTTGTGTATGAATTTACACACTTCCCTGCATAAAGCACTCTCCACAAGATATTCAACAAAAACACAATAACTGTAGCTGAATGGTACAGCACATCAGATCAAATGATAGTTTCTGTGTAGGAATTCAGGTTTAATTCCTGTTGGAAATGCATATTTCCTACAAAATTTCTTGAATGTTCAGGCCAGTAAATATAATTAATATTTTTTAATTAAAAACAGGATTTACTTAAATAAACTGTATCTAATAAAATAACATATATACAGAAAATATATTAAATAATTGTTGGGCTTAATCCATCTCATTATATATATATATATATATATATATATATATATATATAAAATTACATCAGTATGAACTTTAGTCCAATGAAGTCTCTTCCAGAGGACAAAACACATGACAATTTTTCCACATTTTCATTGAATTGCGCCAGATAGTTATTTGGTAAAATAGGAAAAATTCTATGACATGTTTTGTCCTTCATAGGACTTCTTCAGACTAGATGTTTTTATTGATGGGATGAAATATATAAGGAGGGGGCACAAAATACAAACAAATGTTATTTATGATTATACATTAAGAGAAATGGTGAAAATGTAGGGACACTTTTGATTTCAAATTTCTGGTATCTTATGTGTCTAGATACGCAACCCAGCCAATCACGGTCAGCTTAAATGGATAGATAGATAGATAGATTACGTGTGTGTGTGTAATGTGATGCTTTCAATAGGGGATTTCTTTCTTATGGTTCCCTATATCCCCTCCATCATTTTAAAGTTAAAAAAAAAACCCCAAAAAACATCTATCTGCGAGGAGGGGAGGTATATCTAAATACATTCTTATTGTGAAATGGTCTCAGACATTCACTTGAACTTGCATGAATTTTTTGTCTTTTCTGAAGACATGTAGAATGGAAAGGAAATAGAAAGAAATGTTGAGGGACAAACAGACAAATGGAGATGCAGTTTATAAAAAGGCAGGGAGCTAAATAGAAGAAAAGCAGGTTTCTATTCAATAGCAAATGTGAGAAGAAAAAATTGAGCCAAAATTGGGAAGTTCCAATAAGAAGAGAAGAGTAAAGAAGAGAGAAAGAGAGAAAAAAAAAAGATTATTGGGTTTGAACAAGTGAATTATTGGAATGAAAAGAAAAGTGATGTAAAAATGAGGGATGGGGATAAGTTAAACAAAATATTAAAAAGTGATAAAGAGGCAATCATTAATAGTGTGACTAACTAGGTAAGTGTAGGCAGAGTGTAAGCAATGTTATATATATATATATATATATATATGTTAGTGTTTCATTGAAGCTGACTGTGATTAAGCTCTTTATATTTTTTTGCATGTATACAAGCCATTTCGTTTTTGGACAGAATGTGTAAGAACTGTCCAAATGATCTTAGGATCACTTTTGACTAATCTATTATGAAAAATATTTTTATTTGTCTTAATATATAGAATGTGATGATAATTTTTTTTTTTTAGTAATAGATATTAGAAATAGGTTTTTATTCTTTTGCAAATTTGCTAATTCTTAAAACAGCTGCAAGAGAATTCAAAAAACAATTCTAATATCTATTGCTAAAAAAAATTACCAATTAGTAAGACAAATAAAAGCATCCTTGATTAGCTGAAAGTTGTCAGATTCAAAGATCATTTAGGCAGTTCTTAGACACTCTGTCCAAAAATGAAATCTCTTGTATGCATGCAAGAAAAATATAATAAAATTTTAATCACAATGCTTTCATGTTCAATGAAAACTGTAAAAAATAGGGATTTCTACCCAAATACACAATTATACATGGATTCTCCCATCAGTTTTAACATATGAGAATCTGATATTAGTTTTTATGTTTTTGTCATATGTGATGCTTCAGTCCCTTGCATACAAGTCCACGTATTTTGCAACAGCAAGGATCTCAGGACATAGCCACAGGAATATTTGCTGATGCATTTAGCCATTGTTTTTGTCTTTTAGACACTCAATATGACTGATTTCAAAGTTTCTGATACCACTCTGGCACAAATATCTGAAGTTAACTCTATCCAGGGCAACTCACTCGAAGTTAGTATGAAGTATGAAGCAAATTAATACCTGAGTTTAGCTTGTCTTTATACTTGAGCCATGGCCATCCAACAGTCATTTATCTACTGTCAAGCTGGCCTTAGGTATTTTGTCATCACTCATATGATCAGACCAGCAAAATTGTGACTGCAACAGGAAAGTCTCAATTCCACCAATGTTACATTTTGCAAGATCAGCATTGGTAACCCTATCATCAAAAGTATAGCTACAGATCATACAGAGAAAACTTTTACACACACACACATGCCATTGCTTACACTTACTCCTAATAATGTTTTCCATCTCTAGAAAGAACTTTAAACTAAAAAAAATGTTCTTGTCAATGGAGTCAATCTTTTTATATGTACTTCTTCTTCCATTTCTAAAACAATATTTGAATATATATATATATATATATATATATTAAAAAAGTCATTTTGTTTAAATATGTGTGTGTGTATATATATATATATATATATATATATATAATAGCTTTCCAAACTATATATTTGATGAACAAATAAGATGCTCTCTTAGAAGTCTCAATACAAAGCAAATAGAACAAAATACTGCTTCAACTAATCCCAAACATATTAATCTCCTATACCATAGTCAAATGCATACTAATTATAAACAAGATGAAAATATAATAAAATTTAGTAAATACTAATATATCTACACAAATCCTAGCAAAAAAATTAGGTTAATCATATGCTACACTAAATCCAGTATATCCAACTTAATTATTCACAATGATTCTTTCCCCACTCCCCATTAGTGATTTGCAAAAAACCAACATAGTTTACAAATTCAAGTGCCCTTTGGAAGATTGTATCTCCAATGGATTAAATAATATTTATGTTGGTCACACCACAAACTCGCTTTCATGACGCTTGACTCTATATTTGAATGATAACTCTAACATTTTTAGGCATTTAAAACAACATGCCTGGCCGCATACACAATTCTGGAAAATCTTTGTTGAAAACACAACTATACTTAAACATGAAAACAATAAACAAAAACTAAAAATTCTTGAAGCTGTATACATAAAACAGTTGAAACCTAACCTGAACAAAATAAACTATGAAATCTCCCCAAATATTCTTAAATGCCTATAATTTATAACAGAAGCCATTGGTTTATACCGACAGCTTCCCATACTTAGTACTTCTCGTTTTCACTCTCGCGTGGTCATGTGTGATGTCATGAGCTTCCGCGTCTCGTATACACGAGTTTGTCATTGCTTAGAAATATTTCATGCAACAAAAACAGACTATCATTATTGTTTTGTCCGTGTATTGTTTAATATATTGAAATGTAATTGTCATCTTTGATAATGGCTTATGTAAGCTGAAAGCTTAGATAGGATTAAAACACATGTATTAATATGGTATTTTCTTTCATCTTTCAATGATAATGTTATTAAGCTTATCAGACAATTTGAAAGAAATTTACTTAAAATAGACAACTTGTCTATACTATTATACATCAATGAATATATATATATATATATATATATATATATATATATTAGGAAAGAACAATGAGATTTATAATTTAGAGTTCTTAGCATTTATTTTTTAAAAAAACAGTGCTCGATACAACCATGGAGCATAATATTACAAATTCTTATTATAGATTCTTAGCATTGAACTTTGTATTTTAAGATTGAATTTTTATGACTGAATTTGAATGGAAGTTTCAGTTTTGAAACATGGGAATTTCAGTGTTGCAATGACAATATATTTAAAAAAAAATAATTATATATATAAAATCTTCTAAATAAATAAATTCTGTCTGTCCATCCAAATGTCTGAAATCCCATCTAACTCGGGCCACACTTGCTCTACATAGATGTATTATACCTTTTTGGAATCAGGATGAAAATCTGCCCTTCATCTGATGCTTGAACATCCAGAATTGGGATTTGTATCTGGATGCAGAGGGAACAGTTAAAATTTTAAATTTAAAAATAACTGAAAAAAATTAGTGATTTTAAGTTTTTAATTTATATTGAGTAACACAAAATCTTTATAAATTTATAAATTTAAAAATTTTTGTTTTAAATTTCATTTAAAATATGTCCAAAATATTTATTTCTCCAAAATGCCAAGGAATCAGAGTTAAAGTGAGAGGTTTCATGATATAAGGTTTTGAAGTTCTGCAGAGTTTGTAATTTGAGGAACTTGTTTTTCAGCCTAAATTGAAGTTTTGGCCGAAATCAGTCTTTGGGCTGAAATCAGAGTTCAAGTGAAGTTCTGAAGTTCCGTGGAGTGAATAGTAGATTCAAAGTTATTTCTTCAAAATTATTATTGCTGTTTTCTAAGTTGGAGGTCCCTTTAGTTTTGAGCCAGAGCCCCAATTAGCCCTCTGTAGGAACTTGCTTAAAATTCCACATGGAGTGCAGCTTTTAAGTTAGTGTATGTGTAATATATATAAATGTGTTTTTGTGTGTAAGAGGAATTCTCTAAATCCTTTCTCATGTTAAATCTGGAAAACATAGTCAGTGTCACATAAGAGTTAAGTTTTGCTTCCTCCAGATGCCACTCCATCCATACTAGCATCAACATGTTCTCTCTTTGTTCACTATGCATCATGGATTTTCTTTCTCCATTGCAGCTCAGTTTCCATGTTTTTAATTTTGAACTTTAATGAAGCCAGTTTTTATTCAAACACCTAATTGGTCTTTACTCTCTCTTGTGAAATCTGATGTTTTGGTTCTATGATGACCTGAATTCTTGGTGACATGATTCCCCCCCCACACACACACACATGCACACACAAAAGAAATAATGTCTACACTGACAAATACATAAGATTTTCCATTAGAGCATTTTGCTGTAGCATTACCACCATCCTTTTCCTCAGAAAAAATTAAGGGATAAAAAAAAAGTGAAAAATATTTCAGACTAAAAGCATGTTGCCCTCCTCTTCAATTGATACATTTTCAATTAAAAAAAATCACATGCCTATAAAAATATCCATTTATGCATTTTTATGTAGAATGGAATTTTTCTCTTTCTCAGACTGTCTTGGTTTCTATTTTAAGATTTGTTTCCGCCATCTTGACATGTCTTAGAGCTTGAATAAAAGATTTTGTATTCAGGAATTGTAACCAAGTGATGTGATTAAAGTGGGTAGCAACATGTCATTTGGGTTAATTTTCTCATTTCATGTGTATTATTGTATTTTAACTGTGACTGTTTCTTTAAACAGCTGGTTACTGATTTCGATTTTTGTGTTAAGAAAGTTTTCCTTTTGTTTCTTGTCATAGGATACAAGCTTATTCAGTTTCTTGTTTTAATTGGCTGTCAATATTATTTATGATAAGGATATTTTATCAAAAACAATTAAATCATATATTCATTAATCATTAATCCTCTAAAAATATCTTTTTAAAATTGTTGATAGCATTTAGCTGATTTCTATTCATGAATGCTACTCAAAATGAAAAATGAGTTACAGTGTAACCCGGATATAAGAGACCCGGATATAAGATAGATTTTCTCTGGTCCCAAATTAGAGCCTGTTTTAATGTATATATAATGGACCAAACCCGGTTATAAGAGAAACCCGGATATAAGAGATTTCTTATCCGGTCCCGACAACTCTCTTATATCCGGGTTACACTGTATTGCTTTTATGTCACAGGAGTTTAAATGAAATTATCTGTTTGATAATTATTTCAAGATGTCTTTATCATTAATTACAATATATATACAATGCTCAGTATTTACATTATTCGGACTATTGTCCTCATCTTTGTCGCCATATTTGTCACAACGTTTCGGCCGTTGTACGCTCCGTCCTTCTTCAGGTGGTTGGAATTTCGAACCGAACCCTTTATTTCACTGGGGTAGACTGTTCTAGTTCCACGAGCCATGTTTTGATGGATGTCAGTTATCAGTTATCTCCTGGTAATTTTTCCCTCTGAAAGTTCTCCACTGCCTGAACCGGGTATTGAACTCACACTCTTTGGGTCTGTTACTGGATCTAACGCCTTTATCCACCGTACCATGTGTCCTTGAGGACATCTGGGTATGAATTTCTGAGTATTATAAACCTAATTTTTCAGCAACCATTTTTTACCAGTACTTATATTGCAATTTTGCTGTTATCAATACAATGCTCTTCTGGTTGTATATTTCAATAGGATCAGATTAAGCAATGACAACCAAAGGATGTGGGTTATGAAAAGTAAAAAAAAATTGCTGAATTTCTCATTAATTATTAAAATCTTTTAACACCATAAAGAAGTAGAAGTCTTAATTATATGTATATATTGTTACTATAATTAAAAACGGTAACTCTCCGGCTGATTGTTATCAGAGGAGGCACTATTGTTAGGTTTGCTTAATCTGACATTGCATTCCAGCATGGCTCAAAGGTTTGGGCCATATTTGTGACTGAATGGAATAGATAAAAATTTTATTCCAATTAAACCTGTATATTAAAATATTTTCTCTGTAAGATCTTTTGAGGAAATATTGACAATTTTACAAAATTAATCTGTGGGTGGGTAGTAATAGTAAGTCAACTTGTAATGAATGTGTTTTTTTTATTTTATGGAAGTATAAAAAATACTGAAATTCTTATGTACACAGTTGATATATAGAACCAACAATAGATCTATGGATAGTAAGGTAAAAATACAATAGATTGTGTTTTGTGGATAATTATAGGAAGCATCATGTATATTGTAAATGGTCAAATGTGTTTATATTCTGATTAAGTCAATGTATTTAGTTATTTTCACTTAATATTGCAACTATTCAGCGGATTAATGAAGCATATTTATCTCATTATCTGATTAAAATAGACTTGATTATCTAAAGTTAAAGTCTTTGAAAAGGAGTTGGATTGAAGTCTTAGAATTAAAAAACAGGTTGGATGGTTAGAAATTGGAGACAATTACTTAAGAAATCCAGGAATTGTTCCACTTAGTTTCAGCATTGTTGCATCTTTGAACAATGCTTACATTTATTTTTATTTGATAATTTAGCTTATAGTGGACCCCATTGGAGGGGACATGATATAAAATAGCCTGTGTGCCCCAAATAGGGATAGATGTCACAAGAGGCCCACTAACACTTTAAAAATAAAAACGTGAAATCTGACAGGTCAACAAGAGAATGACAAATGACAAATTTAAAATTAATACAAAATTTATTTATATGGGATACAATAGCAGTGATTCATTTAAAGGAACACGAGCAAAACAAGAATCAAGTAATGGAGGCAGAATTGAGTAAATTGAGGAAAAAGACTGGCTAGAAGGTCTAAATAATATATCTGTGACGGCTAAAAGTAGAGTCCATGTAAGTCCACATTTCAACAGTTAAGTTCACATCTGGTGAAAGTGTTGAAAAGTTGCTGGTTAAGTTCAATGATGAACCTTCCATAGTATTTTAACCAAAGTGTATGGAGTAAGTTATTTGAAATCTGGACGATATAGCCAAAGAGAAGAAAGTTCCATTTAAATGTCTGGTGCTGGCGTTGAGTAATTGCTGGTCGAATCCAATGACTGGTGCTGGCATTGTTGGTGTTGCATAGTTGCTGGTCAAGTCCAATAGTGAACCTTCCGTAGTATTTTAACTGAAGTGTATGGAATAGGTTATTTGAAGTCTGGACAATATGCATGCAGCCATTTCCTAAACCAGGTGAATTAGGTTGATGGGTTGGTACCATGGTCTAGTCAGTAGTTCAGAGCTGTTGTAAGCAGGTCCATTAACGCAGATCAACCAAGTGAGTTAGGTCGAGATAAGGGCTGGAAGTAACGAAGGCCTGGAATGCTGGGTCACAGAGTAGGTTGTTTGAGTCTGGGTGATATGCATGCAGCAATTTCCTAAACCAGGTGAGTTAGGTTGACAGGAAAGCTGGAAGCAAGAACAAAGTGTAGCTGGAAGTTCAGGGTTGTTGTAAGCAGGTCCATTAATGCGGAACAACAAAGTGAGTCAGGTTGAGATAGTGATGCCAGAAGTAAGTATCATGATGTAGCCAGAAGTTCAGGGCTGTGGTAGCCGGAAGTAAGGGTCAGTGGTAGCTGGAAGTAGTAAAGGCTAGGAATGCCAGAAGTAAGATGCCCGAAGATAAGGGTCTGTGGTTGCTGGAAATAATAAAGGGCAAGAGTACCGGCAGTAAGGAGAGCCCAACTAGCATTCAGTTTGCAGATAAAAGCTTCCGGGTTATATGGAAAGGGGGGTGTAAAAATTAACTGGTCCTGCAAAATACTACAAAATCTAAAGAAAAATTAACTGAGATGTGCTACAAAATATAAAAATGTTCACAAAGTGTATTCTAACTAAGTTCATAACACTGAAAGAACTACAAAGTCATTAGGCTTATTATGAAACTAAATGAATTTAAATTGAAGGGTGTGTGGCAATGCAATGAAGAAAAAGTCATGGTCATGAAGAAATAATGTCAGCCCTAGGTCACATGAACAGAGTAGCAAAGAGCTACAATAAGCTGAAAGATGATTTTGAATACATTCTGGAATGATGACAGTACTTCATCTCAGAACTTTAGCTAAGATCTGTATATCAAAAAGAAATCAATGAATTCTGGAAGTGTAGACCTCTAATTTTTGTTCATCATAAATCTGCATGTGAAATTTTAGTATTCAAAAGATTGTATTGATCTTTAAATTGATCAAATCTAGTAGACATTGTTTTTGTTATTTATAGCCTTTCTTTTGACAATAAAAAAAGAAAATATCATTAACAAATCTAATTAATGGCATTTTCAAATTTTTGATTTAAATTAGTACCACCATTGTTAATTTTGACTTGTTGATCAGTTTAACATGTAAAATTTCTCAAAATCTGCTATTACTATCAAATTCATTGTTAAAGTTTATATTTTACTTAATAAATGTTTATGAAATTCCCAAGATATTCTAGAAATCAATTTCTAGAAATCAATTAATAAGACGATAACATAGAAATGTGACATTGTATTGATCTGATAATTTGAAGACAGTTATTTAAGATGATCATGATGATTTATATGGATGAGTGAAATTCATTGTTGTTGATGATGATGACATGTAGAATTCTACTGGATGTTTGACTGTTTAATTCTCAGCTGTGAATTTTGACTGGCACCTTTTTCTATTGAGAATTATACTTGCATCAAAACATGAGAAAATTGTTTTGCTTTTACGTTTCTTTCTTTAAAAGTTGATTTAACGCTTTTTTTGTTATGATTTGTGTTTGTAGGAGCCACATTATGTTCGTTGCATCAAGCCAAATGATGTCAAGTCACCTGTGCATTTTGATAATGAACGAGTTCGTCACCAAGTGATGTATTTGGGATTAATGGAAAATGTCAGAGTTCGGAGAGCAGGATTTGCATTTCGGATGACCTTTGAAAGATTTCTAAACAGGTAAATATTGCAAAAAACTTTAGGGTTAAGTACCTTTAGTGCAGACTAAAAGTAGTCTATCATCTGTTTTCATGTAATCATTTTTTTCTTCAAACACTTTCAATTTTATTAATTTTCAAAGTTGTATTCTGCTATTCCAAATGAGTTGGTAGCCTTACCCCCATTTTTCTACATATGATCAGCTATGCCTGATTGCATAGATGTCTATGGATTTTAACTTTTTTTAAAAGTTTTTCTTCAAGCAGTTATATTCCCTGCCACAACTGCAGTGAATAGTGTACATACTGTTCTTGGTCATGTTCTCATCTGATGAAAACTTGGCTTTTGTGAGATGTTTTGAGAATAGAACTGCATTTGACTAATTGTCTTTTTGTCATATGAACAATGTTTTTAATTTATGTCTGATTTAAGATAGACTGAATATGAAGAAGTTTATAAAGTATAATGGTCAAAACATTGTGACAATGCCAATCAAAATGAGAACACTTAATATTATATTGTAATATGTCATTTTATTTTAGTGTTTTCTAGAAATAGGAATGAAACAAAGATGGGTATTCCAGAGTGAGACTAGAAAGTATTTTGTGGACTCAAATTGTGAAAATACAAATAAGTTGTTTTTAAACAAATTCCATTAAATCAGTTTGGAATGATAGAAGAATATAACTTTGAAAATGCTTCATAATTGAAGAAATGTTTTGTTTCTGATTGAATAAATATTGATGTCTATTGTCCGTATATATGAGATACATAATTTATCTTCATTCTGTTTTTATTTCATGTAAGTGAACTTCAAATTCTTTAGAGATGACATGTTGATTGCATAATAAATTAATAACACCTTTTCAGGAATATCTTAGTTGTAGTTTCATGTTTATTTTTTTCTAGGTACAAATGCATTTGTCCAGCAACCTGGCCAGTATATCATGGTTCTTGCGTAAATGGTGTCCGTGAGATTGTGTCACAACAGAAAGTTGAAAAAGATGTGGAATATGGAAAAACAAAAATCTTTGTACGCAGTCCACAAACTCTGTTTAATTTGGAGGCTGAAAGAGAACGGGCTATTCCATCATTAGTTATCTTATTACAGAAGGTGAGAGATTAAGAATGTAATTATATTGATTTTACAAGCTTGTTAATGTACTGACTGCTATATAGGAAGATTATGTTCATACCTTTAAACACCTAGGAAATTTGTCTTATTGAAGTGTTAATATTTGATCAGCATACAGACATATCACATCATACAATCACTGAAGTTGAGCAATGCCAAGCCTGGTAAGTACCTAGATGAGCGATCATTTGGAAATACCAGATCAACAATGCCCCCACCCCGCCCCATTTGCTTCCAATGCCATACCTTGGCATCCATCCATACCTTCATTACATGGCCACTGAATAATTTTTATTTTTCAGTATCTTTCTCATCATTTTACAGTTGAAATGACTAGGTGCAACCATAAGTTCTATGCTATCAGTTTCTTCTCTCACACTTCTCGCTTGTCTCTGCCAGCCTCTTCCTTTCCAGTCAACTTCGATCTTGCTTGTGGTGAAATGATTAAAAAAAAAAAAAGATTTATGTATTTGTGTGTGAGTTAATGCTTAATTTATGCTTCTGTTTTCCAGATGTGGCGGGGAACATTGGCACGGCACCAAGTAAAGAAGACAAGAGCAGGTCTTTTGATTCTGAAGACTTATCGTGAATACAAAACACGTGTTTATGTTAACACTTTATTACATCTCTTCAGGTGAGCTTACTTTGATGTTTCCCTCCAAATTTTGAACCGAATCCTTTGTTCCTTTCTTTTCATCCTTTTGGTGACATATCCAATTTCTTATTTTGGGACTCAGCCTTTTTCTTTTGGCAACTTTGTCCCCTAATCCTTCATTTCAAGATCTAAGCTTGATTTTTTTTTATAACATAGTTTTGTTCTCTCATTGTTTTTTTGAAACTACAATTACAGTTACCTGATAAAAATTCTTGAAGGTTATCAAGTGCAGTCACCACTGGGATGGGGAGACTGTGTCAGCTGAAATATTAGGATTAAAATGATAAAGATGAGGATACTGGTTCAAATGATTGATGGCATAATCACACAATTTCATTACAGAATTTCAAATAACATGAGAAGACAAATTTCTGATTCTATGTTAAAAGAAATTAGTTTTTCCCTGAAAAAAACTTTGAAAGATTATTTTCAACTTTCTTTATAAATATTCATCCACTTACAAAAAGTTCTCATGCTTGAAACAAACAAAAAAAATCCACAGGTGCTAAATCTGGTGAGTATGGATAAAGTGAAAGGACCTCCCACTTGAAGAATCTTATTTTTTCTTGGATTTGTTTTATAGAGTGTGTCCTTGCATCATCATGATGAAAGATAAAATATTTTCTATTTAGCAAAGCTGGACAATTTTGATGTAATATTTGACTTACCTGATGAAATTACTGGCAATAAATATCTTCCAGTATCTCATAATGGATGACTCTCTTCATATTCAATCAAACAAAAAGCTTTCTTTTGATGGAGTTTTGGTGTTAGCAAATAGTTTCTCATTTTCTCATAACTACTATCTTCTTCATCTATTGACATGCAAAACCCATTTTTCATCATCTGTAATGTTGGCATTCCAGATCTGAAAGATTGGTTCTTGGATGGTGGAAAATTGTTTGGTTCTCAAGTGAAAGCGCAAAATTCCCTCTTACTAATTTTCCCAATTAAACTGAAATTTAAGTTATGCTTTTGGCATATGTAAAAAAATTCTTACTTTCTAAATCATTAAGAATAAAAAATATTTAAAGAAAGCTCACATGAAGTTAAAATCGAATTGTATCAGCAGCTTGATCTCCCTTACTTACTAATGAGATATTCTGTTGTTAACATTGGGAAATGTTCACTAACTGTCTTTGAGTAATGCCTCCTGTTTTCATCACAAAAAATTTCAAGATGTGTGACTAGTGAATATATAAAGTCATATTGTTTTATAGAATCTGTCAGTATGTACACTTTGTATGATTATTTACAGAGGAGATTCATTTTTATTTGGTTTAGTAAAATCACAGTGGGTACGTTTGTGTTTTTCTTGAACTGATTTACTATTTGAAGTTTTAAATACAAGGATTTAGATTTCTGAAATTGAATAAATAAGCTTGATATTTTTATATGAAAGTCAATGAATTCAAAATGATGTTATTTATGATTCAAAAATAATTATTTATTATGTTATCAATGTAATAATAAAATGACTTTTATTACTTGTTTTACTAATTCTCGTTTTCCTTTTGTTAAGAAATGTAAAGAGAAAGAAGGATTATGGGAAGAGTTTGAAATGGCCGACTTCTCCTTTTGGTTTAGAGACATTTGGATTATCTCTCCATAAAACTTACCAAAGGTGAATCAACATTTATTATTGAATTTTCCTCAGTCTATTTGGGGCTTGTCTGGTGAGTAAGGAATGGAAAGGTGGGTGTGTACAACTTCATATTTAAATAAGAGACGTAATTGTAATTTCTAAATTTGTTACAAAAACTATTATTATTATAATGGTGACTTTCTTATTATATTGGATTATTAATATTAATAATATATATTCATATAATGATATCTTCCTCTTATAGTTGTAATTAGCATTAAAAGATAATTTGCTGATAATAGATAAGAACATTAGTTTGTATGTCTTTGAAAAGACATATCATTGCCAAACCTTCTATTTACAGGTGGTGCGCATGGATGAAAATTCAAACAATCCCAAAGGATGAGCGTGCAATGTTCCACACAAAAATATTAACTGCTGAAATGCTAAAAGGTAGACGTTGTGAGTGGGGCTATCGACGCAAGTGGGATGGTAATTACTTGATGCAGGTAATAAAATTAAAAATCTTGAGCATCCTGTCCGTTTTTTAAATTATAAAATATTAATGTACGTTAAAAAGCAAAAAATGCCATTTGTGATGTAATTTTCATGTGTAAATGTCGTCTTTTCTTGCTACTGGTTTTTCTTGTTTGGATTTCTATTTTTATAAATTATAAACTTACAATTTTTTTTGTTTTAATTTTTCACTTATCTATCTTTAATCTACTTACATTTCTTTATTAAATAACAATAATGTATATGAAAAACTTATGAAGATAATTCCGTTTTTTTGCATAACCCACTAACTCACTTTGACATCTTTCACATACTTTTAGGGGCTTAATGCATGTGGTGGCAGGTAGAATCAATTTTATTTGATTGTTCAAAATACGTAATTATCACCAAGGCTTAATAAAGGAATTACTCTTTAAGCATAAAAAAATATTTAAATGTATATATAACATATAAAAGGGGTTGAATTTGTAGAAGTGTAATTCAAAGTTCAATTTAAAGTATAAAGAGAAATAACAGATTTTTGAAATGGGAACCAATTAAAAAATCAATTTTCTTTTGTTTGACTTTTAGATGAAAATTCAGTTGAAAATATTTTTGAAAAGCATAAAAGTTAGGATGGTTGTAATATTATGTTATAAATAATGCTAGAATTGGTAATTATAGAAAAATATAATTTATTCCTTCCAAATGATGTAATGGAAAATTAAACTGATTTTGCCACATGATAATTTAATTTATATGTCTTAATTATTTTCTCCAATTAATTCTTTCTTCCTAAAACTCATTTATACCATCTTTCCATTCCTGGCAAAAATATATATTTGTGCTGGGAAACACATTACTCACAAACAGTTCCTTCCTTTGCTCTTCTCTCTTGTGGAACTCTATTCCCGCTTGTTACTTAGCAGTAAATTTTGATCTTCAAAAATTAAAATTCAATGTCAGCCATTTTTTTCTGTCTTAATTCTTGTTCTTTTATTGTTCTCTCTCCTTAATGTTTTTTTTTCTCATATTCTCTCTCACTCAGTAACTCTTTAGTCTTAGTGGCTTTATTGCCTTGCTTGGGGTGAAATGATTAAAAAGAAAATTCTAAATATGTCAGACCCTATAGTTTCATGGAATGTCATTTTAATTTATTTTTTTATCATAATTTTTTACAAGTGGGTGATGAAAAGGTTTTGACCTGACTCACATAAAACATAATAAAATCTAATTTGGGATCCCTTCTTAGTTGGGCTGAAAATTTTTCAGCATTTTCTAAAATTGGGCTTACAGTTTCCTTGAAGGGATTTCAGGGCCTCATGATAAGAAATGCTCGAATAGATTCTTAAACTAATGATATTGTATGTGTTTGGTGTTGTGATTTTCTTTTATTTCTCTTTGATAGACTCAAGATAATCCCAATACTGCTGATTATGTTTCAAGAATGAACTCTTTGAAGAGCAAAGACAATTTCACTGCAATTCTCTTCTCATCAATGGTCAAGAAAGTATGTATAAATGTTCTACCTTTTATTATTTTTCTACAGATTTCAATTCAGGACATAATGCATTTTCACAATATATTTCATGTATTCTCATTATGTAATAAAATTTAAAATAGAGCACTCTTTTGTATGTAATGAAAATAAATTATATATATATATACTCACAATGTAATGTCCCATTAGTATGCAGCCATAGTGGTAGTGGTGTGTCTTGGACAAGATAGCGTCAGTGAGCCCATCACTCTTTGGGTTGGTTTTGAATTCATTAGAGAACCCAATCATCTGTTGTTTAACCCATATCTGGGGATAGGGGAGAAACTCGATTCAGATCTTTCCTAAGGATATTTGTATGAAAGTAAATTTATAAACTTGGCTAGAATTCAAAATTGCCTTGCTGATTTCTCTTTCTAAGACAATAACATTTACAATACCTGCCTGTTATATTTGCCATTGTTCTGTTAGATTAAGTTCTTCCCTCATAAATTGGTAGGTTCTTGCTAGCAGCAGCAGCATGTTTATCTCCTCCACAGTTCTTAATGGACTCAACCTCTCGGTTCCATATAAACTGTGCCCATTTCTCCTTGAAGTAGAAACTGCCACATGCCTGGAGAGCCCTTGTCTCTCTAAACCATGGGTTACTAAACACTGCCGATCTCTCTCTTTCTTTCTCTCTCTCATACACTCTCTCTCTTTCTTTCTCTCTCTCATATATATCAAGCATTATTCATGATCTTTTGTTTGCTGATGACACTGCGATCCTGGCCACCTCAATCGAAGAAGCTCAAGCATTCATCAGTCACTTTTCCACCACTTGCAATGCATTCAGACTAATTATAAGCATAAAGAAAACTGAAGTTGTCCATCAACTAAGGCCTACACCTAAGCAGGTCAAGGGTGTAAAACACAAACCACCTGCCCATACCTTTCCACTTGTTCCCATTACTGTTGGCAGCAACAACCTGAAGTATGTGAAATCATTCTTGTAGTTAGGAAGCAAAGTCAATTTGGATGATGAAATAGTTAATCAAATATCAAAGGCAACCAATACCTTTGGGAAGCCTAAGCATCGCCTATGGGATGTTCATGGGATTTCACTGAAAATGAAAATCAGTGTCTATCGAGCAGTCATTCCCAACACACTTCCTTATGGATCAGAATCATGGGAGCTATAAAGGACGCACATCAATCAACTTGATGCTTTTAATAAATGCTGTCTTCGTTCTATATGCAGTTATACATGGCAGGACAAAATCTTTAACCCTGATCTTTTCATCAAATGTGCTGTCAGTGGTATTGAATCCTTTCTGATGCAATCACAGTTCAGATGGGCTGATCATGTCGTCAGAATGAGTGATTGATTGGATGCTGAAAAGCCTTGTGTATAGCCAACCTTTTCATGGTAAGCTTAACATAGGTTGCCCTTGGTTACGCTTTAAGGAGAAACTTAAATAGAATTTAATTGCTGCAAACCTCCTTATAGAGGAGTTCAAACTTGCAGTTGAAAACTGAGCAAATTGGAGAAATACCATCGTCTCAACCATCATAGAGAATTAAGAATTAACACTAAATCTTGGACTAATACATCAGTCCATGTGATGGTCAACCCTTCAGTATGCCATTCATGTGGATTTGTTTGCAAATCCCATATGAAACATGAACATAAAAACTGAACTGAAAGACACTTATACCTCAAATGATGGGAGAGTCCATCATCATCCTATTATATATATATATATATATATAATAGCATCTGTATGTATAACAATTTGTAGCCTGATACAGTAATTTTTGGAATTTTGATCTAAAGTTTACATTCTATCACTATGAGCAATATTTATCATTGAATTAAGTGCATTGACATGTAGATCTATTGTGGATATACATGAAGGGGCAATGGAAACTTCTTGACCCAATGCAGAATACTTTCTACCCAAATTTTATTTTGAAAAGTTGGTCAAGCTGAGAATTTTTCAGCATCTCTTTCTCTGTGTGTGTATCATTCTCTAGCTATATATCCAAATAAGTTTTATTACATTCAACTGGCAAGGTCTGTTTCATCTTTTTGTAGTTTTCCAATTTTGAATAAGAATGTGGTATATCAGGAAATTGTGGATAAACTGTACAAAGTTCATTATTATTCTGTTTTGTTCCAGCAATGAATCTTAATACATCTTATTGGAAAAATCTAATAAAAGTTAAACACACAGACCTTGTTGGTTGAATCTAATAAAACTTGTTTGAATAAGTACTTGCTACCATTTTTTTATCACTCACTCACTCTCTCTCTCTCTCTCTCTCTCTATATATATATATATATATATATATATATATATATATAATGTATAACAGACAATGAATGTCTATTATGTCTGACCATGAGCCATTCTAATGTTCAAATGTTTGCTTTAATTTCTGGTTTCTGGTGAAAATAGACAAAAATGCCACAATATCTTGACATAGAAGATTGCTATTCCGCGACTGTTAACATCGCATAGCAATCTTTTATGTCAAAATAACAAAATATCATCTTTGACGGTGGATATCTTTGTTTTGTGTCTGTATAACCACTCTGAGGATGGCTCATATGAGCCGAAAGCGTAGAACCAACTTAATAAAAAAATATCCAAATGTTGGACAATTTTTGTCTTTATTTTCTCCAGAAATTAAAGCAAACATTCGAACATTAGATCGGCTCATGACCAGACATAAAAGACATTCATTGTCTGTTATATTTAATAATATATGTTTAAATAATTATCTGATGCCCCAATACACTATATATATATATATATATATATATATATATATATATAGACAATATTAGTGGTAAATATACACATACATATGCAATTATATATACACATACATATATGTATAAAAATAATTCCAAGAGGATATGATCCAGGTAGAACTCGATGTCCAGGACAGAGTAAACCTATAATAAAAAGACTTAAACACTAATATTCCATGGTCATAATTTATTCCATTGAAATCGTAAGAATGATCCAATTCATCAGACCTACAGATTCAAAAAGAAAACAGAAAAAACAACTCCGGGAAAAATTAGTGAGAGTATGTGTGAGGTGGGTGTGTGTGATCACTTGACTCATTAAAGAGTGTGTATGAGGTGATGTGCGTACATGGATAGATCCGTGTGGGTGAGTAAGTTGTGATTTGCAGGGTTATATATTAGAACTATCTATATTGTTAAGTTTATGGTTTGGCCCGGCTAGACAATATGTTTCCGAGTGCCATCTCCACTTAACTTCAGGGAATTCTAAAATCTTTCTAATGTTATCTTACCTAAACTTTTCCATTATCTCAATTATAGCGAATTTAGCATTGGTTTTGAAATCGGTTGTCCTAGGCATGCAGATGTATATGTATATATATAGATATAGATGTGTGTGTATGTGTGTGTGTGTGTATGCGTTGTAGGGGTCTGGGCGGGAGTATAAGATTTTATCACCTATGGGGTGTGTGTGTCGCCAAGAAATGTACACTCTTCCGGTATATCTTCGGACGTTTGAAAATACACACTCTTTTCTCACTGAAACCCTTCTTTAAATCTTCTCTCTGTTAAATTTTAATGCCCCCTCCACCTTTGGACCTCCCTGCCTCTCTCGTCTGTTACCCCTCTATATAGATCTCGGGTCCTCCCACACTCTCACACATACTCTCACTAATTTTTCCGGAGTTGTTTTTTCTGTTTTCTTTTTGAATCTGTAGGTCTGATGAATTGGATCGTTCTTACGATTCCAATGGAATAAATTATGACCATGGAATATTAGTGTTTAAGTCTTTTTATTATATATATATATATATATATATATATATATATATATATATATATATATATATATATATATATATATATATGACAATAGGAAAAATGTAATTGTTGCCAACGTGTTTCGTCCGATGTAGATTAATATTTGGGTAATATTCAATGGTGGCACTCTCGGGGTTTTTCCTTCTGAGTGAGTTATTTTCTTTTTTTATGAGTGTAGCATTTTTAAAATCAAAATTGTGGTTGAATTTATTTCTATGTATGACTAGTGCATTAGCTAAGTTGTTTTTTGTGAGGTCTCTTTTGTGTTCAAAATTCTGTTTTTTTAAATTTCTACTTGTTTCTCCAATATATATATATATATATATATATATATATATATATATATATATATATATATATATATATATATTCAAACTTATTGTTAAATATAACAGACAATGAATCCCTGTTATGTTTGATCACCAGTCGTCCCAAGCGTCGTTTGAATGTGACAATAATGGTTGCAGAATAGCAGATGTATGTTGTAAATTTGTAATGTGGTTCTATGACGTTGTAGATGACCATGTGAGAGAAAGAAATTATTGTTGTTTAGCAAACTTCTATGTAAACAAATCAGGATATAATCTTTGACCGTTGTAATGTCCATTTAGCCACTCTGATGATGGCTCATGTGGGCCGAGAGCTTAGATTGACAACCAATATAATAAAGAAATATTCAAATGTTGGATAGTTTTGTCTTTATTTTCTCTTCAAACTAAAGCCATTTATGATACTTGGAACGGCTCATGATCAGACATAATAGACATTTTTTGTCTGTTATATTTAACAATATGTTTGAATAATGATCTGTTGCCCCTATACACTAATCATATATATATATATATATATATATATATTATGATATATAATAGTAGCTATTGATATTTATATGTAAAATAAGAAGAGGTTCTTAATTAAAATGTGTAAAGAGTTTTTTCTCCTTTTATTTTTTGTTTAATTCAGGTAAACAAAAACAACAAAACTTCTGATCGTTCAATTGTGATTACAAACCAACACATTTACAAACTGGATCCAAAGAAAAAATTCAAATTAATGAGACCAGGCACTTCATTTTTGGATGTAAGCACTTTTATTATTATTATCATCATCATTTGATGTTTCAGGTATTTGGAAAAGCTGTTTTTTTTTTCTTGTTTTTTTTTCTTTTTTTTTTTCTTTTTTTTTTTTTCTTTTTTTTTTTTCTTTTTTTTTTTTCTTTTTTTTTTTTTTCTTTTTTTTAAAGCTTTTCACCCCAGGCAAGGCTGGAAGCCACTAGCATGCTAGGGGGTTACAGAGGATTTGGAGCGAGAGCAGATAGGAGTGCTAGAGGAAAAGATGTGGAGAAGGACAGAGGATAGATCAAAGCAACTGGAGATGTCGATTGATGTTACACTTGAATAGTTGGAGATTATAGTTGTCAGGGAAACAGGAATGAGGAAGGGAGTTCCATAGGCGTGTCGTGCGAGATATGAAGCTATTGGAGTAGAAGAGATGTCTACATTTAACAGTTTCAACAGTGAAAGGGTGGGAACGGGATGCCAACCTTGTAGGATGCTTGAATTCATGGAGCCTGGGAACCAGCGATAGCAGCTCTTTGGAGCAATTACCATGGAAGTATTTATAAAAGAGACAGAGAGATGTGACGCTGCATCTGTGAGAGAGAGACTGCAGACGAGAAGCCAGATCAGAGCCAATTACATTGCATACCCGTCTCTGGGTCTTATCAAGAACCTTGAGGCAAACAGAAGGGGCTCCAGACCATATATGGCAGCAATACTCCATGCAAGGGTGGATGGTTGATTTGTAAATTTGGAGGATCGATTCCGGAGAGAAGAATTTCATGGCCCGGCCAACTTTCCTTGCGGTGGATGAAGCAATCGACTCAATGTATTTGTTCCATCTCAGGTCAGCAGACAGTGTGAGACCGAGCAGCTGCTGAGAGGAGCTCTTGAGAAGTTGAGCTTCTGACATTCTAATGGGCTGCAGGGAAGGATCCCTGTGGTGATTAATGGAGAGCAGTTTTGTTTTGGAGGCGTTAAAGTTAACCAGCCAATTCCTGCCCTAGTTCACAACCGATTGAAAGAACTAGGATTTTGTGGAGCAGATGTCCATTTGGATGCTTCCATAAGCACTTCAATGTTGACCTCTTTAAGTCAAGGGCCAATTGTTATCTTTTGTCCTTATCCTCATAATTGTCACTTTCTACCACCTACTCTTTTATTCATATCTCACACCTTATTCATCAATACCATTTCAGATGTGACCCTCTACCAATGTCAAGTTGCTTTTGAGCTTTGTATTGGGTGAAATTTCATAATAAAAAAGAAGTCTCCAGCTTATTGATTTTAAATATAATTGTAGTTTAATTACAAAATGTACAAATTTCATCATGTGGTATTAAATTTTGCAAGCCTTTTTATTTAGCAAGTCTTTGTGGATATGTTTAGTGACCACTTCATTTTACAAAAAATAGTCTGGGTCACATGTGTCTCTGTTTTTTTAACAGAAGTAGAGGTTTATCCTTTGTTCCCTGTTTAGGATTGGGTTTCTGGTCCCTTCTAAAGTCTTTCAACTCTATATGTCTAACACCTCCACCTAAACTCTGAAATTTTACTTATTCCCTACTTTTTTGAACAAGAGTAGAAGTTTATCCCTGTTTTCCTGTTTCACTCCCAGTAGACCCTTGCATCTTAGCAGTATTTATCACCCTACATGGGGTGAATTGATTAAAAAAAATATTCCCATTAGGAGTTAAAAAGTTGAGGATAACTCCTACCATTGGAAAAATGTCTGCTTTAAAATTAGTCTGTATTTTCTTTTTTTTTTTTCCATTGATTTTACTGTTGATATTTTTACTATATGTCAATTCTGCCAGTTGCTGATTTCCTAGAATCTGGGGTCATGACAACCACCACTTGTCTCTGTCCTTTGTGACTTTTATTATTATTTACTTATCTTTTATTTTTATAAGGAGATGCTGAAAATTTCTTGGCCCAAAACACTTCCCAATATCTGACCAAAGATGGAAATTTTTTTTCAAAAGGCTGAGAACCTTTCAGCACTTTCTCATATTTATAATTTTTTGTTCTTTTTTTTCTATTTATTTATTTAAATATAACAAGTTACTTCCAGTGTTAATGGTCTGATGAGAATATAAATAAGATAATGATATATTTTTGTATATCAAGAACAATATTGGCGGAAAGTATATGACAAAGTGGAAAAAATTTTCTTGTGAAGAAATGAATACTAGAAAGTCTTTTCGACTTTGCCATACACTCCCCCCCCAACATATATATATATATATATAACATCAAAGTGTTAACAAAAATAAGCCATTTTTTTCAAATATTGATTACCTACAAACATTTAACTTAGAAATATTATGAAAAAAATTTTATGATTAATTTTGTATCTTTAATATCTACCAAACATTGTTGCATGAAGCTTAATATGAAGCTTCTTACAGACCTGTCTGTTATATTTAGACTGTAAGAACTTAAAAAATTTGGGCTGTAAAAGCACCACCTCTGATGTAAAAACAGTATTGTTTAGAAATTCTTATCTTTTGAGAGATTGCATCTCCAATATAAATAATCAAAAAACAACAGAAGGAAGTCAGACATTACATAGCTTTCCAACACTCCTTTCTTTGTTTCTAATGTAGCACTTAATCGCCTGTTCAGTTTCTTAAAGGCATCTTTCATTCTGATGTGCTTTTGGATTTCTGCGTTATATTTTCTGGCATTTGTTTCAACATTATTTCATATACTTGAATTTCCAAACCATTCATTAGCTAATGCTAAAAAATTCACAATTTAACTCACATCCCCAAATCAGTATTCTGATGTTCAATGATTGAAATACTGATTCTAGGAAGGGAACTTAAGACACACAAAGGAGACACTGAAAATTTCTCATTTTTCAGTCCCACGTTTTATATACTATCTGTGTCTGAAGTCCCTTCAGAAAATTATTTAACTCCATTTTTATTTCTTTCTTATAGAAAAGTCAGGTTCAAAATGTTAGAGAATGCTTTCATCTATTACAATGATGTGATGTAGAAAGAATAAAGCTGTATTTGTTGTTCTATTTGTAATTCATGTTTTTATTTTATTTTTGTCAGCTGACTGGTTTGAGTGTGACTCCTGATTCAGACCAACTCATCATTCTTCACTTGAAAGGAGGAAATGATTTGGTCATCTGTCTGCTGAGTGGTTCCAGGGAAGAACGCGTTGGCGAACTCATTGGAACCATCTGCAAGCAGTGGCATAAGTAAGCTGCTTCTTTCTAACAATAACTATATTTATCACGTATAAATGAAAGTAGCAAAAACTGTATTCTATTTCAGTATTTTTGAATGAGTCTGTTAGATTTTGAGACATGATGGTGAAATGAAACATCACCATCATTAGCAGTATAAGCCACAGTCTTATTTCAGTTTCAATCAGATTTTAGAATTTAAAAATTGTTATCTACATCAACACATTTTAAAATTTTCATATGTATATGCACATATATGAAATCTGACTGGAACCTATCTCGCTATTTTGAATATATTGAGAACCATTTGTCCAATCAGAATGGACCTTACTCTAAATTTGAACAGACACTCTCTTATGGGCAGTGAACTTGTGTACCGTGTGACTGTCACATTCACAATATCTGAGAAATTAGATTTTTCAAATTTTGTGCAGAATTTTGACAATGATCTGACTACCATTCCTGCTACAGTTCAAATTTGTTTTCCTGTAACTCTTTCATAGAACATAATCTTTCAGTATTGGCTTTTATAGTACCATGTCATATATTGGTTTGGTAATAGTGTTTTTTGGTTTTTTTTTCTAAAAAATGATATTTCAATATTTGTATATAGATTTATTCAGCTACATATGTGGGATTTTGTTCCACTACCTTTTGTCATTTTGAGGTAGCTTCATGATACCATCCTCCAAGAATTTGCCATCTTTCTGGGTGATGGGTTGACCAAGAGAAATGACCAAAAATTCTGGTAGCAGTACATGTGGGTATAGATTATTGTGGGTTGTCAGGGATGTGGACTTGCTGATCTATGAGAAATGACCTTTCATTTAACACTTCAGGCAATGTGGTTGATTTGAGTACGCAAACATTGAATAAATTTAAAAACCCTAGAAAAACACAATTGAAAAAAAAATACAACTTTAATGATTTTAGTAGCCCTAAAAGAAACATTTAAAGTTTGTTTTTTCTGTTTTTTCCTCTTTTTCAATATTTGTTATTTTTTTTTTCTTAATGAAAGTTGGTATGAATTACATATGATTACTTATGTTTATTGTTTTGATTTATTTTTCAGAATGATGAATCAGGATTTGAAAGTGATTGTTGCTAAACAATTGAAATGCATGCTTGGAGATAAACAAAGAACTATTGTAGTTCGAATGTCTCCAAACAATGAAAAGGATCCGGAATTTCGCAAGGAGAACATGGGATTGGCATTGATGTGGCCAACTACAATGAATCATAACAATCCTGTTATCAAGTCTTGATGATTTGATGCTGAGCAACTTCTTAAAAATTTGAAAGGAAAAGAAATAAAAAAAAAAAAAAATTGTGGCACAAAAATATTTTTGTTTAAAGATATGAAGTTTTATTGATGTTAATTTGTAAGTTCCTCAGACTAATAACTTCATCTTTGCAAACAAAATTCTTCAACATTTTGATGAATTTTACATTGCTTTTCAGGTGTTTTATATTGGAGATGGCTGCTTGAATGTCTTCTGTTAAGTTTACCACTAGCATAAGAATAACTGCACTTAATTTTGGTATGGTGAGTCAACACCAATTCATTGAATTGTTTTCTTAAATTCTTAACTAAAAAAAACCCTGAATAATCTGTACTTTCAGGTCATTAATTCACAAATATTTGTTATTCATGAAACAATAATGAGCCTTGTGCTCTTTTTGTATGTAAGCAGATTAGTTTTAAAAATAACAAAGTTAAAAATTATAAAACATCTCCCATTAGGGAGATGTTTTATAATTTTTAACTTAAGTTACCTCCTATATATATATATATATATATATATATATATATATATATATAAATCAAATATTGATAAAAATCTGACACAATGATAAGATAATGTTATGCATGTATATACAAAGATGACGATTTAAGCATTTTGTTAGAGAAATTTTGAGAGTGAATTAACTCTAAATTTCTAAAGTAAATTTAGAATTTAACCATTTTTCACTTGAGTCTTCTGATTTAAATGCTCTATTAAATGATTTAAATGCTCTTTTCACAAAACTAAGCATGTTAGTCCGAAGAACTTACAAAATTAAGTTGGTACTCAGGCAAGGATGAAAGCAAAAGAGGAGGTGGGTTATTCCATCCATTGTTAAGGAAATGAAAAAATGAAATTCCCAAGGAAAGTTAACCTTAAAAATTCTAAAATGGAATTATGTGATTAAAAAAAAATAGAAAATTTAACAAGTAATGTTTTGTTTAATATTTTTGGTGAGAAAGTTTTTAAGTCAACAATTTAAAAAAACAAATTTTTCTAATTGTAAAAATTAAAAAAAAAAAAAAAAAAAAGGGAAGGAACACAAGGAAAGTTTATCTCTCTCTGTTCTTCTATCTTTCTATCTATATATCTATAGATATAATCATCTAGCTATATATATATATATATATATATATATATATATATATATATATATATATATATATATATATATATATATGAGAGAGATAACGGTTATTATTTTAATTAAAAGTTAAAACAATAACTTATAACAATATGTATAGCGTCTATGTTTTATAAACTTTGAATACTGCTATATTGATGAAAAGATTTCTGTTAAAAACATGTTTTTGTTTTTTCTTATGGATTTGTCCAGGTTTCTGATATGTATGATGTTAAGTAAGTTCTAAAAATCAAACATTATCTGTGCATATGTGTGTCTGTTGTTAGGTGTGACAAAAGAGAAAGAAACCTGGGTCTTCTGATTTTCTCCTGACACTGTTGTGCAGCATCTAGGCATATATCCAGACTCTATTCTATAAACTTATTTTCTAACACATGTGAAATACAATTTGTAATGACATGGGTCTAAGTCAAATGACTCAGTTAAATTGAGAAAATATTTGAACAGACCTAAAACATATGTATTGGAAGCAGACAATATTGTGTCATCTCTGGGACATTCTTTATACTTACTGATTCTTGCACCATGCAACACCTGATTATTCCAAAGGTTTAAAAGGACTGGATTCCTGAAGAGTTTCAAGGAGGAGGATTTCGAAGGCAAGGTGAGGGGGAGTGTAGAGTGCATTGATTACAAATAGCATCATTTTGAAATGGACAATAAGTAGTAACTTGTTATTTCAATAAATCAATTTTTTTGCTCACCTTGTATGCATGTATAGTTTATATATATATATATATATATATATAATGTGTGTGTGTCAAGTAAAGAATAATTACTTTTATAACACAACATAATTAATTAGACAACATAAATGTTAATCGTCCTAGTATATTTTGACTTTAGTTTTTAAGTTTCTTTTGTAAATTCTTGGTTACAGTAGGTTTATATGAAGAATATATGTTGATATATTCTGTGAAATGTAACACAATTGAATTCAATATTCTGTTATCGTTACCAAAGCTGAATTTATTGAAGACTATTTTTCAAATCAAAATCTCTTAGACTTATTTATAAAGTTACTCAATTAAAATCTGAAAGTTGAACTATTTCCTGTAGTATAATCTAATAATTTGTCAATTATTTATATATATATATATATATATATATATATATACAACACTTTATGCCAAAGGTTTGTAGGCCATCCTCTGGATTTAATAATTAGTAAATTTCACCGCTTGTTTGGTTTTAATTAATACGCCTACTGAGCTAGAATTCTGAAAATATTTAACTCATTAGTGCACAGTGTCCAATTTTTTAGATAGTGCATTACCTAAAATTTAAAATCTGTCAAATTTAAGATTATTATTAGCCACCAAAGTAGATTAGACAAAATGTGTTAAAATTTCAAGAAAACTTTAAGCAGCAATGGGTTAATTTCAATTTTAATATTCAATTTATGATAACATCCTTCGGGAAGAGAATCTCTCTGATCTGAAGTGAACTAGTAGTTTTGAAAAAGGCATGCTACCTTCAATTTTCAGGCAGCTCTTCAGGGTTGTCTCAAATCTTTTGGCCTGTAGAGAGAGAGAGAGAGTGTGTATATATATATATATATATATATATATATATATAAAAATAAAAAAAAAGAACATATATATATATGTGTGTGTGTGTGTGTGTGTGTGTGTGTGTTGATGTTGACTTTTTTTTTAAATTTAATTTTAAAAGGCTTCACCAACTGAATAAATAAGAATAAAAATTAATTAAAGCAAAAAGATATGTAGTTTAGCAAAAAGCATTTGATTATAATAAAATTATTTTTTCAATTTCTATAAGATTTCTTGCATGGAAAACTAGCAAAATACCAAAATAAATTTTATTAATGCATTTTATTAGTCTTTCTATAATGTACATTGAGTTAACTTTAATTTAGATTTATTTAGAGTTATTCAACATAAAAATCCTGAGCAATTATGGTGATGTTGATTTCCAATGTTATTAGCTTTAAATGAAGAAAATTTAATTGTTTGTATTTACTAGATGAGTTCTACAGTTCATCATTTGAAATGAAATTGATTAAATATCAAATATGAATGATTGTATTATTTAACAATTCTGACAAGAAGCATCAGCATCAGATGATGATGGTGATTATTTTATTTAACAAATATCTTTGTAGATTTAACTTCAATTTGGTAAACAATTCATTCTGCTTGCTTTTAGCAAATGTTCAAATTGGCTCCCTTTTGTTCTTTGTTAAGAATATCAGAGATGTAGATTATTTTGTAGCATATAATTATTTCTTAAAAGTAAATAAAAACTTAAAAATGATACAAAAGAAAATTGAAAAAGGAATTAATACATCAAATCTAAAATTCTCATTTATGTTTTTATTTTGAAGTATTTTTCTTGTGCAAGATTTTAGCTCATTAGGTAAAGTGGCAAAGTTTGTAAACCTCACCAACCCAGTACTTGTAAAATAAAATTGTTACTAATACAGTACAATCAAGCTCCTCCATTGATATCAAAATTCAAAAAAAATTTGTGTTTTTAGAAATAGTTATGAAAGATTAGATGTGTCACATAGTTTAAATTTTCCTTCAAACACTGGAAAGAAATGCCAATGTCTACTATTAAGTTGAATTATTTGAAAGTCAGTTGTGTCATTAAAGTATTTTTGGTTGATTTTATTGGCAATGAGAGTCCAGTTAAAATGACCAATAATTGCTCAATGTGGGTCATTTTTATTTGTCATATAATTAGGATCTAGATATTTAAAGAAAAATTTGTGTTTAGAATAGAAACAGAGAAATAAACAATGAGATTTCTCTGAATCACATCTAGGCTGATTTATCTAAAGTATTTTAATTTGCATATTAACAAAACATGAGGCATTTCTGTTTATTCCTTCATTTAATATTTTATTTCTGAATAATTGTTTTATAATTTATTTGGGATTTTGTCAAATGATATAGTCTTATATCTATCAAATATATCTTTCAATGATTTGAGAATTATACTGTTTCACACACACATGCGCACACACGCACTTACGAAGAATTCTTGACTGCCTATTTACCCTCTAAATTATTCAGGGGCAGGTAATCTAGGATAGTTTTCTGAATGCAACCCAACAAATCATATTAGCCATCTCCCTACAATGAAATATTTGACATTCAGTGACAGAGCAATCAGTTACGGCTTTTGGTTGAAATTTATAAAATCTTTCTCTTAAAACAATTTTTCAGGAAAATAAGTTTCTCAAGCTGATTAGCTCTTACCGTTCTTTCCAGTATTGATGGGTGTTGTCCTTCTTAACCTTTTGTTTGAAATAGTGTGGAATGTGAACATCTTGATTATGTCATTATTTTCTCTTCAAGTTACATGTACTATTCATTTCAGTAGTTGTTGTGGGTAGCCTCAATGGACTTGCTTTCTATTCTTTGGTACAGACAAAATGTAAGCTGATAATATTTTTTCTAAATTCACATTTTAGTTTGTAGATCAAGACAATTTTTTTTTTAAATTTTGTGTAAAATATAAGGTTTAATTTGTTTTAAAATTAATATTTCAGAAAAAGATTTTGATTATTGCAATCCAGAATAAGTAATATTTTTTAGGTTTTTAGTTCTTTACTTTTCACTAATTTTGTTTTTTGTAGATTTAACTATTTTTTTTTGTTTTCTGTGTATTCAGAATTTACAAATAAAGTGCTGGTGTAACTTTTCTTAAATCTCATCAAGAAAAATTTAGATACCTGATTGGACAATGATCATTCCAGCTGAGGCCAAAACTTTACCATATTTTGAGCAATTTCAATGAATAATGATTATAATTTGCTTAAAAGGCTTTGCTAATATCTTTTGTTAAATTTTAAGGTGAAAATTTTCAGATGATTTTATCTCTTAGTAATCCAACTAATAAAATTAAAAAAACTTCTTAATATTTTAGATCTTTATATGATTTTTTTATGATGCAGCTGACTAAAGTTTTTCAAAATATATTAACTACTGAGAAATTGGTTTGCAAAATAATTTTCTGAAAAATATTTTTGAATCAAACTGGTCCAGTTACCAAAATTTAACAATTTACTAATATGCAAATATTTTTACAAGTTTTAAGATTTACTGTTTCAATTTACTGTTTCAACTGTAATTTTCCCTGAGTTACTTTCACCTGGATGAAGATTTTAAAAATTACCTCACATTTATAGACCAATTATATAAATATTTTCACAGAAATTTTTTATGACATTGTTCTCATTGTCAAATTATTTGTTTAGCAGGGAATTAACATATACCACATGTTTGGAATAATTTTCAAATTGGTTAATTTCTGATAAGCAATTTTGAAGGAGGATTTTGGATGATGCTTTAAAACTTTTCACCCCCGACACCCACAGCATTTGTTCTCAGTCTGTTGATTTTAGTGTGTGTGTGTGTGTGTATAGGGGGTGGCAATATCATGAATTTCACACTGTATATGCTGTGAGTATTCTATTCAATAGAACTGCTCATGCTTATTAGTAACCAGACTACTGAGTCAGTCTACCAATAAACTTCATGCATTATTCAATTATTTTGTGATGTTTTGTCATGTTACATTGGAACAGCTCTGTGATTTTTATGATGGCTGACAGATCTGAGCAATATGTCTGTCAATTTTTTTCATGGTGTCTACTGAAAGCCTTGAAATGCTTCATCAATGTTTTTGTCAAATGGTAAAATACCAGAAAATGTTATTTTTTAAATGATTGTACTTATCCATGTTATTTTTAAAAAGATTTAGTCTTGCAATTCCATTTAACAATCACCAAAGATAAAGTTATTCCAAATTTGATTAGTTTCTGTTTACTAATTAAACTTAACTGCCTATATTTTTAGGGTTGCTTTCTCAATAAAATAGATATACTAAGAATAACATGTAGTATAAAAATTGTTCATTGTTTTTCTCAACCTGGTTCAGTTATGAAAATTTTTCACTGTTACTATGTTGCAAGTATTTGCATTGAAAATTTTAAAATAAGAATTGTTATAGTTTTTGTTTTTTCTCTACTGATTTTTTTTGATTCAGCTTCCAAATAGGAAATTTTCTGAAATGATTTTCTCTTGCTCCAGTAGTTTTATATATTATGAAAGAATTTTTAAAATGAATTTTAATTAAAATATTAATTCTTCGTAAATTATTTTGTAACAATTTGGTTTTTAATTTCTATGATCAAGTGAATTTCAAAGTATGCATTAAAATTACCTTTGTAAAAACACTAAAAAAACAGGCCACTATTTTATCTTTTACAAATCATTTTAATAAACTGAATGTAAATTTCCTTTTTACATGACAAAGATTGTAAAGAGGCAATATGTAATCTAATTTATTCAGTTAATTTGTGTGACTTCATAAGAGTGGATTTAGTAAGACTGTTTTCTTAAAATTCTGCTTTATTCCTCATTTGATCTGTTAAATCTTTTCATGGCTAATGTTTCTTGAGTGAATCCATTTGTTTGTTTTGTAAGTGAACCAACTTATTTAGATATTTGCCAATTCTGTAGAAATTTAAAAAAACCAACCATTAAGAAATGTTCAATTTTAAAGGTTAACTTCTGCAAGTAAAATTTTATTTTGTTATGCAAATATTTCATATTTTAAAATATGTATAAAATTTATATTTTAATTGGTTTATTAATTTCTGTTCCTATATTAAGAATTTTATTGCCTAAATGGGTTTGTTTGAAAAAATAAAAAAAACAGATGAGTAAATATTTTACAATTATTACTTATATATTTTTTGTATTAACTTGTTCAGGTTAGTTTAAAATCTGAACTCTGACCTTGCTGTTAAAATTTACAAATTTTGCCATGATACAAATATTTTCCTTTCATTTTTTCTCTCCATGATTTCATTTCCAAATGCTAAAGGATTCTTTTCTAGTTTGTATTTTTTCTTTACATCTCACTGGTGAATTCTTAACAAGCAAAAATATTTTCAATAAATTTTTAACAAAATAGTTGTTTTTTTTATTTATATGTTTAATTCTTTCCTTTTTTATTTATCTGCTTATTTTTTCCAATTTCTTTTTTTATTGATTTGACTCCATTGTATAAAATGAAACTGTCTTATGTTGTCAATGCAGAATAGATATTTTTAAAATTTTGTAACATTCTTGGCATTTTTAATGGTCTATAAACTGTTGATGGTAAATCATAAGATACTTGTAAAATATTTGAAAGCTTAGCAGCTTTCATGTTTTTGATTGTCTCCATCAGGTGAATGTAAACTGTTGTATCTTTTTATCTGATCACTTATTCATCAATGGGACATCTTTAATTATCTATCAACCATATTATCTGTTTATCATGAGATATAAAGTATTTTTGATATAACTTGGAAGCTCTTATTCCTTCTCTAGAATACATTACTACGGTACTTAATTTTTTTAATTCTATTTCTTATTCTACTATTGAGTACTATCTTTTTCTAAATAACTTTTCCTGTTGGTTTTGGAGTCATTACCTACACTATAGATCTATGTAATTATTATACAATCTTACAATCATATAAATTCAACCTTTAAATGTGAAAATAATTTCCTTGATTGTATTACACCAAAAAGCATTAAGACATTTCTGATGATTCTTGGTGTTGTATGTGCAAGGAATTCTGGGAAATTATGTTTAACTGAAAGCTAAATTAAATTATTATAGTTTCTTTAATTTTTATTCAATAATTGTTTTCATGTCTTCAGAGAATAAAAAAAAAGTTACCTTATAATTTTTTTTATTATTTTATAACCTAAAAATTTAACTATTTAATAATTTTGTCTTATTAACTTAAGATTCAGAGTGAATTTTGGACAAATTTAATTGATTTTTTTTCTTGTTTCTATGTTTTGGCTGATCCATTCAGCCTTTTTCAATTGTCCAAACATTTCTTTAGTGGTTTAAACTGTGATATCATACATAGAATTGAAATTCATCAAACCATTTCATTCATTAGAGCAACACAACTAATTCTGTTATGTGTGTCAAGTAGAAGAATGAAACAATTCTATATAGCTATATATCTATTACATTCATTTTCAGACTAATTCTATTGGGAAAGTGATGAATATGTCTTTTCTTCCACCAGCTTTAGGCTAAATAGCTCTTCAGCTTTGAGTGACAACTTGTGTCTGAGAATAAAAACTGAATTTCAAACTGTGGGGAGACAGCAATGTGTAACAATTCCTCTGTATTTCTCCAAGAAGTCGTAGCAACTGAAAGTTAATAAAGAAAAGGAATTTGTAGAGAGTCACAATCACCTACATCCTAAAAGATTTTTTTTTAAAATATCAATTGATCTGCCATTACTCTACTACTCTTCTACTTTGCTACAGTTATTTTGTTAAATATTTTTGGGTAGGAGAAGGTACAGTTTTTTTTATTATTAATCATTGAATTTTGTAATTTCTGACCTCAGCTTTGAGCAAATTTTGGTATTCAGGCTGTTGTCCATTGAAAATCAAGAGAAAAGGATTGTCAGTGGTCAGGAATCAGATTACAAAGAGAATAGAGTTATTTGTATAATACAAATAATTCAATACTGACATTTTGAAAAATGATAATTTCAAAGTTTAAACTCTTATAACTATCATTTGATTAGGATATTTTTTATTTATGTTAAATTCTTTTACAATCTCTGATTATGAAAATTTATATATAGTTTCCTGGTTTTCCATGATTTAATTTGGAAATAAAATTCAATTTCTGAAATCAGAGTGTTAGAAAAGTCTAGAGAGATTCACTAAATTGGTTATAACTTTTAAATCCCAGATTTCATTATCTCCAGACTAATACTCTGATTAGTAACTTGTAACTATTATGACTCTTCATCATCCTCTTGAGCAGGATAAAGGGTCAGTTTAATATTAATAATAATAACAATAATTAAGAGTGTAGGACATTTCTACTAACAATGAGAATGATTACACTATTTCATTAACCACAAATTAGACTTTACTAGACCAGCTTATTTGACTTTCATACTGGCCATAAAACCAGCTTGTGGTACTGAGCCTCACCTTTCAATGCTGTATCCTATTTAAATTATAGCAACTGCCTCATTCAATTTGGTGTAAAAACTACACTCATTATTTTATTTAGTGAACTGCTATGGACTATCAGTAATTTTCAAATATTGCTGTTTGCTTTGATTTTATTTCAGATTTATAGCTGTAACATTTAACCATTCACCATTTTTCCACAAAATGTTTGTCTATTTCTTTTGAAAGTATCCATGAAAAGAACATAAGCAAACCAATCCAGGAATTACTGAACAAGTCTTTGATCAATTCATGGAACATCTGAATTCAATCCTAATTGAATCATAAATGTGAACTGTTATGACAAAAGGGAGGTAACCCAAATGAATTCAAGATTTGTAGTTTGAGAAGTGCATAAAAGTAGGAAATGTAAATTTTAATGGTAAAATCGTTTAAAAAGATGAGATTTTTTCCTCTGATGTGGAGAGGAGACAGGCTGCATGTAAAAGGATTGTTTTAGATCAGTCTCTATTAAACTAAAGGAAAACTTTTGAGACATAACATCTGAAATGGTTTTTTTGTTCAAACCAACCTACAAAACTTTGATTACCATTGTAATTATGGCAACCACTACCGGTGATAATTTTTACCTGTTGCATTTGTGATCATTTTTAAGATATGGAAATGTAATGTATAATTTGATTCATTGGATGACCTTGTATGTTAGTGCAACACATTGTTTGAAGTGAAATGCGCTTTCCCCAATCTTGATAATTTTTTAAAAAGTGGTGGGATGTATATTTTTTTTTAATGTATAAAAACAGAATGTTCTCAATTGATGTTTTTTTCCAAGATATATATGCAAATGTTTTTTTCTCATCCCACATATATATATAGAAGATACACGTAATTATATATACAGTATTTTTTATGATGACTTCATAAAACTCCTCCTCAAATGTATGCATATATATATATACACACATTATTGATGGATTCACCATCATTATTCATAAACATAGTTTGGGACTATGAATTGACATAGTGATTATTTTTTTCAAATTCCATCACATTTTATTTCAAATAATTGTTTACAGATAATGGTTAAAGAGTTAATAATTTGAAAGTATATGAATGGTTTATTATAAGAATCATTTTTATTACAATATTAAAAATAAAATAAAACTCTTGTTGTTATTCATTGTCCTCATTGTGTGCTTTAAGCTGCAAATCAAACAATAAATAATGTGTGTAATATTAAAGTTCTAGCTTATCTTTTTTTCTCTCTTGGACTTTTTCAACAGTTCAACATCGGCACCTTTCTGACTTAAGCATCTTGACTGCTCAAATATATGGAATTTAAAAAGAAAAGACTCAAATGCAACAATGATGCAATGATTTTAAATAAAAGTTAAATTAATCTATTAATTGACAATCTTGATAACTTCTTGGAAAAATTGGATTAAACTTTTAATTCACCTATTGAGAACTTTCTGTATAGGCATGTATGATGCAAAGAAATGTTGTTGAATGAAATGAAAAAAACACACATCAAAATTTTTTATTTTATTTTTTTATTCAAATACACATCTTCATTCCTCTTTTTCTCATATGCACATGCAAACACGCACATCTTACTAATGAACATTAACACAATGCATGCAGAAATTTAAACGGCTTTTCACATCTATATTCTAAATATTTGCAAGTGTAACTACAATACCAGTTGTGTCATAAACCACTTAATTTTCCACTGGCAATATAGTTTGTCTATTTGTTAAGTATCTGTAGTTAAAGTCTAAGAACTGAATTTTCAATATCTACGATTATTAAAAATCTAACAATTCCAATATTTTCTGATTCCTAAATATACCTCCATGCATAGAAAATGAATTATTGTATATTAATGATATTCTTATTCTAAATTATTTCTCTCAGGGTTTGAATGAAAAGAAACTATTTCCATATCCTGACAAGTCATATGACCCCTAGTCTTATCTAATGTTGGTACAGTGATCTTTAATCTTGACCCATTGCACTAAAAATGAACTTGTCTACATTGCCTGCATATGAGGCGTTCATAAATGCCAGTCAATTCAAATGGAAGAGTCAGCAAATGAAAGTACAACATGGAAGTCTTAGAATATTTCCTGATGTCTGCAGTTATTACTAAATGCTAAAATCTGAATTATGCTGTGGATGTTGTCTTTCTAGAATTTGTCAAACATTTAAAAAAGCATAGAAAACATACATTTTTCTTACAAAAATCTATATTCAGCTTTATTTTGAAAACAGCTCTACATGATGTGTGTGTGAACATATACAGACACTGATGTATATAGAAATTAAAAGATACTTTGATACATGCAAAAGTATATATATATATATATATATATATATCGTTATTTATTAAGTTGGTGCAAAAATAATGTCGTTTTTTGACGTTCAACTTCATGTGAGAAAACATTATTTTTGCACCAACCTAATAAATAGAAGAAACAGACAAAACCTATCAGCAGGTTCTCCAGATTAGGTCAATCAAATTCTGATTTATTTATATTAAAGCATCTTGAAATTTTAGGCTTATTTGAAAACTACCAATGAAAAAAGCACTCATAAAATTGACGTTTCATTTGAGAATGAATTATAAAGAAAAAGAAAAAAATGTTTATAGGCATTGTGAAAAAATGTACTCATGTGCAGCATGGAAAATATTTTTCAATAAAACCTCGATATGATCTAAGAAGCGACTGTATGCCTGGACCAGGTGGATATCTACGATCGTGGTGACTTTCAACGACTCCTTGGTATTATGAACCCACTGGCTGGGGGTCTCTCGGCGAGGCTGCAGACGTAGTAGTAGAGTAGGGAGATTCAAATCAGGCAGACGAGGAAGCCACATGTTGTCGTTTGTGAAAATTCTCAGACAGTCACTTCTGATTTAAGTGGATAACATGTTGGAGTACTTATACCCAATCCCTCGATGTAGATATTGACAATGGGGTTCTGCAGGAAGAAGTGAGATGCCAACAATTTGCTCTCGACCAAACGGTGTGAACTTGATTTGTATCACTGGTGACACCTTCGTGAAATCCGCGTAGAACCACCTAACTTTCTCTTAAGTCACTTTCAAGAACCTGGTCGCTATGGTTAACGCCTGGAGTGACACAAGCGCAGCGTATTTTCATTTCCTGTTACAGATTGGAACTTGTCATGCACTCTTGATATTTCTGAGAAATGCCAATGTTAAAATTGCGTTAGATTGTTTTCTATTTATGACCTTATAAAGACATGTTCTCAAATACCTAGCGCACTCTATACCTAACCACGCCCATTTTACAACTAAAAACACGTATAGGAAATATAGACAAGCATACACAAACATTCCCTCCTCCCTTGTGAATAAATTTTGTTGACACTGTAGACGTTTACATTGAAAACAATCTTTTCTACGCAATTAGAAACACTGTTATGATGCAAACATCAGCACACAATAAAACACATGACAGATAAAAGCTACTTCTTCAATCCAGAAATGGAGGTAGACATTGACTTTATTTTTTAACGGAATCATCGTTTTGTTACTTTTAGTTTGCAACATGACAAAAATACCTTAAAAAAATTGTGGCGCCATGTGTGACACTTTTTTTCCTTTTTTTAAAGAGAAAGACAAGAAAAATGCTATTTTCCATTTAAATTGTATAATGATGTGGAAATATCAAGTTGCGATGTGTTGCTTGACACTGTATTCTTCATATCCCTTATCCAACGTGTTTTGAATTGGATTTTCATGCCCCCTATAAAACACAAGTAATAACATCGATCCATTAATTGCCTATTTTTTTACAATAAAATACTTTTAAAAAAAAGTAAAAAAACAAAACAAAAAAAACAAAAACAAAAAACACCTTCCTTCTAAATTGTATAATTGACATGTCATTTGTTTTTTCAATTCCGAGTCCTGGTTCAGTTTCATTGGTTGGTTGATTATCGACGATATTTTTCTCTTTGCATTTTCAGCCATATTGGCTTATCAAAATCATCCAAAATGTTTTTATTATTTTGATTGCAACGAAAATGACACATATGCACGTGTATTTATGCACATTTATGAGAATGTTTTTCTTATTTTTCACAAACACATTTATGCAAATATTTGTTCTGAGACACAAACGCACGAATGCATGTATTTATTAATATCACATCTATTCTTACAGGTACAAGTTTCTCATTTTACAAAAAATCGTAATCATTTATTCTTCACGGATATAATTATCGGGTGTTGCCCAAATTAGAATAGCTTTGAACATAACTTTTTCTGTTAATTTTATTTTGTCAAATGCACTTTTAGCCATAATTAAAAATAGGAGAGTAAGAACTGCAGAAATATGAAAGATACATCTTTTGTACTACTTGTTTCAAAATCCTTATTTTTTCATACATTTGTCTATTTTCTGTCTTGTCAACTTAATACCACTTTTAAAATTCAAAAATAGAATGTATTTAAATGTATGTATATTTTTTTATTTTTACAAATCGTCTGTTGATAACTGAATGTTTCGCGATAAAGAATATAGAAGACAACGTTTTATAATTGCATTTATTTTTTAGCATCGATTTGAATCTAAACTATTTCAGCAATTTAGAACGTGAAGTAATTCGTATATTTTAAGCATTCAGGGAAAAAGGATAAAGTTTTAAATAATGTATAGTTGAAGAAAAAGCACCCCAGTCTAGATAATATTAATTTCCATGATCTTTTTTTACCGTTCTTCTCTGTTCTCACTTGTGATTGTAGAGTTGATATATTTAGAGGGAATGTGGGATTTTTTTTTGACTAAATTCTGAACGTACAATTTTAAAAAAAAGTATGCTTATAAACTCTTGTTGATATTTGTTCAGCTTAAGCTAATCTGTCACAATACCCTGACACCCAGTGAACATTTTACTCGTTGACTGTTAAATAGTAGTTTTAATCTGAGTTCGTCCTCAAATTTCTGTGTGTATTTGTGATTGTCTGCACAACTCTCATGCACATATGTGCATGATGATGATATTATTTCTAAAGTAGTACATTAAAATCTGACACAAAATGCATGTATTTTACTTTTGCATGTTAGTTTTTCGCGTAATGTACTTTACCATTATCACAACTACAACATTTCTTTGCAATGTTAGCCGTTCCCATACAAGAGACCATTTGGCATTCATTGACTGAGCAGCCAGTACAGTTGTCAGTTGAAATTTATGAAATCTTTCTCTTAAGAAACCTATTTTATTGGGAAAATTGTTCTATGTCCAGTAGTTGTTATCGTTCTTTTAGTATTGGAGATTTTCTTCCTAACCTTTTATTTGAAGTAGTGTGGATGTCAACATCTTGATTATCTCATTATGACATACTTTAGAAGATAAGTATCTACTAATTATTGGATTGGAGGAAGATTAGATCTTGTTAATCGTCTGAAAATTATTTTGGCAGTTTTTAGCATCAGAATTTAAAAGTTAGGTTTTTTTTCTGACTAGGCTTGTGCATAGATTATGGCGCTGGAGACACACTGCATATTATCTTTATTTATAAGATAAAGAAAAGTTAGAAACTAAGGTCCCTTATCGAAAGCATATTTTATCTTAATTGCTGTTAAAGATCATTAAATCAGTAGAAATAATATTAGTTATTCATTGAAAAAGATAACGCAAAATAGCCATATTGTTTAATAATGGCTAATATTTATATTAACAATGGCTATTATAATAAGAAAAATTACGAAACAAATGCCGTTGTTCCGATTCGGTTAAAAACTTGCCTAGTTTTAGCATTTGATAAAACTGTAGAGCAATTCTGCTGTAGTTAAACGAATCATACGAATTATCACAAAACGTTTTGTTGAGTAAAAAGAAGGCTGTCATCCGGAATAAAGGACTAGCAGTTTCTCTCTTTGATTGAAGGCGAGTAGTAAATTACTACTAATCTTATTGAGATCATCTTTATCAGGGGATTTGTTAGTGATATCCCGTAATTAGCTAATTAACAGTTATATGTAATACTCGGAATCATTATTAATTCTTATTGATCAGAAAGCAGCGAAAAATGTACTTGTGTTTAAAAAATGATTTCATCTTTTATAAAAAAACAAAAAAAAAAAAAGTAAGAACTCATTAATGAAGCATAAAAATAATGAACCTCAGAGAAACAATAATTTTAATAATAATTTAAAGTTTCTTCACAGATTTTATTAACATTATATTTATAATCTTATAATTTTTTGAAAAACTTAATACTTAGTGAAAAGCAAACATAGGATTTTGTTTTTCAAGAATTATTGTTTGAGTCTCCTCAGTCTTGGTCGACTGAGGAGACTCAAATAATAATTCTTGAAAAACCATCTCTAAAGATTTTGAAGTTGTCTTAAATTTTTGCAAGTTATCGTAAATATTTTCTTCATATTCCAATAAATAAAGGTAAAAGTAATGTGTATGGAACTTAAGACTATAAATACGATAAAAATCGTGGAATAAAACTTTTAAATATTTTCAAAATAATTGTTTCTCTTGAGTTTTCCTTTTTTTTTTTTCTTAAAGAATTTTTATTCTTCATTGATGAGATTTCGCTTTCATAAAAATTGAAATTACTTTTTTTTTCTCCAGGTACAGTTCCTCCGCTTTCTGATCAATAAGAAATGACTGATTCCTAGTAGTAGACACAATTGTTCATTATCTAATTATTGGATATCACTAACAAGTCTTTTGATAAACATTTTCTCTATAATTGCAGGTAAGTAGTAATTTAGCATATATACTCGCTACTAATCAGATATAAGTTGTGTAGTTGTTAGGGCTTTGTATTAGTGACTGAATTATTATCATGATCATCAACAACAACTTGATAATCTTTCTTTAACACTTGTTGAAGCAAAGAATTATTATTATTCCCAGAAAAAATGATTTCCTGTTAATATTTTTGAAATAATTTAAGACTGTCACATCAATATTTTCATATCTTTGAATTCCATCAAAAGCGAATATATCTAAAAATGTCGATCAGGGGGTTGAATTGTAGCCTACACACAGGGAACATTTCAAATAATAATACTAGCAATTAATTTTACTTATGATAGTTAAGAAAGACCACCTCATCGTGATTTTGCTTGAACAATTTAAAAGCGAATAAATATTGTTAATCTCGGAGTTTTCAAAGTAAGTGAGGAAAACCGATGTGTTATAATGTATATTAGATCAAAAGCAAACTTGTCAAGCGATTTTGTCAGATGAGTTGTTTCAAACAGTTAAGCATATAGCTTAGTTTTCCTTACAACGTTTCGACAGTATACCCTTTCGGTTTTCCTTGAGTATCTCGTTCTTGAATGTTATCAAATCATATTCGGAAGAAGCATACGCAGCTCACCTCGTGCATGTTACTTCCGGTGTTTGAATCTGTTCATAAGATTGTTTCCTCGCTCCTGCTATAATTTTATTCATGCTCCCGAATCAATGAAACTGCAAATTTATTTCTTGTTTCTTCTTCATTAATGATTTCCACAGACTATTAATGTCCATGCTCGATATAGCGATCGAGTTATATGAACATAGTATACATGAGAATTTTCTCAACTTTCTAATTTATGAAATTGGTATTACAATCAGTAATAATAATTATACCTGACATACATTCTGTGATCACTGAAGCTTGTACAATGTTGATAGATACGAACAAGGCTATTCTCGTGTAGATGGGATTCGATTTAAGTTCGGTGGTCTCGAGTGAATACATTCTTTGACAACTTAAAGGTGATGGCGTATTGGCGAAATCGTTTTTTTTTTTTAACAAAGTATACGATAGATAATAAGTTATGCATAAAACCAGCATCAATAAATTGGTTAATGAACTGGCCCCATACATGATATTATTAAGGCAATTTCTGTTTACCCTTTAGAACGTAGCCTTGTGTCATACTTTCTGTAATTAGCAACAAGTTAAAACGCGCTTGAAATGCTGTGCCGTCAACTCCAACTTCTGTTCATTAATGATTTGAATTACAGATTTTATCATTTCATCCCCAAGCAAGGTGATAAAGCAATTAAGACGCAAGCGGTTTACAGAGAGTGAGAGAGAATGAGAAAACGTTATTGAGTAGAAAAGTTAAAAGAACAGGGTTAAAAAATAGAAACGATTAACATTGCATTGTAATTGACGGAATAACATTTTTTTTATTGTTACAAATCTAAATCTTGCTGTACAATGTTTTTGAAAAAAAAACTATTTTTAGTAATTTATTTCTTGCCATATTTAAATAATCTATTTTATATACGAAGATCCATCAGTAAGCCAGACATGTAGAATTTTTATCTGGAAATTTCACTGTATAATGTTAAATTTATGTGATTAATATTCACTGCTGAATTATGTGCATTCACAAGGAAGAAGACGATGCTGAGAAATGTTTATCGTGTAAAGTAGGTGCTTTTCATTATTTGGCTACAGACTACGTACTTAACTATCTATTTTTAAAAAATATCAGTACGTTTTCATTCATATAAGTAAAAGAGATAAAAGATGAAAGGAACCCCGAAAAACATGCTTAAATCGAAAGATCAACCAGGACGTTTGTTTACGGAATTCTGATGAGATTCCACTTTCACAGAATAATTATGGAAATTTGAATAATATATATATATATATATATATATATATCCCCCCACGCACACACACACTTGAGTCTAAGTCAGCAGAGACGAAGACTGGGTTTAATTTCCATCAGGGTCGAAGGTTATATATATATATATATATATATATATATATATATATATATATATGACTTGCCTGGTAGTTAAGATATTGTTACGTATGTTTCCAACATTAGTTAAAAAAGCGCAAAAAAGAAGGAAGCTTACACTGTGGAATTGAACAGAAGGAACTTATTTCCAATAAATTTATATGAAAAGAATATTGTGAAGACTTACTAAAATATTCTTTTGGGCAACTAATAAAAAGCCAAGCAGAGAAAAATGCTTATGTTAAAGTGGGACTTACACTAGTCGATAAAAAGGATTACGGCGAAAGTTGAATGTAGTTAATGTTCTGACTTGTCACTGGTCGACATGTCAATTTTTCTAATGAAGCGCCTGATATTGAATTAAAGGTGCAGAATGATGAATTATGGCAACAGCGATGTATCTTCTGGGAAGATTTGGTTTGCCTGAGGATTTGGTTTCAGAAGAACAAATTGTTAGTTTTTAATTTTGGCACATTGTCCGGAGTTTGGGTGGCGTTTTGGGGCCTAAAGTCTTCTTACTCTCAGCTGAAAAAATTAATGTGCTTAACCCCATCTGACCTGAGTAAATGAATAGGATTTCAAACGACTGGCGACCTTCATATTTAGGTTTCAGGCTCACGAAAGTATCTTTTCAAATGATCACAGGTTTCAGATTCCGTTTTTCTGATTGGTTGAAAAATAAATCAAAAGGATGAGTTTTCTTCTCAATCTTTTTTTCTCCAGAACATTCGATTTTTATTACGCTGAGCCAGACACTGCATCGCCATAAACAGGCTCAAAATCAAAGTTTATCAAGAAAGGTCATGTCCCAATATATACCTCATGAAAAAATACAATGAAAATATTTTTAAAATTCTCCAATATCCTGGTTATTTCATATGCAAGAGAAATGCGTACATAATCTAAAAGAAGAGGCTATAAACGAGAACACAATAGCTAGGCACATTGTTTTACCTATAAATTCCATAACTAGTGAACTTGAAAGAAATTTAGCTAATCCCGATCTAAAAATTATCAAAAACGTTTAAAAAACAGTTAAATTTACATCAGAAGCAAGACACAAAAATACATAAAGGAAACTTCGAGGGTTTCAGCGAAAGGAACATAAAAGGGACTTAAAATAGGACGATACACTTTTGGATATCCACCCGAAAATTCGTGATTATAATTTTGGCATGGAAAGCGACGTTTTAATAATAATAATAATAAAGAATATAATTGACTGAGATAAAATTGAAAATGTCATGATCTACAATTAGTATACGATCGCCCGGGCCATTTCAGGTTTTCCTCTTCCTAAATTAGGACTGAAATAATATAGGATGCATAAATCTTAAAATAAATATGTAAAAATAAAAACTGAGTAGAAATTAGTCAAAATCTAATTTTCATGACGCTTAACATGAATCACTATATATTTACCATTCCGTCAGATTCTCTCTCTCTCTCTCATTCACACACACACACACACGGGAAAACGATATACAATTTGTTTATATCAAGAACAATATATATATATATATATATATATATATATATATATTAGCGGAAAAAATTAGAAGACACCCTATATATTGCTTGTAACTTTCAAATATTAGTCCAAAAGCGTATGTTCCACTTCACATATGTAAACAAGATGGATGAGTGATGGCTATTTGATTTAAACTTTTTAATTTCCATTCAATGTAAATTTCTAAAAAAAGAAGAAAGCGTGTTCTGTAGTAGGAAATAAGACTTAGGTGAAAATAAGATTTTGCAATAATACAAAAGCTTATTTTTCAGAAGTTGATGTAATTCCATTCAAAGTGATTAAGATGTTCCCATTTGGAAATTGCATGCCTCATACTGCATTTATTTTCAAAAGGAACGAGCTTCAGTGAAGAAGAAAAGACGACAATTTGACCCTCTCAAAAACACAACAAATCAGTAACATCAATGAATTAATATTATTGCACAACACTGATCATGTGCCACCATCAGCCATTTTTTAAAAAGATTTTTGAAATGTATGGCGCAAAGAAACGACCAGAATGACCATTCAAACTAACCGTTATAGGACATCGCCACCTTCTTCTTTGAGAAGCTTAAAAAGGTGAAGTGTGCCATGGTATCCTCCGAAATTTGATGTTAATGTCCAGAGATTTGAGTTTAGAGAAAAAGCTATCGCTTTGATTGATGAAAAAGTGTATCGAGTGGATAAAGGTAATTTGGAACAGATGGTCTTCTCTAACGAGAAGACCACTTAGGATTGGGCCAATGGAATGCATTATTATTGGAACAATCTTTAGTAGATCATTTTACCTTAAATATTAATTAATATATTTGGTAGAAAATAAGTTATGATGTAGGGAGCGTTTTCATTCAAAGATAAAGTTGAATGGATTATGATAGAAAGCAATCAAAGCACTTAGATTTGAGTAGAGGTGATAGAAAAGAGTCTTGCGCCATTTGCATATTGTCATGGAAAAACAGGATAGAAATTTGTATCTTAACAGCATTTGACAATGCCAAAGTCACAAAGAAATGTGCATCACAGTTAGGGCCTGACATGTAAACTCTAGACTATAGTCTAATTTTGAATTTGTAGGGATTTTTTTCAATATGTGTCTATGATGAACAAAGAAGGCAGTTTGAAAAGAGGAATTGATTGATCTCTTTCATAAAGGATTGCTGAGATTAAATTCTAATTGAAACGTTGGAAAATGTTATGTTCCCAATACAAAAAAGATGGATTCAGGTTTTACAATCAAAAGAAAATTCTATGCATTACTAAATATTTTCTGTTGCATGTTTAATTTTTAAAAACATCGTGATAATTTTTCCCCACCCTAATAATATGCGACTTTTCCAAATTTATAGCTATGTACCTAGATCAGCTAATTAAAAATTGCTTTTAGAATCAAACACACTAACCATCTTTTCATATTTAAGAAAGTGCATAATATTTGAAATATTTCCACTAATCTCTCTCGTAAAGCATTTAATTAAAATCGAACTCACTTATCTATAAATGGCCTGTTAGCTTACTAACCATTGCAACAGTAGGCAACAGCGTGTATACTTCTATCTATCTATCTATCTATCTATCTATCTATCAACTTGATTTCCCACATTATACACCCAAATTGTTGATTGGAAAAAGTATTTATTGCGTTCACTTTTGTCTGCTTGGTTCTAAAACTGATTCCTGTATTGAAATGATGAGCAGCGGATCAATTTTGATTTCTCTTGACAAAGCCTAGATAATCTGTTTATCGAGGATCAGGTAATTATTGAACGCACTATTAATGTCTACGATGAAAACTGAACATTGAATATCGCAAAGCGTTTAAAAATTAGCGGTCATATGGAAAGAAGCTATGAATTAACATTTCATTTTGCTTGGATGTAGTTTCCAAGTAACAGTAGTGTAAATTCATATTCAAATGATTTGTAGATGTTAAATGAAGGAATGAAATATTTAGATGTGTCATTTTATCATAATAACGTTGATTGCATTAAGCATAAAGTGTCAGTCCCTTTAATGTGATAACAATTCCATCGTTGCCCTCTGACTGCATCCAATGTGCAAACATTGATTGAACCGAGTTCTCTTTAATGAGAGCAACAACAGCGAAACTGTAACAATAAAAAGCAATGAAATTTCCGTTTCCGACGTCACATAAGAATTGAGTATTTCTATTTTACTAACAAACTCCTCCTCCTCGCCTTTTTGTGCATTTGTTTTCGTTCTTTTATAAATTTCCATAAAGCCGCACTATCATAAACCTCTCGCTCACACTAATCTTCACCCAGGCTTGTGACCAATTTTCCTAAAAGAAACCACATGTTTTAAGAAGAAGGGGTAACAGCATGTAGATTTTCAAATGGTCTCTCATTTAATCATTGGCAAGACATTGCGTTGCTTAACCTCGGTAATCATGAGAAAACTGGTGTCAGCAACGTGTTGCAGCCGTACATGAAAACCAGGCAGAATTTTTACGAATAGACACCCATTTAAATTCTGACTGACCAAGTTCCGTATTGCTTAACTTTGGTAATTGTAAGAAAAATTGCGCAAAAAATATGTATCGAGTATACTCAAAGAAGAGGCAAGGTCTACACTTACCCATTTAAGTACTGACCAACGATAATGTTGCTTAACTTCGGTGATCATCCGAGAACCGGTGTTAGCAACTCATTATGGCCCTAAGCCTTGGGTTAAGATTTGTACAAGGGAGTGGATGTGATTGTAGGTCTTTTGACGCCAAATAAATTCTTCATTCCTCTTCTCTCTCTCTCTCTCTCTCTCTCTTTCTCATACACACGTACATAGACATGTACTCACATATACACAGACATATGCTATCTATATATTGACGCATGCATATGTTAAGTACATTACAAAATATTACGTTAATAAGGGGGTGACTAGGAACGAATGACAAAAAATGAATGTCTTCGGTGACGTCAGTAAGGACTGTGTCAATTTCGCGCTTCCCCTTTACAAATTATAAATCGAACATAAAATAATAAAAAGATTTCACAATTATTGACAAAAAGAAAGAAAAAGAAAAGCACTTGATTTACTTTCAATTGTGGTTTAACTAATGAATTTATAAATTCTTGAAAATCATTTATAAAATCACATTGTTCTAATTTAAATGAAGGAAAATATTGCAAAAAAAAACAACATATTTTTTCCTTTCCATTTTTCTTTGCTCAGTTCTCTAATATTCTTAGGTTTGTGGCTGCAGAAAGGCAATATTGAATTATTTGTGGGTTAATATCAGTTGTGGCAAGTGTGCCCCAGCCTTTTCCATAGATTAGTATTCGTCTTCATTCACTGTCATTGAATGGCCAGAGTAGAACATTTCTTATAACGAATAATAAACAAATAAAGATAGTCAGGTTACTTGAGACAGTGACTGATAACATGATATGTGTCATAAGTACATCATCGCTAGAAAGGAAGTATTAAAGTGTCACTGTCGAATGGGTTGACATTTCATAATGGGTTTCATGCCTAATGAAATGAGGTAATCAGGGTGCGTATCAATATATTTATTTATCTCGTAAGCATTCTTAATTTTGCTAACGCTGGGCACACGTATTATTTTTTGTATTCTCTGTACACATATGCTAGTTGTGATTTCGGTTACACAAATTTAAATATAAAAACGGCATTCAAATTTTTAATATTCTTATATAAAACTACTTGAGATTAAATGAGATGCTTCTTAAAGTGGTTATTGAGGTAGAAACTTTCGTTGATAGGCTTGGAAGTGAACGAGTGATCACATGATTTTTATATTTTCCCGAACAATCATCTTATCGACATTTTTTTTAGAAATATGTCCGGATAATTAAAATTTTTATTTTGAAATGTGCAACTAAATTAGTAAATGGATTTTAAAATTGTTTTTATTGGTGATACTTTTTTTCTTCTTCAATTTCGTAAACTGCCGAGTATTGAAAGTCTATTTTAGTATTAAAATATTTATAACGACATTCACATTTGATCGTCTGTACGCGTGTATGGAACAGGAAATATTATTCATTTTTTAGATAACTTTCCCCTGAAAGAGTAAATGTATTAGAATTTAAATATTCTTTGCAAATATTTCATACTTTTTGCAAATATTTCCTTGTTCTGTATTTCAATAGTAATTCCTTCATCTTGGGTCAAAGATCACTGGTACCTTATAATACAGTATAACCTGTCGCATGTTAATTAGAGAATAGAAGGGTATCGCTAAGTGATTCTATTTGTCCCGAGAAAGGAAGGGTAATTATTCAATATAGCCACCCAACAATCTCAGAGGTCAGAGTTTGAACAAAAACCGAAAGTGGAACATTCATTTAATGTATTTTGCCGATTCCAATTTATGTACTGATAACCATTACGCCATATGCACATTCAAGCAATTTACTTCTTCTTTCGGCAGATACGTTCTCTAATCACCCTGTTGTGTACACAACACACGATAATAGTCGATAAGAATCATTAAACAATTTCAGCCTCAGCTTTACGATTTCCTAACTTTTGTAATGATTTCAATTCGAACAATTTCTAAACATGAGTGACAAAGATTCCTTCTGCATTTGAAATTAATTTAGGCATTTTGTGTATAAGAATTTTTTTATATCAAGAGCAACGAAATCTGGTATGACGAAGAAATTGAAGCGGATAACCAGTCTAATTTTGAGGAAATGCAGCGCTATCTCAGTGGTTAAGAAAGCGTTTATTGTAGGACCTCTAGTAGGTTACAGGATACAAAATCTAATCAGATGGACAAACTGCTTGCGATATTAGATAAATAGCAAATATATAAATAAAATAAAAATTAAAAGCAAACATATTAATTGTAATAAATTTTAAATGTTCCAACGAAACCTTCCTTCCATAACATTTGACCTAGTTAACGTTTTTTTTTACATTTACTTCACAAGAAATATATATCTTTTCAGTATGTGTGTGTGTGTGTGTGTGTGATAGAGTTCCTGTGAAATATGAGTTGTTTACCACAGATACTTAGACGATCTGGAGAGATTCTATCAACGCTATTTAAGGGCTATTCTTGGTATCCACTGGATATCCCATACTCCCGATACTGTGACCCTAGAAAAGGCCAATGTAATCAACATCGAAGCGCAGGGCAGGCTATGTCATTCACCTTGACTTCAGCAGAATACCTAAGCAAATGCTCTTCAGTGAGTTGCTTTACGGCACTCGACCCCAGAAGAAACCAAAGAAGCGCTTCAAGGACTTTTTAAAAGAACATCTTGTTGCCTGCCAAATAAAATGTTGGTCAGACAAACCTATTGTTCAATAAAACTTGTTTGAAATGTATGTATGTATGTATGTATGTATGTAAGTGTACGTGCGTGCGTGAAGATAAAATAGATTTAAAAACTACTGGAAAGATTGAACTAATTTGACAAGTATAGGCAATTTGGGATCAAGTTAAATTGTCACTGAAAAAAAAAGAAGAATGTTATTTCAGACTACATCTGAGGAAAAACAATTATTATTAATTCTATTACAAGACTGAAGTCACTGACTCTTTTTTTCTTTACACTGGCGATAAGCATTGTGGTGTACAAATCTGAGAACCTATACATTTCAACTCTATTAATGGATACAGAATCCCGTTAAATTATTTCTGCAATCAGAAATATGTATTTAATCGCATAAGAAGTCTATTGTGTGAAATCATTTTATTTTATACAAATAAATTTAAATTATTAAAACATTTTGTTTCTCATAAACATATTATTTAAAGTGTAAATACAAAGGTAACCACAAAAGGTTTTTGCCGTTTTTGATTTATTAGAAAAAGAAAAGGTATACAGCACAGTTGACATACCGTTAGTCCTTGAAGTAATTCCCATTGGCACCCAGAATCTTTTTCCAGCTATGCAATGACCTGGCGGTAAAAATCAGGTGTCTTGGACGCGAATAAGTCTGTGAGTGCCTGTCACAAGTCTCATGGTTGTTCAGTGAATGGAAGAGGTGGCTGTTTGTTGGTGCAAGGTCCGGGGAGTAAGGTAGATGTCACAGTGTCTCCCAGTCAAGCTGCTGTATGGTATCCCTGACCACCGGCGCCACATGAGATCTTGCGATTAATCAATGCTTGCTCCTGCTTCGTGCCTGTTGCACACGTTCCAACTGCTGCGAGTACAAGTCCACAGTGATGCTTTGGCCCGTTGGCAGCAGCTTATAATGCACCACTTGTCGACTCATCTATTAGATGCAGCGCATGAGTTGCGTTGGTGTAGAGGTGGTCTTGTGGTGACAACCAATGTGTGGCACGCTTGGAACTGTCATACAGGATCCACTTTTCGTCACTGATGAGCACTCGATAGGTACATTGCAGCGCCGAGAAAGCAGCGAGAAACAGGTTGTCACTCGTTGTTGTTTGTTGGCTTCCGACAGAGTGGGTAGGCGTACTCACTTGCTCAACGTGTACGCCTTCCCCATGCGGTGCAGGTGAATCTGACTGTTTCATCAGAAACCTGGAAGCGTTCGGCAAGCTCACCACAGGTTTGGCTATTGTCCTCCTCTATGGCCACCTTCAGGGCCTCATCATCCAGGACCTGTGCCTGGTCACTGCGGGGTTCATCACAAAGGGACAGATTTCCTGACCTGAACTTCTGTAATCAATGCCTGGCGATGCGTTCATTTACGGCATTTTCCCCCAAAGGTTTGATGTATTCGGCGACTTGATGCAGGTGTGAAAAAGCCCACCTTAAAGTCATAAAGCAGAAACCCCGAACGAGCTGCTTCGACACTGTCATGTTTACTCGCCACTGCTCGAAGTATGACTGATGTAGGTGCGCAATGCACCTGCATTGGTCAAGAGCAATGTCCTAATTCGTATCGATTTCCTGGCACGTGACGCACTCATTTGCGTATCAGTGATCATTTTTCCCACACGGCGTAAGAAAACGTCAAGGAGTTTTTTGGTTATCTTATAAATGATCGAACAATTTTTATTGTGTCTCTATAAATGGTTTTGAAAAATTGTCGCCTATTAAAAGCATTCAGTAAATTAAGTTTTACACTGAAGTTTATTTGTCGCCTTATCACGAGCGCATTATTGATTGCGTTGTAATGTAAAAAGAAATGAAAATTTGGGAGGTAATTTTAAAAAATAATCTGGGCAGAAATATTTGTAAATTACTATTGTCTTTTAAAACGTGCATCTTTTTTTCAAACTATTCGCGTGTCGAACAAATTATAATTCAGAATTGCTGTCTTTGAAATCACGGTTTTTAGTGATTTTACTGAATGGCTGACAACTTTCAATATTGTGTGTAACAATTACATGTACGAGTTTTTATAACTCATGTATGAAAGAAAGAAAACTGATCTTTATTCATTCTAGTCAAGAAGATGGTAGTACTAACTTTTGTACAAACCTAAATATAGTTGTAAATGTTTATTCATTTATTTATTTAGCCTTTCAAGCTGGTTGCAGAACCTCGCGTGGTGTAATGGTTAGTGAACAATGTTAGCTGTTCAATAAGTTCGATCCTTATCGGGTGATTCATACTTCAAGTTTTGTGTCAAAAATAATAGTTTACAATGATTCTATAGCAAAGAATCTAAGTAGAAGAATAATCCTTTTGAAAGACAGAAAATATACGTGGTAAAATTGAAACGCTAAAGATTGATGCATTCAGTTATCGTCATGCTAAATAGTTCAGTGTTTTACTAGAATCATGTATTAATATTAAACAAAGTGTTCCAGAGTTGTTTTTTATAATGGTAAAAGAATTACATGATCTCAACAAGATTTTGTACATTTTGTTTCTTTCCGTAGAATTTATTCCTCTGAATGAAATGATACATTTAGTAGCAAAAATATTTTTGAACATCATGGAACGAAAATATCAAAAACAAAATTACAAATTTATTCATGTTTGCTAGATTCATGTTTGCTAGATTCATGTTTGCTAGATTCATGTTTGCTAGATTCATGTTTGCTAGCATTCCTTGTTTAAAAGGGGGGAATGTTATAACCAAATGGATGTAGTGGGAATGGGATCTCCTTCGGTCTAGCTTCGTTTTCATTTATTCATGGGATATAATGTGAAAATTCCATCGGCCATTCACAGATATGTAGTTGTTTTGTACGTCTAAAGAAAAAGAGTATGTCCAATGCGTTTTGAATTATTTATATTCTCAGCATCAGAAAATAAAGTTCACGGTTGACTATTAAAAACAAGTCTTTAACATTTTAGACATCTTAATCACTAAAGATTGCATTTCATTTAAAACGATTACTTCTTCGGAAAATAATTAAAAGTGGTATATTGACTAATTTCACAAATTTTATCTTTGCACTTCTATCCCCGCCGTCTTCTAGAATGTTCCAAACTTGATATAGTTTTCTTCCTAATGATTCTGTAAAATGCATAGATATTTTAACATATTTTATACTTTATATATTAACATTTTATTTTATTTTAGAACTTCAAAAAAAAAAAAGAAAAAAGAAAAAAAAAGAAACTGAAATTGAGACAGTTCTGTATTTGTCTGCGAATGAGATATGAACTTTTTTGTGATCACCAATTACTCCATGAGATACGTAAAAAGATCGACAACAAATTGAATATAAATATCCTTTGTAAATTATAATAAAAAAATTCATACATTTATGGATCTTGCATGTGTGATGTGGTGGGTGTATGTAGGTGTATGTGAGTGTATATGCAAAACATGTCATTTTAGATGAACTGGAAAGAAAAAAAATATTGTTGTCATTAATTGTTTTTTAAATCACTGGGCCCAATTCAAATATTAAGATCAAGGAAAATGTATTTGGTAACCAAGAGAAAAAAATGTATTCCTCTAAGATTCGATCTCATCGTCAGCAACGAAATCTGCATGTCCCTTAGTGCAGCGTCTTTAACTCCTTTCTTTCATCCCTCCCCCATGCATATACTTATGGAAAATAAAATTACGAAGCTCTGAAGGACAATTTTGACCTGGGTAAATTATGTACATGTGAGCGTGTAGTAAATATTTTCATAAAAGCTTCGGTTTTCGGCCATCTTTTGACGTAGTAATTGTCATGCCAATGCACCGTTTGTCTCAGAACTTTAAACAGTGATGCATTCTGTGATAAATTTGAGTCTGTTGGAAGCAGGTTTCGTCTCCTCAAAGATGTACATATGCTCCTTTGTTCAATTAAACCGTTTGAGAAGGGGTCGGATTATAGGCCTTCAAGAAACTGGATGATCATTTCGGAGAATTGCTGCATATGTATGACGTGGCGTATCGGTGATTTTTCGAAATTGACAAGAGTGATTAAATGAACATTCCTACTTCCTTCGATCAGGTTCTGGATAGTCATTTAGTACAGATCCTCATCAAAACCGGTGCATTGTAAAGGACAAAAGTGATAGACTGCATCGATAGCAGTGATCAAAGTAAATGCACCGGCTATTAGTAACAAGATGAACATGCAGCAGGAATACACATATACATATCGCTAACGAGACTTTCACTTACGCCACAGCACCATGGTGCACGTTTCCAGTGGAGAGGCGAGAGTTGTTCTGGAATGAGTTTATCTTCTATCTTCACACTAGTGATACTTGTGTGTAACGCCGGCTTAAGTAGTGACATCTTCCAGAGTTTATTCACTCATGACACACAGTTAACCACTAGTATTACAGTGTGAGCTACCATAATTTACAACTCTTACTCACCTTTAATGTTTGTTGAATGGACATTGAACAGCGTCATATAAAAAACAAAACATTGTTCAACTTGTTGCCATATCTGCAAGGGGACCCTGTCCATCCACTCGTTCTACTTAACATGCTCTGCAAGATGTTCGACAATTTGTCTGGCTGACATGATCGAGGCATGATGGGACAACATTCAGTTAGTTCTCAGTAGGTGAAAGACATGTTGAATAATGTAACGCAGATATGGTATTTGCCATCTGTAAGATTGTATGCACGCGAGATGCACTGTCATAGCTCCAAAAGAGGATATACCTGTGGATTAATGTGAGGTCTCAGTACTGTTGATATGCACCTTATTTTGGATCATGTGTACATATTGATATGTATATATGTGATCATTTATTGTAATCCAGCTATATTAGCTGTACATGAGTAAATGGAAAACACATATTCAATGTGTTCCAATTTTATTTTCCATCATTCAGTCATTTGTAACATCTTCGGGTTCTCCATTCTTTCCCACACTATCGCTATTAGAAGGACTTCATTTATTCTCTTCTTGTTTTATCTTTTCACTGTCACTCTCTTTTAGATAATCCTTTCAAACACCTTTTCTAACACTTAATATCACTTAATCTTTTTCCCCAGTATTGTCTACTAATTTTTTCCCTTTGAAACACTGTCCTACTTGACACTCTTTTTTTCTTTTTTCTCAATCCAATTTTTATTCTATCGGCTTCTCTCTCAAAAGCACACTCCGATTAAGATTTTATCCACTCTTATTATTGTTTGACAGTATTCTTCAATATGTTTTCTTTATTTTTTCATTTGAAACTTTAAGGGTGACTGACAAATAAGAAGGAGAGAATAAATAAGTCAGGTTGAATGTCCGCATTTAACCTTTGAACTAGTGGCAATGGGTTGAAGATTTCAGCCTTTTGAGTTCGAATCTCATTGGAAATTGTTTCTTTATTTTTCTAAGTTTATTTTGATTTCGATTTGAAATTAAACTGTTTTTTTTATTTATGTTCATTGTATGAATTTGTCTTTTGTTTATCATTTTTATTGCATTTTTGAAATGAAATGCGGGTGTTAAATTTGAATTTATCTCCGCGATAAGAGTCAATGACAAATAAAATATGTGTTTCATAAAGATGATCTTCTTGTTCCTCTGTTTTTATTTCTCATAAATGTTCCCCCGGCACGACTTCATTTCGTCAGATGAGTATCCTTATATTTGCTTTTCTATAACTTTTCTCCCTCTTGGTCTTCTTTTCTCTGTCCTTTATTGATAATTTCGAATTCCGGTTGAGTTTGTGGCATTCACTTTCCCACAAATACTGTTAGAAATGTGTGAATCCATCTCATTTTTCCCAGCTATAAATTAGCTACGATAGCCCAGTTAACCGTGCCATATATATATATATATATATATATATATATATATATATATATATATAAAAGTGGACATGGAAGTCAGCACTTAGAGGCGACGCTCTGTCTCTGATATCGAGCACTTTATCCCATAAATATAGCACACTTTAAGACTATATTTCTTCATATATATATATATATATATATATATATATATATATATATATCAAAATACGAGTTTATAGAGCGGCCGTTTTGACCATACTGTGGTATGGCTCGGAATCGACACCCCTCATCCGATAGGGACCACATCAATCACCTTCCACAAAAGTTGTCTCCGCACGATCTGTGGCTATATTTTTGACGATAGGATATCCAATGTCGATATTCTCGCAAAATTCAACATTGGTGGAATTTAAACTTTTCTAATGTAGTCACAAGAATGAGTGGCAACAGAATATCTAAAGTGTTCATGTATAGCCAGCTCGACAGTGGACAAAGGACTGTTGGACGACCGTGGCTCAGGCAAACAAGCTAAAGATTAACCTCTCAGCTGTTAATGTGCATCTTACTAACTTCGAGTGAGTTGCCCTGGATAGAGTTAATTGGAGATACTAGTGCCAGAATGGTATAATACATTTCGAAATCAGTTGTATTGACCGGCTAAGAGACGAAAGACAACGACAAAAAGCGTCAGCTAATGTTCTCGTGGCTATGTCTCTAGATCCTCGATATTGCACAATATGTGGACTTGTAAAGAGGTCATTAGCAGGACTGATCCTCATACACTGAAATCGAGGGGAGCATCATCATCATCATATATATGACTGGGCTAACTGGGTTCTCTTTTCTTTAGGTGACAACCAGACGAGAAAGAAAACCCAGAATTCCAAACCATCCTGAAGAATCATAGATTTCATCAAGCTATCAGTTATCCTAACCTATACACGTCATTGCTGCTCTATCTGCAAAATGCCGAGACGGCTCAAATGCGTTACAGGTCTCGTGAATTGATGTGACATGTATTGAAAGTGTCCTGCTTTTGCAGATAAAAAGAATATTTTTTTTACCGTTATTTCACTCAATACAAAGCCCAATGGTTACTTGAGGGGAGGAGAAATTAAGAAGGACACATTGTAAGGACTTGTAGGATAGATAGATATCAGTTGACCTGGACTTTACTTTTTAACCATTTCACTCCAAGCAAAGCGATAATGTCACTAAGACGTAAGAGGTTGCTGGCATTGAAAGAGAATGAAAAATCTTTAGAAGGAACCAGAAACCCAATGCTAAACAAGAAACAAGGGATAAACCTCTACTCCTGTTCATAAATCCGAGGAGGAACTATTTAATTTCAAACTTTCAGCTCTATATATATAATACTAGGAATCTTGCCTATCACACTGACAACACACGGTTCTTGATAATGAATGAGACATTTGTAATTAACTGAACAAAAATAACAGAACAAACATGAACTTCGAAATATCCACAATTTCCACCCTGAGAGATGAAAATTTGAAATAGTTCAAAATGACGTCATGTGTAACAGTTAAAAGGATTCAGACCGGACCAAAAGAATGCATCAAATATTATACATTATTATTATTATTATTATTGTATTTTGCATTTGTTTTGTATAGTACGAATTACCCCTAGGTCTCAACCAGAGACTTCAAGAGACAATTTTTTAAAAATAAATTCTATGCTAACAGTTTCTTTTCTAGTACTTTTCGATTGTGGAACTCCATTCTGGCTCCATGCTTTCAGACAATTTTAATCTGCAAAATTTAAATGTGATTATCAATCGCTATCTCCTGCCCTCCTGATTACTCTTTCTTCTTCTCGCTCATTATTAATATTTCTGTTTCTAATTCTTCCACATCCTGTGACTCCTTGTACCTTAGTGGCTTTACTGCCTTGCATGGGGTGATACCGATTAAAAAAGAAGATGCAAGCAGGTCAGGCGCCATGCAATCAGTGAACCAAATAATATCATTTTTGTCAGAAAGAAATCTACGCAAGATGCGAGAAGTACTGAAGAGTATGATATTTTGCAATTCCCATATTTTAGGATTATTATTATTATTATTATTATTATTATTATTATTATTATTATTAATTTCTGTACTTCAAGCATGGTGCCGACAATACTCTGTTCACATCTCAAGAACTTTTCAGGGAATCCTCGCAGATTAAAGGATGGCAGAAAAGGGCGCATATTTTTCTAACAACATTTCTCGAATATTCAGCCCGGTAGATATAAATAAACAAAATAAATATACTATTTAATAAATAAATAAAATCAGACCATCTACTCAAATATTTAATAAAAAAATATTTTCAGCATGCTACTCCCATTGGTAAATATGGTGGGGTTGATAGTGGGAGAGAGAAGATTGATATACAAGGCCTCTTTTATAGCGAGATGTTTTCGGTAATTTGATTTACATAGAATTTTAGTGTTTCCGACCAGATATTTAAAAGAAAGTTTGCAGCCAAAATATACATTAATATATATTTTTAATTTATTTTTTTTAAACGTTATTTTTAATGGATACTCGTATTTGAGTAGATGTACTGTTTTTATTGCTGAACAGTATTTTTATTTATTTACTTCTACCAGCCTTAATATTCGAAATGTAAATAAATAAATATACTATTTGATAATAAAAACAGACCATATTCTCAAATACGAGTATCCATTAAAACGTTTAAACTAATAAATTAAAAATATGTCAGATGTAATCCATTTAATAATATATATATATATTCATTCATTATAGTAATTCATCATGTTTAGAAGAATCCTCAACAGAATACAGGAAGCACACGATGGCCGTTTCGCCCTATTTGTGACACAGCAGCTGTGCGCACCCACTACTGTGACGGAGAAGAAACTGACTAGACTCGATATAGCGCCGCTACTCAGTACGTTCCATGGTGATACTCATCCAACTATTCGAAGCTCAATGGCTTTTGCCCCAAGAGCCACGTCTTTTTGTTCTGGAGGAAGAGGCTTGGAGAAAGAAGACGTGACTCTTGGGGCACAAGCTGTTGGGTTTCGACCAGCAGTAAAATCGAGATGTAAGAGTTTCAAAGCAACCGCACAGATAGAGAAGTAGGGAAATAAAATAAAATAAAATAAAGGAAAACTTTCGGGATGTGGGAAATTTGTTCCGGTTTTCCCACATGAAAGGGTTAAAGGTGACTGAATCGAATAAAAGCAACAACAGCTTGAAAGTTTAGATCGGACAATACTCTCTTTTATGTGGAAGAATAACAACTCAAACTCCTGCTTGGGGTGTAACAATAGAAAAAGAAAATGTTTATTTACATGCACAAAAGATTTAAGGGATTTGCATAAAATATGAGTTAAAGAAGGGAGAAGAAAATTCCATTAACTTAAAGGAAGAAAAAGTGTTCATGCAAAGGATTGCTCAAAACTTTTCTCTGTTCGCTTAAAAGTTCTTTAAGCAAGTAAATTGCTCTTAAGGGATTAATACTCGCTCTTAAGGGGTTTCTTCAGAGCTTTTGTTGAGAGGTGAACAATCGGAAGATCCGTAGTTTGTATTTGAGTGAGTTCGTATGTCGACAACAGGTATTTCAGGGTCCTAGGAAGCAGATCTCAGGTAGGACCGTCTTTAGAGTCCAACATGTAGATTTCTTCCTTAAAACAGGTTCCAAAGATGACTGGTGTTGCTGTCGCCGACCTGATGTTATCACAGATGTTGTCAATTACTCACTGCCAAATAGGTGTATATTCTCTGTATTTATCGAGATTAGAAGGCTCAGGAAAATTAGGAACTTTTCCCTCCAAAATTTTCTTATACACTTTTCCTGCTCTCACATATGTCAGAAATATATTCTTATCTCTGATAAGAATCAAATCTTTGGGAGCCGGTTTTGAAATCAGGGATGAAAAGATGCTAGAACGTTAACTTGTAAAATATTGTTGTAGTGGTTCTTAAATTTAATTCTAATAGGTATCACATGACATTCAAGTGGAAGGTAGGAATGGATTATGGGCTTAGGGTCAGACCGCATTCTAGATAAGGGATAGAATGAGAGTAACGTTTCGAGTAAGAAGCGATGCATCGTCATGAAAAGAGTCACGGTGAAAATAGGAAGCGATGTAGAGTTAGGGACGGAGTTCTCGCTCGGTGTCGGAAGAGATGATTTGGTCCGTTAGACAGAACTAACAGCAAAGATATCACAAGCGTCGCTTACGCACTCCCAAACAGTGCCAAATGGACTGATGCATTAATAAAAACTATGTTTATCAAAACCACCACAGTTCTTGCCATTCTCATCATGGCCATATCCTAGTACGGCCTTACTTATGACTTCTAGTGCGATATCTCGTCTTCAGTTTCGTTGTTGAATTTACACTGAGACTTTACCAGTTTTGTTCCTCACCGACGCAAACGCCAATCGAACGAGAGGAAGCCAATCGATGAAAAACGACCCGGTCGTATGCTTAACACAGGTAAGTTATAGCCACTCAGGATTTGAAATTTACTCATTAAAATAATGAATATCTTATCAAAGTCCTTGCAATCAACGAAACGAAACGATTCGTCGATGCCGATTCGTCGATGCCGATTAAACTCAAATTGTAGGAGTTAAAATCGATAATCAATGTTGGACTAATGTAAAACTGAGATAAACCTTTACTTGTTATTAGTAAAACAAATTGAGTTCATGTTTAGCCTTTATAATTCCACTTAGAATAGTGACTATTGATGCTAGTACGATGATGTGTTTTAACATGCAATTGATTTTCACCCAGGGCAATAAAATATTTTGTCTGGAGTCACAGGATAAATCTTTATTTGAAAATACAATGAAGTGATTGATGTTGATCGAGATTCTGTATTTGAAAACTTAAAAATTTATCTATATTATAAAAACGAAAATCTTGGAATTGTGTAAAAATTAATATAAAAATTATTTCTAATAAGAAAGATAATATTAAAATTGTATGAAAAACTAATGGAGAAAATTAGGAAATTCTTTGCAAATTATTTCTAATGAAAAAGAAACCGTTAAACTGTAGCAAGGCGGGTTATAAAAAAAACAGTGATGTGCTAACAGAGGCTCTAATTTGATATAAAAAATGCTGAAAAACATGGATAAAAATTCATTATGAAAATTAGCAAAAAAGAGGCCCATGTTTGATGTCAAAACCCAACAAATGTAGGTGGCAAACAGGCGTGGTTTGATTCGATAATTTATTTAGAATTTAAATGGGGATAAAAAGTATAGAAAAACCCAGGGAGTTGATTTTGATCCAGTTGGAGATACTTATTTGCTATATAAAGAAAAGATTTTGTATGACAAGCAGAAAAGATTGGACTGCACTCATGCGATAAAGAGGCTTATATTTCGGATATATATGGTATAAGAAAGACTGCTACTATTACTATTATTGTCGTTTTTGTTATTACTGCTTCTATTCTTTAATAAGAAGAATCCTTTAAAACTTATTACATTTTGCATAATTATGAATATTTAAAAAAAAAACTAGAGATTTAGCTCATATATTTGAATGTTTTTCAAAACCTATGAGATATTATTCCTAAAATTTGAATATTTTGTCTAAAGTGCCCAGATAAACAGCATCGTCTGAGATAAGTCTTTCTCACCTTTTGAATTTTCTCACTCTTTAAACTTTCGAATCTGTGAAATTGCAAAGTAAGTAAAATTCCTTTTTTTTTGTTGAAAGAAAAAATATTGATTTTCATGAAATGATTGTTTTCTCAGAGAAAGCTGAAATTTGTATTTACAAGAACTGTGGATCTGCCCAGCCATTTTGAGGCGCACAAATGAATATTTGTGCAGGGTCATTTTGTATTTTTGTAAAAATAATTTTTTTTTTAATAAATGCTTTTTTTTTCATTTTTAATGTCCCATTGAATAAGAGTCTCGTCTTTTTTCCTCATCATTGCCTCCAATAAGTCTCTGTCTGATTAATGCCAGTCACGATGAACGGATGTCCTCTCGAGGAGGCTCTGTGCCAAGTGGATCCATCGCTAAAGATGCAAATAAAATGATCGACTCCTTGTACCTGACTCCTCATGCAATCCTCTGCGATTACAAGAGCCAGATGAGACTGAAAATGGAGGACTGTTGTTATACTTGGGGGTGGGGAGGTTTTTTCTTGATAGAGGTTTTTTTTTCTTTTTCTTTTAAGCCTTTCACCCCAAGCAAGGCGGGAGTGCCACTAGTACGCAAGGGGTTACAGAGAGTGTAAGTAAGGGAAAACACTGGCTATTGGTTTCTTACATTGTAGCAATCCATTCGCATTCCCTCCGTATTCCATCGCCGAGAAATAAATTCCACACAAACAGCTTCTTTCCGCAAACCACTGCCCTGTGGACCAGACTCCCAAGAGGATGTTTCCCCGATCACTACATTCTTAAGTCTAGAATTAGTCGTTATCTTTCACTCTTATCCATTAACGTAACCCTCTATATCGAGTGGACATTACTGTAAAAAAAATTCACACCTCAGAAAAAATGTGTGGAAAAGAAGTAAAACAGAATAGCAAAACCCAAGGAAAAAAAAAGAGAAAGAAAGAAAGAGGGAGAGAGGAAGAAAGAAAGAGAAAGAGAGAGAGAAAGATATATATAGAGAGAATGGGGGCAAAAGGCGGGAAAAATAAAAGACGAGAAAAAAGTAAAGGATGGGAAAATGAGATGAAGAAAATTAAGAGAGAAATGAGAAAAAGGTAAGAGTGAAAAGAAAAAACCAAAAGCCTGAAAGTGAAGAAATGACAGGCAATTAGGAAAAACGAAACAGTGATTGCAGCTGAGAAGTGGTTACGCCATAAATCAGAAAAGCAAAAATAAGTAGCAATGGAAGAGGAAATAAAAAGAGAAAATGTTCGAAGCGAAAGAGAAAAAAATCATTTAAAAAAACTGAAAAAAAAAAAAAGATTCGGTTAAAAAAAAAACCGTAATAACTTAACGACACCTGTTCAGTTTTCATGTCTTGTCCATTTTATATTATTTATTTATATTATTGCCATTATAATAATTACCATTGTCTTTGTCGACAAGTAGTGAGACGACGAGTGGGGTTGATGTGTGAGATAACCGGGAAAATGCTCATTAGCGACATCAGGTCTCTTCTCAGTAGGTTTGCTTCAATCCTCCTTGATTGATGACACTAATTAATGAAGACAGTTTGATGAGAGTGAATGATTTTTCCTTTTTGTTTTCTGTAAATGAAGTGTTTTATGAAAACTTTGTGAGAAAAAAAATCATTTAAATCAAGTTTTTTATTCTGAGTGTATGTTAAGGAGATTCATGAATTCACTGTTTCGAATAGACTAACCAAGAGTAATGTGACTAATTACGGAATCTATATATTTAAGTTTTTAATGAAATCCAAAACATTATACTTTCTCTATATTTACTTGTTCTCACTATTTCAGGTACCGGAAGCAAATAAATAAAATTTGCTGTAATCGATAAACATAACAAAGTTATATAGTTACATTGTATCCAACCGACAAATTCTATTTATTTAATTCTTTTTTTGGTGGCTTAATTTTCGAATAAAGTCTTGTAAATTGGAATCAAAACTGGAAATAAACTATCCGAGCTCTATACGTCTTTGCCCTTTGTTCGATTATTATGAGGAACTAAATGTTCTCATCATCGCAGACAAAAGTTATCAGCTATATGTTTTTGGAACAAATATCCGTATATCGTATTGGTGACGTCATGTCCAGAACGGTTTCACAGATTTTGGCCACACAAGGAACGATTACTTAAATACGTATTATAATTATTTTAGGCGTATTTTAAATGTTTGATAAACATTTGAATATGGAGAAAACCTCTGAGGAAATATATGTTACTTAATCCAGGTTGTTTCATCTGTACAATAATGGCTACAGGTATTTGGAGTCTTTCTTTACAATGTGTTCTATATAGTATTTTGATATTATCTACGAATATTTGATTATATATATACATATAAATATTACCAATTTGTGACTGGTAGGGATATTAATCAAGGAAGAGCTCAATGTAAACTACAGAGCATAATAATCAAGAAGAAAACATTAAAGATTAATATCGGTTATAATTCATTTTATGAATATCTATATATTTATATCTTTAGAACGAAAACTTTTAATAAAAATCAGGTTAATGTGTTTTTTTACACCTGAAGATTGCACGTTGCATGAAACTCAGAGTCATGCTGTCGACATTGGATATTATGTATATTCACTAATATATATATATATATATATATATATATATATATATATATATATAGATAGATAGATAGATAGATAGATAAATAAAATGACGACACTATGAATATGATATGCGTTTCAATTTATTCAAGATTAAACATACAGGTAATCTAACTGGGTTGCGGTCAATGACCAATAAATGTACATGTTACAAAATAAGGTACGTATCAGCAATGCTCAGACATCGTATTAATCCAGTTTATATCTTCCTTGGTGTTAACACCGGTCTGTTGTCTTGCATATATAGGGCGGAGCAGATGGCAAATATTACCTGGTAAATATTATCGAATATGTTGAAAAACTTGTTGAGTAGTATAGGCGTCATGTTGGCAGGCATTATTTTACTGGAACAGTATACCGCCTTCATGTCACAGAAATCTATCAAATCTGAAAGAAAATAAGGTTTTATTAAATTATGCAAACCGCAACTCTCAGCAGAAATTTTAAATTTTATTGAATTGGACAAAGTTTGGACACATTTTGAGTATGTTGACGTTTGATATTGAATAATTGTTTTTATGTTTTTACTGAAATAACATTTTCAGGGATTTTTATTTGTATAACTGTAAAAACCTTTCGAGTACTTCATATCCGACAAATTACCCACGATATATTGAAGTCGTAAAATGAAACTGATCCCTCGAAATATTTCCATCAGGTTTTCTAAAATATTATAGCCTATTCAATTGATTCATTCACCACCAATAAGTACAGAAAAAATTTAAATTCGCTAATTCCATAGATTTTTGTAAATTTTTAAACGGTATTTTTTCACCAAAATGCGTGTGCACTTTCGATAAAATATTTGGTGATAGTTAATCTCATTTGTTGTCCTCATATCTAACCACTAAGCCACTTTGCTCCCAATTAGTCTGTATTAGAAAATTAGCCATTTTAAACGTAAATGTTACAAAAATAACACTTGCAAATTTTATAATTAAGTACTAAAGTTACAAAGCAGATAAGACCATTAGATTTTGTGGGAAACTCATTCCAACGACTTTTAAAACGAATGGCTTTTGTGCGTCCTACTCTACTTAGCATTCTATCCCTTGAAAGCTAAAAAGGGGCGAAGGAAACGTTGAGTTAAATAAAAACGTCAGGAAGATGCGGAAGTTTTTGAATTGATGACTGACAATTAAAAGAAAAGAAAGAAATCGGATATCGTGGAGTTGAAGTAACAATTGTGATCATAATTAGACAAATCCTAAGCTGTCAATAGTCAAATGATTTTCATTATGATAAAGCTATTATAAAGATCGCAAATTTTAGGTATCGCCATTGACTAAAAAACCCAAGAAACGCATTTTAAATAATTTTAATGCCCTCTTTGAACTTAAATTTAAGTTTTATTTGAAAGATAATAGCCTAAAAATTAAAATACTTCCCTTCTTGACTGTCACACTGAGAATAATCTCAGTAATATTTTCATTATAGCCCGGGCAGTCACAAGGCATATCAAAAGACTTGACCATGAGAAGACCACCGGGTCAAACAAAATCCCAATGTTTGTCCTTAAGAATATTAAACCGGAGTTATTCCTGATCTTAGCGGGATTGTTTATTTAGAAGGTGTCAAGTGTATGCCCGGTTTTCAAGAATGCGGGTGATCGTTCATTTCAATCACAGTATAAACCCATTAGTCTCCTCAGTGTCTTTATCAAACTCTTTGAAGCTATAATCAACAAGAAGGTTATTGATAACTTCAATAAGAACAATCTCTTGAGAGACAAATAGTATGGGTTTCAATCGGCCAGGTCTACTGCTGATATCCTAACTTCGATTACCTTCGAGAGACTAGACAACAATTGCATCTCAAGGTCGATTGCATTAGATATTTTGAATGTCTTTGACAGGGTGTGGCATAGAGGTTTACTGTACAAGCTCTCTCGATATAGTTTTCTCCATTCTAAAGTTCTACATACTAGGGGCCCAAATGATCAACGCGGGCATCCTCCAGCGTTCGCGCTTCTTCGCCCAACCTTCTTCCTACTTTACATAAACGATCTGCCTAAGAGTATACGCTGATCATTTGTGAATATCTACCTCCAGGACCCGCCATGCTGCGCACATTCTAGCAAATCCCACCCTCATTCCCACTTCGTATTCCTTTGGGGTGGGGGTGTAAGTTCTACTCGAGCAGCTCTTTCTCACCGCTAAGTTGTGGAATCAACTCCCAAGAAAATACTTCCCCGATCACTACAATCTTAACCTGGCTATGTTAACCGTTATCTTCCACACATATCTGCATAAACGCTCTAACCGACATCCTCGAGTGAACATCATTGTAAACAAGAAAAAGAATTCATTTTCGTATGTAATTAAAGTTTTCCGGCATTTTTAAAGTATTGGCACGTTCCCTCGTCACTCATCGAACCGCCATTATACAAAAATAATTTGTTGCTAAAAAGGAAAAATAAAATTCTTTGAAAAATTATTTCGCATTCGAAAAGAGCATTAAACTTCAAATTTGTCATTTCTTCAAACATGTTACTATTTCATAAAAGAATCATTTGGCACAAGGGGATGAATTGCGGGTCATCATAACGGGATGAATTGCGGGTTCCCGAAAAGGGATGAATATAGGGTCCTCGCAACGAGATGAATTGCGGGTTCTGAAACGGGATGAACAGAGGGTCCTCGCAACGGGATGAATTGCGGGTTACCGAAAAGGGATGAATATAGGGTCCTCACACTCAGTAGAGCCTTGTATCTTAGTTTATTGCTCTCACACTCAGTGGAGCCTTGCATCTTAGTTTATCGCTCTCACACTCAGTAGAGTCTTGCATCTTAGTTTATCGCTCTCACACTCAGTAGAGCTTTGCATCTTAGTTTATCGCTCTCACACTCAGTAGAGCTTTGCATCTTAGTTTATTGCTCTCACACTCAGTAGAGCTTTGCATCTTAGTTTATCGCTCTCACACTCAGTAGAGCTTTGCATCTTAGTTTATCGCTCTCACACTCAGTAGAGTCTTGCATCTTAGTTTATCGCTCTCACACTCAGTAGAGCTTTGCATCTTAGTTTATCGCTCTCACACTCAGTAGAGCTTTGCATCTTAGTTTATCGCTCTCACACTCAGTAGAGCCTTGCATCTTAGTTTATATCTCTCAAACTCAGTAGAGCATTGCATCTTAGTTTATCGCTCTCACACTCAGTGGAGCTTTGCATCTTAGTTTATCGCTCTCACACTCAGTGGAGCTTTGCATCTTAGTTCATCGCTCTCACACTCAGTGGAGCTTTGCATCTTAGTTTATCGCTCTCACACTCAGTAGAGCTTTGCATCTTAGTTTATTGCTCTCACACTCAGTAGAGCTTTGCATCTTAGTTTATCGCTCTCACACTCAGTAGAGCTTTGCATCTTAGTTTATCGCTCTCACACTCAGTAGAGCTTTGCATCTTAGTTTATCGCTTTCACACTCAGTAGAGCTTTGCATCTTAGTTTATCGCTCTCACACTCAGTAGAGCTTTGCATCTTAGTTTATCGCTCTCACACTCAGTAGAGCTTTGCATCTTAGTTTATCGCTCTCACACTCAGTAGAGCTTTGCATCTTAGTTTATCGCTCTCACACTCAGTAGAGTCTTGCATCTTAGTTTATCGCTCTCACACTCAGTAGAGGTTTGCATCTTAATTTATCGCTCTCACACTCAGTGGAGCTTTGCATCTTAGTTTATCGCTCTCACACTCAGTAGAGCTTTGCATCTTAGTTTATCGCTCTCACACTCAGTAGATCCTTGCATCTTAGTTTATATCTCTCAAACTCAGTAGAGCATTGCATCTTAGTTTATTGCTCTCACACTCAGTAGAGCTTTGCATCTTAGTTTATCGCTCTCACACTCAGTAGAGCTTTGCATCTTAGTTTATTGCTCTCACACTCAGTAGAGCTTTGCATCTTAGTTTATCGCTCTCACACTCAGTAGAGCTTTGCATCTTAGTTTATCGCTCTCACACTCAGTAGAGTCTTGCATCTTAGTTTATCGCTCTCACACTCAGTAGAGCTTTGCATCTTAGTTTATCGCTCTCACACTCAGTAGAGCTTTGCATCTTAGTTTATCGCTCTCACACTCAGTAGAGCCTTGCATCTTAGTTTATATCTCTCAAACTCAGTAGAGCATTGCATCTTAGTTTATCGCTCTCACACTCAGTGGAGCTTTGCATCTTAGTTTATCGCTCTCACACTCAGTGGAGCTTTGCATCTTAGTTCATCGCTCTCACACTCAGTGGAGCTTTGCATCTTAGTTTATCGCTCTCACACTCAGTAGAGCTTTGCATCTTAGTTTATTGCTCTCACACTCAGTAGAGCTTTGCATCTTAGTTTATCGCTCTCACACTCAGTAGAGCTTTGCATCTTAGTTTATCGCTCTCACACTCAGTAGAGCTTTGCATCTTAGTTTATCGCTCTCACACTCAGTAGAGCTTTGCATCTTAGTTTATCGCTCTCACACTCAGTAGAGCTTTGCATCTTAGTTTATCGCTCTCACACTCAGTAGAGCTTTGCATCTTAGTTTATCGCTCTCACACTCAGTAGAGCTTTGCATCTTAGTTTATCGCTCTCACACTCAGTAGAGTCTTGCATCTTAGTTTATCGCTCTCACACTCAGTAGAGGTTTGCATCTTAATTTATCGCTCTCACACTCAGTGGAGCTTTGCATCTTAGTTTATCGCTCTCACACTCAGTAGAGCTTTGCATCTTAGTTTATCGCTCTCACACTCAGTAGATCCTTGCATCTTAGTTTATATCTCTCAAACTCAGTAGAGCATTGCATCTTAGTTTATCGCTCTCACACTCAGTGGAGCTTTGCATCTTAGTTTATCGCTCTCACACTCAGTGGAGCTTTGCATCTTAGTTTATCGCTCTCACACTCAGTGGAGCTTTGCATCTTAGTTTATCGCTCTCACACTCAGTGGAGCTTTGCATCTTAGTTTATCGCTCTCACACTCAGTGGAGCCTTGCATCTTAGTTTATCGCTCTCACACTCAGTGGAGCCTTGCATCTTAGTTTATCGCTCTCACACTCACTAGAGCTTTGCATCTTAGTTTATCGCTCTCACACTCACTAGAGCTTTGCATCTTAGTTTATTGCTCTCACACTCAGTAGAGCTTTGCATCTTAGTTTATCGCTCTCACACTCAGTGGAGCTTTGCATCTTAGTTTATCGCTCTCACACTCAGTGGAGCTTTGCATCTTAGTTTATCGCTCTCACACTCAGTGGAGCTTTGCATCTTAGTTTATCGCTCTCACACTCAGTGGAGCCTTGCATCTTAGTTTATCGCTCTCACACTCAGTGGAGCCTTGCATCTTAGTTTATCGCTCTCACACTCACTAGAGCTTTGCATCTTAGTTTATCGCTCTCACACTCACTAGAGCTTTGCATCTTAGTTTATTGCTCTCACACTCAGTAGAGCTTTGCATCTTAGTTTATCGCTCTCACACTCAGTGGAGCTTTGCATCTTAGTTTATCGCTCTCACACTCAGTGGAGCTTTGCATCTTAGTTTATCGCTCTCACACTCAGTGGAGCTTTGCATCTTAGTTTATCGCTCTCACACTCAGTGGAGCTTTGCATCTTAGTTTATCGCTCTCACACTCAGTGGAGCCTTGCATCTTAGTTTATCGCTCTCACACTCAGTGGAGCCTTGCATCTTAGTTTATCGCTCTCACACTCAGTAGAGCTTTGCATCTTAGTTTATCGCTCTCACACTCAGTAGAGCTTTGCATCTTAGTTTATCGCTCTCACACTCAGTAGAGCTTTGCATCTTAGTTTATCGCTCTCACACTCAGTAGAGCTTTGCATCTTAGTTTATCGCTCTCACACTCACTAGATCTTTGCATCTTAGTTTATCGCTCTCACACTCACTAGAGCTTTGCATCTTAGTTTATTGCTCTCACACTCAGTAGAGCTTTGCATCTTAGTTTATCGCTCTCACACTCAGTAGAGCTTTGCATCTTAGTTTATCGCTCTCACACTCAGTAGAGCTTTGCATCTTAGTTTATCACTCTCAAACTCAGTAGAGCTTTGCATCTTAGTTTATCGCTCTCACACTCAGTAGAGCTTTGCATCTTAGTTTATCGCTCTCACACTCAGTAGAGCTTTGCATCTTAGTTTATCGCTCTCACACTCAGTAGAGCTTTGCATCTTAGTTTATCACTCTCACACTCAGTAGAGTCTTGCATCTTAGTTTATCGCTCTCACACTCAGTAGAGCTTTGCATCTTAGTTTATCGCTCTCACACTCAGTAGAGCTTTGCATCTTATTATATCGCTCTCACACTCAGTGGAGCTTTGCATCTTAGTTTATCGCTCTCACACTCAGTGGAGCTTTGCATCTTAGTTTATCGCTCTCACACTCAGTGGAGCCTTGCATCTTAGTTTATCGCTCTCACACTCAGTAGAGCTTTGCATCTTAGTTTATCGCTCTCACACTCAGTAGAGCTTTGCATCTTAGTTTATCGCTCTCACACTCAGTAGAGCTTTGCATCTTAGTTTATCGCTCTCACACTCAGTGGAGCCTTGCATCTTAGTTTATCGCTCTCACGCTCAGTAGAGCTTTGCATCTTAGTTTATCGCTCTCACACTCAGTAGAGTCTTGCATCTTAGTTTATCGCTTTGCTTGAAGTGAAATGATTAAACATTTCATAAATTAAACTCCGACAATAGGAATTGTGTTTGAAACTTCGAATAGGAAGATAAATTATTGAACTTTTTATTTATCTATTCAACACATTTATATCCAGGATAAATTGAATCTTTCTAATTATTTATTCTTAGTTACCTCCTGTTTTCAGAGTTTATCAAAATCTCACTAACTTATTTATATATATATATATATATATATATATATATATATATATATATATATATATATATGATTTTGTTTGCCCGAGGTGAAAAAGTCAAAATGTGGGAGAAAAGACGAAAGGAAAAAACGTGAAAAGGACTAAAGGAAAAAAACAACAAGAAAAAACAACAAAAAAACAAAGAAAACATCATCCTTGATGTCGGCTGCAAAACTTGTGTGGTAGTTTCCTTGTTGGGGAAGTTTTTCATTCGTTGGAATTTTATTATACTTTTGTATTAAACTTGTGCTTGTATTTTCGTTTTTTATTGTTAATATCTATCTATCTATCTATCTATCTATATTTGAGTTTGTTCACAGTTATCTATTCTGTTCGCCTCTATCTAATTTTTAGTTTAGAATATTACATCAAAATTTCTTTCAAGACTAGGTGGTATCAACACATATTGTTCTTTACTAATAATACTTATAGAAATAATACGTCATTTTCTAAATATTTTTGCAGCTTGAAAGAAGATAATAAAACTCCTAAGGTGAAATGGAAAATTTTTAAAATGGCAAGGACATTTAGGTTTTTTAATGACCCCTTGGCTATTCCCCATATGAAGCGATTTTAGATTTTATTGTTTATTAATTATATTGGTCTGTAATAATAAATACATTGAGCTCTTTTTGTGGATCAGTTTTAATATTTTATATTGCTAGGATCCACTTGGATTATATACCAACGGATTTGTTAGCTTTATTATATATATATATATATATATATATATATATATATATATATATTTGAGTCTGTTCACATCTATCTATATTTGAGTCTGATCTCTGTTCGCATCTATCTATCTATTTATCCATCTATTTGAGTCTGATCACATCTATCTATCTATTTTTTCTCTTGTCATTATTTTAATTGTCAGCTTTATTAATAACGGAATAAATGAAAATTGATAATAAAATATTCATTATCAATTATGATTTCTTCTCATGTTTTTCTCCTTTTTTTCTTTTTCCTTTTTTCTTTACTTGCGTTTTTTCTTTCATTCAGCCTTTTTTTCTTTCCGTTCATTCATTTCTATATCTTATTTTTTCTAAAGCGTAGGAAAAGGAAGGCAAGCTTCATTTTCCTACTCTTTTCTCTTCATCACATTCTACTTTTTCTAACTTTAATTCTCATTTTGTTCATTTTATCCTTAGAATCAATATTTCGTAGACTAACTAGAAATAAATAATACAAAATTCTATTATGAATTAATTGACTAAATCGGATATCTCTATATAATGTGTGTGTGTGTGTGAGTTTGTGCTGTGTGTGTGAAGTGTATATAAGGTAAATTATATCCATATATTATGAATGATCAAATGTTACGCTTCATGTTCCGAAATGTAAGCTGTTATATGAAATCAGCACATTCGTACGCATGCACACAGACGTTTGTAAAATACTCTGTTGTGCAACAAAATCTAAGGAAACCAGTGGAGAAAAGGAAGCAGGGAAAATAAAATAAAATGTGAGAATAAAATGAAAGAAATTTAATCAGATGCTATTGATTAACTAACATGAATATTTAAGGGCACATATGACTATAGCTGTTGGTAGGTTAACGTTTCTGAGATAAATGTTCCCGACAGTTTATTTATCTTCCTACCTATATATTTTCCTACCTGTCTATCCTTGTGTCATTGCACTTGTCGCTCTTCTGTAAGTATTTCAATTTGTTCTGATAATCTGTCACTGACCATCAGGTATCATCATAAATATATACATACATATATAGGAAAACACAAACTTATTCATTACTGAGTGTTAAAGAATATAATAAAAACATTATTAACAACAAAATAAGATGAATTAAATAAACGCAAGATAACGATTGACATTGCATTTAGATTTTGAAGTTCAAAGTTGACTGGAAAGCAAGTAGCCAGAAGAGTGTCCCACAAGCGAGAAGTGCGATAGAAGAAAGTGTTAGCATAGAACTTACGGTTACATCTAGCAATTTCAATTCTAAAATGATGATACCTTGTCGCCAATGTAGTAATGCGCTTAAATTCACAAAGCCTAGGTAACAGAAAAAAATCCACCAGAACATTTACGGTGAACGTATTTATAGAAAAGGCACAGTGAAGCTAAATTACGGTGTTACTGAAGCCGAGATGCCAGGTCAGGACTAATGTCATTTCAGATCTTCTTTGTATTTTATCAAGCATCTCTAAATACATAGAAGAAGCACCAGGCCAGAAGTGACAGCAATATTCAAAGCATAGACGAATGATAGACTTATAAATATATGATAGATAGATTCGGCCAAGAAAAATTGTCTAGCACGACCAACTAATAAATCAACTTTCCTAACAGCAGACCTCGCAATTTCAGCGGAAAAACTTAGCCCGAAAAAGCACAATGAACCCCCCCTCTTGGAGGTTAGCATCAGTCATACTGATAGAAGGCAGAAAATGAAATACACATACACACACACACACACACACACACACACACACACACACACACATATATATATATATATATATATATATATATATACATATGGCTGATTCCATCGCTAAAGCCATTAGTAGTCAGAAGAAATTCCTGTCACTTAGGAGTTTTACATTTTGTCCTTTCATTACCTAATAGTTGTTGATGGAACGGAAAAGATAAATTTATTACAGTCACAAAAATGTAATATTGATGCATAGGCATATGTTTCTAAATTCGTCTATTTATATCATATTTAATTCAAATACTACATTTATATTTACACGCTCTAAAAAAAACGACTTAACCGTTGAAAGTTATTAAATTTTTTGTAAAGAATAACTTTTTGTTCTTGATATGGAATTTCTCTCTTTAGAGCTGTAAAACCACGTCAAAATTTGAAAGTCTTCGCCAAAAAACAAGAGGGAATTGGAGTCCAGTACGAAGAGTTCCAATTTTCAGCTATCGAAATGGAGTTTGGAATGGAGAAATTATCTGAACGCTCAACGGAAAGCTTCCTAGTCGATGGACATCTTGGAAATGCTAACAGAACAAAAATGAAGGAGAAAATCGTTTAAAGAAAATAATCTTTCAAACAGAAATCTGATAAAAGGGATGCTGGAGATAGTTTTAATTGTGAGATATTCATGACCTTTCTTAAATTAGACAAGAGAAAAAAAAACTTAAAAATCTGGACAACATCACGCAAGAACGCGGGCGACAATGCATAAACTTTGCCTCAGAGAGTCGACATTGACAAAATGAAAATGAAAGAGGAAGAGTACTTATCGACAATTGTTCTGACTCTTCAATCAAAGAATTTGGGGATGACATTAGGAAAGAACTGCCAAAAATTACAAGAATAGAGAATCAGGAGACACGAAAACAAGAATCACAAAATATGGAGACAAACGGGCGTTTCAAAAGGAATTATAGATGAAGTGATATAGACATGGTTGCAAAAGAGGAAATGAAAGAAAGAAATCGAATCGCTGTTAATGACCCTACATTTAAAAAAAAGACATAAAAATCATGATAGATAACATGAGAAAACAAATGCAGATTCTACTTTTAATCAAGTAATGAAACAAATAACAAGCGAATATAACAAAAAGTTACAAAAACAGACATGAATGTGTATTAAAAGTGGTGCATTATGAACTGTGAGAATGATTACGATTTTTCTCATTTTGTTAATTCCAATTTGATGTTTTAATTACGTTTTAAAAGCTACATGAGTGATCATTTTGCTTTCTAAGGCCCACCAATATTTTTAGATTGTAAGAATTCTTTTGTGTAGTAATAATGGTTCAGTGATAGAAGTCTTATTAATTAAGCCATAGCTGGGGGAGAATAGCTGTACTCATACCTTTCCTAAGGGTATTTGCATGCAAGTGAATATAACAACCCCCAACGAGAATTGAAACTCGGCTCTCCAATCAAAAATTCAAAGTCATTATCCATTACACCACCCGCACATTCAGGCTTACAGCACTTGGTATTCCTAAGCGGTCACCCATCTAGGTAGCGACCAGGCTCGACGTTGCTTAACTTCGGTGATCGTACGGGATCAATGTTTCAACGTGGTGATGCCGTAAGCCGCAAAGTTACATAGTTTCTGGGAAGTGTTTGCACGTTGTACGTGCCTTTGTCGACTATCGTCTTTCTGGTGCTGTTTTTGACATTGTGTTTGTATTTTCTTCTTTGGAGCACATCATCACCCCTAATAATAAAGGCGATTTAGTTTGACCTTAATTTAAATTAGTTGAGCCAGTAGGCATAGCCAGTAAGATATCGGGAGTGATGGGCCGTACTCTGACATGCTGACCCGTAACGTGTTTGCAGGAGTGGAATAATTTTTGTCCGGCGGGTTAGTCTTGATATTGCAAAACATACTTAATACACCCCAAGTCTTTTTCATTGCACTGAAAATAAAGATATGCAAAATAAAATGCATATTTCAACAACGAACATATAACAACGAAAATAAAAATAAATTATTTATAAAAAATTACAAATAAAAATAAAATATATTATATACAAATATTTAAAATTATATAAAAGATTTTGAATTAAAAATGGAAAAATATTAAAAATCTACAGAGAAAACGGAAGTTAAAAAACGGAGTATACTTGTAGGATTGAAAATGACTTTATTAAAATAAGATATATCAGGAAAAAAATCTGCCTCGTCAGTCATGTATCGAAAGGTACATGATCGCCTAAGCGTACATCACTCATGGCTGATAACTGACTGACATGAAATATGAAATTATATACTTTTTGATCACATTCATTAAAAACGTTTTCATAGAATTTCAAAAATACGTTTTCTTTGATATGCACGTGATATAACATTTTCATGTGATAGCGATATTTATTTGGCAAAATTACAAAATGAGGTTGAAATGTTGACGAAGGTTCATCCAACTCCAGGCAAAAATTATAAAAGCAGAACTCTTAGACAATGTTCAACCATTTTCTTTATTTTGTAACAAAGAAACAAATCCCAGAGTAGATATAAAACAATTTTTTCTTTAACACATGATCGTCCTATGTTGGTGTACCTCACCAACAAATGTAATTAATTTAACGAGTGGAATATTTTTATGATAAAATAGAGGAAGAAAGTATGGAATTATTAACAAATAAAAAAATGTTGTTCCTTTTCGGAGGCACGGATTTCACAACTTTCTTAATCTCTCTCGAATAGCATTTGACAATGGAAACTCATCAAGAACATTTTATTTATGAATAATGTCTATTAAGAATTCCATTGAGTTCCAGACTGTTTGTCGGTCATGACAATCCTCTACACCACAGGATCGCTGTCTGTCGTACTATAACACGTTGTTTTTTCTTTACATTGTAGTGGCGCGCAGCTTAGAAGTTAAAGTGAACAGTTGATTTACCCACGCCAAGAAAATTAATGGAGTATGATAACGACGAGGAAACACGGGTAATTTTAACAAAACAAGATAATTAATTCACGAATTTACACCCTTGAAGTCGTGTTTCAGGAAATCAGAAATTTTGAAAGTTCGTAGTTTTAAGGAATTTTCATGAAAAGGAAATGTTCATACAACAGATTAAATGATCTGACACAAAATAATATTCAATATTTTTAAAACAAAAATAAGAGAGTTTGTTGCTCACAGAAGGAATATACGGTTGCATACATTCAAAAGGAGACGAAAAGAGAGATAATTTGAAGCACTTAGATTTCTTAGATTATTGAAAGAAAATTCCTTGAAATGCCGAGATTGAAGTTCGATTATTTAATTAGAGAGTAATTTGACACTGGCGAAAACTTCCACGCTCCAGCGGTGAGCAGAAACGAAGCTTTTCACATGACTTCAGACACTTTTCTCCTCATTGTATATCAAAAGGAATTTCTCATAGGCTCACTACTTTCTTTTCTTTCTTGTTCCTGGCTCAACGGCTAATGTCTGTGGAGACAGGGTTTTCAGTGGTCCAAAGAAAATTTTACATAGGCTCGCGAATTCCCTTCCTTCTTTTTCTTCATTCCTCCGAATTTGAATAGAGTGGGTAAAGGGAGTTATTATTAATTCGTACTCACTGCAAGGTTATCATTTTTCGTTTGGATTTTCAAATCCTATTTCATTCAGTTGATATCTTACGGTCATACATATTGACTGCTGATTCTATTTATTCATTTTTTATTTGTTTTTTATGTGAATTTTCTATTTTCAAGACAGTGCTTTGAGTTTGCTATTCTGACACTGATGTTTCCCACTTATTCATATCCCGCCACCGGTTAATATCTATCTTCTACCTGTGCGAAACTTTTCCTATACTGATTTTTGCAAAGACATTTCTATTCAACTATAATAAGTTATCTTTCTACAGAGCCATTCATCACAAATAAACACCAGTTAAACATTTGATAACAAAGTTGCTTTCTGCAACTATTATTTAACTTGACTTTTTCTTTTCAATCGCCGTAACATTTATGGTAATAACACTGAACAAAAAGGGAAAGCAAGTTAAAAAAAACAGAAATCATTCTCTTTTGTTAGGCTCTTAAAAAGATTATATTATTTTTTTATCAAGTGTATATCAATGTGTAAAGGGTTAAAGGGATTAAATCTGTAATCTCTTATGTTTTCCTTATTATTATATCATGATTTATTGGGCTTTTTGTTTTTAAATCTAAGAATACCTACGGATTCTGATAGCATAATAATAAAAAAACATAACAGTTTAGAGTGAGACTAAAAATAACAATAAGTGTTTTCAAACGAAATGCTTACGATATTACGTTATGAATATTTATTTGACATAAAATAGAGCTGAAAAATATCTGAAGATAAAAAAGTAACAAAATGTGTGTTAAAATGTTTGTGTCGGACTCGATGCTCTTTAATATAATGCATTGACCTCCACAATTATTTAAGAAAAAGTACTCTAGTAAAAGCTTTTTGGGAAAATACACCAAAGAAATAAGCTGGTCATTGATCGCCGCCATGTTTTACTCTATATTGTTTAGTTTCCATTGTTCAAAACATCGATTGATTTATATTGCGTTCTAGCAGCTGAAACAAGAAGGGAAAAGACTGGTTTTAAGGTAAATAATATTGATATGTTTTGATACTTATTATTTATAGAATTATTGTTTTTATTATTAAGCGCATTTCTTCCGCGGAAATTTGATTGATAATTAACAAAGACATCAGCACAAGAGGATAGCACAAATTGTGAACAATAGGATATTGAACGAATTAAAATCTCCATTTTCATACTTACAGGTCATCAAGTCAATATTTACTAATCCAATCTTAGTCCACCAGAAGGTCAAATGAAGGTGGGGGGAGAGCTTACCTAGTAAATGAGTATTCGAAATCCCGAATTTTAACTTGAGCATGCCAATGTGTTCTATAAGAATATCTTCAAATATTGAAAAAAAATTAATAAAAAATTGATGACTATTATAGGGAAGTAATTGCATCACTGAATTTTATTTATAACTTTCTCTTTGTCGCAGAGGATCATTTAGAACGCCAGACGCTTCTCCCCCAAGGAGGCGCACTCAATGGAATCCTGCTCCCGTTTCCTCTTAGCCGGTGAGGCTTTTTTAAAACGCCTGCTAAGGTTGCCTCGCCTGGGTGTTCTTGCAGCCTTTGCAGAGCTGCCGGGTTGGTCATCGCCACGTCACGCTAAAAAGTGCAAAGCAGAGGTTGAAGTAGACGCTATATGATCATCTGTAACCGGAGTTATTATGTGCTCCTCCGCAGTCGCCTGTTCTGCATGTGTAACGTTAACGGTGTTAGGGGTCTTCAGTTGCTGACGTGCGGGTGTTCGTCGTGTAGGAGCCATTTGAAGGGTTGTAGAAATGCTGTGTAAGAATGCGAATAGAAGTTGATGCCGAAGCTGAAGCGGTGCAACCTCGTTGTATACGAAAACTAAAAATGCAGTGGAGCGGTATGGGAAAAGTTTCTCCTAGCTATGGGCCGTGCTTTCTGGCAGCAGGAAAACGTCGCTGTAGGAAGAGGTTACGCAACCAAAACGTTGAAGCGTCGAAGGTTAAAAAGTAGTGAAACACTGACGTGTACTGGGCCGCGTAGTAAAGGCAGAAGAGAAGTAACTTGCGACAGCAGTTAACTGTCTAATAGCAAAACTGAACTACGAAAAGGTAGAATTAGGCATGGAACGCTAAGATGGACTGGGCTGCGCAGTAAAGGCAGCACGCGGAGATAAAATGGGTAATGCAAACGTTTAAGCAAATAGGCAGTGCAGTACTGAGGTGAACTAGGCCGCGTAGTAAAGGCAGTACACTTCAACTTACAGTGAAAACTGTAACATGGAGGTAAAATAAGTTGGGCAAACGATTGAGTAAATAAGTAACTTGCGACAGCAGTTAACTGTCTAATAGCAAAACTGAACTACAAAAAGGTAAAATAGGTATGGAACGCTAAGATGGACTGCGCAGTAGAGGCAGCACGCGGAGATAAAATGGGTAATGCAAACGTTTAAGTAAATAGGTAACTTGCGGTAGCAGGAAGCTGTCAATTAATCCAAGGACAGATGCGTTAATGGCGATCAAATCAAGACGTAAGTGCGGATGCAGCCGCGCTGAAGGTATTTAAAGGGAGCGTGACTTGTCATTGATTGGTGTAGCCTGGACAATGGCCATGACTTTAGACCATGAATGAGCTCACGCAAAATGGAAGATGCTTGCGCGCATGCGCGATTTGGCAAGCGCAAGGCTTGGCCGTAAACGGGGTCAAGCTGCCTGCTGCATATACAGCTTGGCTCTAACGCACGTGATGCCGGCGATGAGAATGCAAGGAGCTGCAATGAAGCGTTTGCTCGTTTGTTTGTGCGACAACGAAGAGCCGCTAACCGTTTGCTGGCATTAGCTTTGAAATGGATTGGGAGGAAGCCCTGCTGTTCTAGCGCAAAAACTCCTCGTTAGGTCTGGGATGCGGCTTGGGCTAGGGGATTAATTTAAAGATTTAAAGAATTGGAAAATGGACTGCTGAGGGCGGAACCATTTTTACTCAGCACGTATGCGGTTTTTTTTCCAGTAAAGACGCGAATAAAGGAAGTGCTTATTTTGGTAAGATGCGACGATTAAAGCAAAAGTGTTGACAAAGTCGAATATGTCATTTGTGGCTCAAATTCAGACCTGGTAGCAGGGATAAAAAAGCTGAATTTCAATGGCCCTGCACCCATTCCAGAATTTGAGGTCAAATGTTTTCTTCCACTCCACTGCACGCACTGACTTGTTTCTTCCCGCGCATAGCGTGACCTTAAATTAATCTGCATTTAGGAAATACCCAACCGGAAAAAACATTTCTAAGGGTTGACCGATTGTCGATTTGTACTCTGTTTGGGGGGCGCTCAGAGTTGAAACTTCACATGGTGACTCCCAATGGCCTCCTCATAAATCCGGTCGGTTTTCGCTAAAAACCGACATGCGGTTCAGGCGCAATCTGGGCGTATCGATTTTTGGGTTTTATCGATTTTCCGCACTGTTTAGAGGTCCGTGGTCATGAAACTTCGGGACAACTCTTCTAATGGTAGACTCTAAGAGGGTGTCAAATTTGGTTGAAATGCGATCATTCCTTCTGTAAGCAGATATTTTCGATTATCGATTTTTTCGGATTTTGAGTCCGAACACAAAAATCGGGCTCCGTCATGTCCTTACGGCAGTCATTTGCAAACTTGTGGTGAAAACCGCATCGAAATCGGGTGAGAAATGCGGCCTGGGCGAGGTAACAACAGACACACAGACAGACACACAGACAGACAACATGAGAAATATAGATAGTAGATCATTTATATACAAGCTGCTAGTTTGTGTGTGAAAAGTATTTGAATTTTTATTGTAACATTTTGAAACATGCTGAAAATGTCACAAAAACGGGGTCTGGAAATGGTCGAATCTTGACAAGCGTTGGAAAACTGTTCGGTCACTAAAGTTTAATCATTAGAATTATAGAATTGGAAGAGTTTTAGGACGATTCTTTGTCGAACAAAATGATATGTAAATTTGGAATTCACAAAGTATGAGACAAAAATTAAGAAGATGTTTGTAAGTTTGTATAAATGTAATTCTTTTTTAGAACATTCCAAATATGGTGCCTGATATCTGAAACGGATCTGCTTAAGATAGGATTCTTCAATCTTAGTTGAAACGATATTCATTGTTGTAAATACAAAAAAGTAGCATAAGATCTGTAATGGAGATGGGAAGGGCTGGTCCGCAATGTCATCAAATCGTTTCACAAATCGAAGTTAGTCACAATCACTAACCGATTCGAACGAATGTCGTTACTGTAACCAAAACGTCACATTTACTCGTTTCACTTGTACTTCAGACATAATAATACTGCAGTTTCTCTCTGAGATCTTAACTCGTCCAATAGGTAGAATTTTAGAGTTGGGTGGGTGGAGAGTAAAAAAAATTAACATTTAAAAATATCCCAAGCATTAATTAGAACCAAGGAAAACAGTTATTAGTAATACTCCCCCACCCCAGAAACATCTGGAAAAGTGCAGAACTTAAATGTAAAATAATTCACACTCTCAAATCCCCCCCCACACATAACAATAAGAGAAAGATAAACGGAAAGCATCTACCACAGAACTGAAATCGCTGTCACCTAATGGAGGACGAATTAAATCCATCCTTTAGTTAAAAATCTTTTCTAGGAAACAGACGAACCATTAAGTTTGTAATAAAGCTTTATTCGAAACAATTCGATCACAGCACATATGTGAGGTTCGACTTTTTATAGTAGAGTAGTTCGAGGGGGAGACAACAACGGCTGCTGTCACCCACACTAACTAAAAATAACTGCTTATCATGTATATTGGGCCTCCTGTGAAGGTCAGACGCTAGATATCTTCTTACCTAGCTGATCAATCTGAATTAAAACTGAATCTTACAGTCCTACATTTACATGGCTGCTGTTCCATTTGTAATGAAATGGAGTATTAGATTTGAACGATGTTTCCTAATACACAACAGCTATTTAACCATTAAACGACCAGAATAGGTTACGTATGAACGGGGAAAAAAGAGACAATCTTTTATATGGTAGGTTTATTTTTTGTTCGGTTTCTAAATTGAATATTTTTAACAGTAATCCTTAATCCTTAAAGCATGAGTTGTGCATTGTTTGCACTAAGTTGTCACCATTCTTCACCTCTTTTCTCTTCGAGAAATAGGCATAGAACAAAATTGCTGTGCTCGCTCTTTCATCTTTAGTTGAAGGTAAATACACTGGGAAATGACGAAACCCCATGAAAGGTTGTCAATTAGTCACTTTTTTAATCAATTCACCCCAAGCAAGGTGGTAAGACTCAAAGGGCTACTGGAAAGAAAAGAGAATGAGAATAAACAAGACACCCAATCCTAAACAGGAAATAAGGGATAAACCTCTACTCCTGTTAAAAAAAACAACTATACCTACGATAATTTAGACTCGAAACATGGTTAAATGAAGCCCGTATCACTGAAAAACGTTTAAAATCATCAATTAAAGGTATCCACTGATGTCCAATGAAGCATCAATTGATGGTTTTTGCCGTTTAAGGGTTAATGCATTTCTATATATGAATAAAAATAATTAAAGATAATTTTTAATTCAATGTAATTCTTTTGTAAAGAAAATTACGTTTATTTGGTTTGATTTTTAGAATCCAAGGCAGAAATACAATTTTAAATATCATGAAACCATGACATAAAATGGATGGTTTTATCGTCAACAGTCTGAAAAAAAAAGCTTTTATAAATGAGGGGATGCTGAAAAGTTCTGGGCCAACTCCATTTCCCAAAATCTGACCAAATGACGAATTATTTTTGTAGGTTTTTTTAGTTAGGTTGGGAACTTTTATATAAAAACTGATAATCTGTCTATATTTCTGAGATGAGGTATTATGTACAGTATTTACATTAGTCGGACTATTGTCCTCATCTTTGTCGCCATTTTTGTCACAACGTTTCGGACGTTGTACGCTCCGGCCTTCTTCAGGTGGTTGGAATTTCGAACTGAACCCTTTATTTCGATCACTGGGGTAGACTGTTCTAGTTCCACGAGTCATGTTTGATGGATGTCAGTTATCAGTTATCTCCTGCTAATTTTGTCCTCAAGGACACATGGCACAGTGGATAAAGGCGTTGGTTAGATCCAGTGACAGACACAAAGAGTGTGAGTTCAATACCCGGTTAAGGCAGTGGAGAACTTTCAGAGGGAAAATTAGCAGGAGATAACTGATAACTGACATCCATCAAACATGGCACGTGGAACTAGAACAGTCTACCCCAGTGATCGAAATAAAGGGTTCGATTCGAAATTCCAACCACCTGAAGAAGGGCGGAGCGTACAACGGCCGAAACGTTGTGACAAAAAAGGCGACAAAGATGAGGACAATAGTCCGACTAATGTAAAAACTGATAAGTATATATAAAATAAACTATGCAATTAAAAGTAAAATAGATGTGTGAAATACAAAACTGAAAACACTTATTAAATATATAATAAACTGAAATATATATTTGAAATATTGACTTTAATTTTATAAGCAGATTCACTTTTATTTTTTTTCATTTGACATGAAAATAATGAAAATAATTTAAGAGTTTTTGCTATTCACTTTATCTTAAAATTGTAAAAACGAGAATACATTCGACAATATATGTCTTGGAGAGCTTACAATTGTTTCCGGCAAATTGTCAACTATTTATCAAACTAACTTTAGTGCCATTTGCGAATTGTCTGTCACATTGTTGATTATATCTGATTAGGCTTTCTTTCATCTTCCTAATCAATATTTCTATATCGATTAGTGTATATGATAATTATTATCGATAATAGAAAACATGTCTATTTGTCGATACAACTGTTGAAACCTTTTCAAAATTTTTCTATCAATAATTTTACCTTCTATGTATAAATCATCGGTTCAGTGGTTGAAGTAGTTGTGCATCATCTTCCAGTGTTAGTATTCTAGGAGAGAAAAACAATCCAGGATTCGGAAGATTCATAATCTTTTTTATTCCTCGCTTAACGTTTGCTAGACATAACCGATTGTTATAAAGGTCTATGAAGTGCTTAACACTCTCGATGAGAATTAGTTGAAACGAAAGAATCGCAGATATAAATTTGCAAAAAGTTTAGAATAAGACAACAGCAGAGAAATATGGAATATGAAGGAGGATCAATAATCCGATATAGTGTTAGTTGAATTTTGATCTGATGTCTCTAGTGGATTCGATTTATGAGATTAAATGTGGGCGCCCCGAGTTAAACACACACATACATATTATGCGCTAAAACATAAGTATTTGTAGCATCTCTCAGCGCGCATTAGGTTTCTTTTATCCTCTCCACTCTCTCCACATGCATGCATATAAATTCAGGGATAAATAAGTAAAGATATATGTAAAAAGACAATATGAAAGGGAAAATTGTTCTTTGCCAATGCGTTTTGTCCTATGAACTCCATCATGCCAAATTTATGGATTTTATTTTGCAACATGTATTTATAAACAGAAATAAAAACATCAAGTTTTGAAAATTTTAAAAATTTAAGTTTACCATAGTTAACATTGACTTTCACAGTTAGCCGTTAGAATATTTTGGGGCGTTCTTAAATTTAAAAACTAACGATGTCTTTACTTTGGTTTATAAATATATTTGGCAAAATGAAATCCTTATATTTGCCTTGTAGATGAAACGCGTTTGTAAAAAATAGTTTCCTTTTGACATTCGCGGCGGAAGTTCCAATACGAACATTTCAGTTTGTTTGGGTGTCAATCTGAGGACAGTGCAGAGGAGTCGGAAAGAGTTGGATGATATATCCAGTCAATATCATTTTGTTTCGAGTGATCACTAGTGATGGCCATGTTATGCTTTCATTCATCTTCCCACAAGGCCCCAGACTCAACACGTAGGCCTATATGAAGTGCCTTGAGGTGGTAGTGCTGCACTGGGTAAAGAGGCTAGCTGCTGGAATAGGTTATGTCTGGCAACAGGACTCTGCACCATGCCAAATAAGCAGGAGAACCCAGTCATTGCTGTCAGACAATTTCTGCAACCACATCACCTTTACATCTGGTCATCTAACTCCCCAGACTGCAACCCCTTTGATTATTATGTGTGGAGAGAGCAACAAAACTCATTATAGCACTAAAGATAAACTGAAAACAAGGATTCTGCATTCACTAACTTAAGCAAGGAAACCTACCACAAGGGATACAAGAGATTCCGAAGACGCCTGGAATAAAATCGCCATTGGTTGAAGCCAATGGTGATTTTATTGAATAAATTTACGCTTTAGTATTTCGAGTTATTTTGGGGGTAATTTTGGTAAATATATGAGACGTCAGTGTTATGTTCAATTTCTGCGCCATTTAGATGACAATTTATCCATCGCACCCTGTATATAAATGCAAGATTATTTCAAAAGACTAAAGTGTTGCATATGTTTGCATCAGCGTGTGAAAACTTGGTTTAATTCAAATTATAACCCAAGATGGAGAACATCATTCTATCCGCAACAATTATGACTTAGGCCAATTATTTCATTTTTATTTTTTTCATGTGACTTTTTTTCACTTAATGTTTTTTTTATACTGTTTTCTTTTTCATTTTTTCTTCTTTTTTTTTCTTCTTTTTGTTTTCCCCTTTTTTTCGCACCTCGGTCTCCGATGCAATTTACTTCTGGTACTGATCAGCAAATATTTCAATTCCTGGCTGTAACACTGAGCAGTGAATATTAGGAGAAAATAGGTCAACCAAGTATACACTTTTCTCAATTTTTATGAATTAACTGGAAATCGTGTGGTAATTTCCGTCATCAGAATAAACAAGATTTTTTGAGTCGGTCTAAAAATATCGCAACCAGCAAATAAAATAATTCACATGTAACACCTAATAAATATTCAATTAATGGTGCAAATATAACAAACTTTGTGTTGTAAATATTTGCTAACACACATTGTTGAGCACATTTTCAGAGTTGTCGCAAGATGTTCACTTGAGTAGTCAGATGTCAGTGATCGCGATGGTATGCCTTCATGTAAATGACAGTCATTTGAATATGCACCATAGATCATGAACTCATATCTTTTAGTGTATGATACTTAGGCCCAACTTCTGGCATCATTCTGTATGTTGCAACTGTCGCGCATCTTTGGTGTTTGTGAAGGGAATACTGACCAGCGACAACTACATTCAAAACATTGTTCAACCTGCTACCACTCCTGAAACAAGAAAACTACTCATTGTGACCACCACGATGTCCTTTGCTACTAAACATGTTCGTCAGTTTTCCTTGCTGGTAGGCTCGCTGGAGCTGTCTCACACTAAAAAAAAATCTAACTTGTTCATTTATTCCCCCCCCCCTACATTGCGTCAACGTGCGCAAGAGGAATGGAATAATGTATAGAACGCCGGTACTTGCTTTCTATGAAACATGCAGAGCACATATATGGTACATAAAAAGGATTTACAATGCATTAATATAGGGCATGAGTACAGTTAGAAAACATTATTTTCGAACTTGTACTAATTTTTATACGTAAACATTTATTGCAATCCAACATAATTTCCTGTGCACTAAAAACATCCTCAGAGTGTTACAATTTTATTTTTCGTCGGTGTAAGAAGGCGACGAAAAAACATGATTTTCAAATACTTGCAATATCATCAGCATATATTATTTTTATCATAAAAAACTCAATTGAAATTCCATTTTAAAAATAATCTTTATTTCTCTTATTTGGAAATGGCGGTTTGAGTGGCCTGACGGTTGACATCGTAAAAAATAAAATTGGCGAGTGGAGTTCAAATTCTGTCCAAGTCAGTTTGTGTTCATTTTGCATTCATGCCTTTGAGAAAATGTTTGATTTTATTACTTCTTTGCCATTAGAAATGAGTCAAATAACAAGACTGTCTTGTTTGGGAACTAGTTTCATAGAAACAAAATCTCTAATGAAATCCTTCGAGAAGGCAACAGAAAACTCATGCACTACATTTTCCCCAAGAGAAAACGTGGTAATACAGTTTAGAGATATGGAAGAAAAAGAGTGCCGTGGAGAGCAATGATTTCCTACGCGCTGAGGAGAAGAAGAGTAGGCTTAGTCAACACTACATTCTTAATTAAAGAAGTTATTTTAAATTTTGTAGGATTTTCGGTTAATACGATTTGAAACAGTAACATTGTATTAGATAAGGAGATATTTAATAATAAACTATGGTAACTTAGCATTTTTAAATATAAACATTTTCAGATATGTTATCATTAAATACAGATATAAACTATTTTTGATAATTCTAATATCCTGTTTACATTTGAATATACAATTGCTATTATCAGTAATGCTTTTGTTTGTTTTAATATGTAGATTGTGATAGTAATTGTTTTTAGCAATAGTATTCCCGAACAAGGCGGTGTTCATTATTAATATTATCAAGATTTGGTTTCTTTATTAAGGCTTTCATTATTTTAATGAGTTTTTTCAAGTTAGAACTGTATACTATGTTAGTATACGAGTATGTTGCAGACAGACGTTGGTAAGTCTCCGTATGTATTTAAACGGGTCGTAACGGAGCTAAGATACGTCTTATTGATAAGCATGTCGTTGTAATAATTATTTGTAAATTAGTTTTCATTAGAAGCATAGTTCTGTAAAGTGCGTGTAAGTTCATAAATAATGTTGATCCTATGTATTTTGTCTTGGCTGGGACGATATTGTTGACAATGAGGTTGGCCGTTTTTACTCTACAAGAACATTTAAGAATGGAAATTTCTTTCTTTGACTAAGTTCGTAAGTAAATTTGAGAATATTTTTTTCAAATGTAGTTTTGAGATTTTCAATTTGTTTTTTACCTTCAGCTAAAAAAAAAATATCTGCACAAGGGACATATATTTTAGGTTTAGTAACTTTGTCAAATAATTTCTTTTCGACATGAGTCGTGTAGTAATTAGAGAAGCATGGTCCAAGTGGATTTCCCATACTAACGCCGGTAGTTTGAATATAGATCTTACCATTATGGCCGTAGAGAGGGACTTTAGTTGTGCAAACGTGCAGTAATTAGGAAAAAGAACGTTAGGTTTGATGGATGGAGGTGGGAATCGACTTATGAACAGTGTTACAGATTATATCGATGGTTTCGTTGTCTACAGGGGGGTGTTTGTGAATAGATTTTCTACATCAAGTGAGGCTAAAATAACTTGGTTTGGTTATGTTTTTTTCCAGGATTTGAAGAAATTGATGAGTAGATATGATACTATATTTGATAGGTAGATATGGGGTAATACTATCTTTGAGGAATTTTGATAATTATTTAAGTTGAAATTTTATTTTTTAAAGATCTGAGTATTCAAACTAATGAACATTTTTTTTTATATTTTCAAAATATTAAAGAAATATTTATGTCACTTTTTGTAATAAAAGTTTTCAAAACGGCAATTCTGGGACCAACCGCAGATAAGTGAAATTGTGTTTGGTAAGATCTTATTTGCGCGTGCGCGCGCGCGCACACACACACGCACACACACACACACTTATTTCGGCTTGTAGCGAGTGTGAAAAAAAACTGTGCTTCAGTTGGTGGGCTAAAACGTCACACGACAGTTTAACAAAATATTGTAACACCAAATGCAAGAAGTGTCCAACATTGGCACATTTGCACAACAGAACGTAAGTTCCTAGCAGGACCAAAAAGCCAAATCACCATCATTGTCAACATCGAAAGAGTCACAGCAGCCATCATATGCATGCACCGATTTTCTTCTGTTATAAATAACATTTCTCAATACTTTCGTACAAAAAGAGTTGACAAGCCGATAAATGAACCAACCAAACACGTCTTTGTGCAGATTAAAATTACATTTAAAAGACGCTTAGTTTACACAAACTACAAACTGGTAAAATTTATTTTAGTCTAGTTTGAAATTTTAGCTGTGAAAGTAAACAGTAATTATCAAGAAATAAAAATTAAACCAACATGTCTTCAGAAAAATGAAAATTTCGAACTGAAGCCGCCAGTGGTTTAAAATGATTGGTAAGTAAAGTAAATAAATTTGTGTGATTTAGATTCTTCAGAACAAAAGATTAGAGAGTCTTCGATTTTCTCATTGAAAACATTAATTTTGTATTCAGCAATAAAATAACTGGGAGGAGAACAAACTGCTTTAATGAAAGGGCGTCATACAATAAATGCAAACGAAATAAAAATATCGAAATAAGTTATTTCTCTATTTCTGATATTGAAGAAATTATTTTGTTGTATGAATGATGTGAATAATTGATATTTTTAGTACTTGTGGAAATTATGAACCAGACCAAAAGTCATTACTTCAACAAAATTGTTAACATCTTTTTTTCATTACCAGAATAAAGCTTTATTGAAATTGGTATCTATCAGTAACCTCTTGCTTATTGAATATTCGGAGTAGGGTGTCTGTTTTATTCCGGTTCAGGCCAAAAATGACCATTCATGCAGCCTCAAATACAGCAGAAAGCTGTTTCCACAAGCATCCATTGGCTGGAAAAATAGCTTCATTTCATTTCCGGTCACAATTCACGTCGGGAAGTTATTTCTCAAATCAAGATTGGCACAATATCAGAGCTTCCTTTTGTTAGCATGATTGTAATCGAATGGGCATCTATTTTTGATCTTTCGGTTATATGGAGTCCATCAGTATTTTTATAAAAAAAAAAACCATTTCCCCAAAGATTAATATCGTCGTTTTCTCAGCATATGGTTTAATCAAAAGAGATTTTGCAAAAATGCTTGCAGCTTTTTTAAACTTATTCCATATTTTCTTTGTTTTTAAAAAATATGGTTTTAATGCTTTGTGTAAGGAAAACATACGAGCCTTTAAGTTTACAATGAGGTTTTATTCAAAGCAATTCGACCACCACCTTTTATACCAGAGTAGGTTGTGTGCAAGACAGCTATAGTTACGTTCACCACATTCTCCCCCGCTTAGTTTTATTCAGTCGAAAGTAAATGGTCCAGACGTTGCAAACCGGCCTGAAACGTCGCGGTCGTTCCTGGTCAGGGAATTTCGTAGAGCTGACCTGATATCAGATCGTGCCCAGTCGCCTGGGTTTTACTCCTCCAAAGAATCTCGAGGTGACTTATCGTCCGTGCCATAAGTTTACGGGCTCAAAGGAGAGGAGGAGCCTTCTTGCGGATCCGATCCAGCAGGTGTCATATCTGAAGTACACATTTGGAGGTCTTGAATTAGAGCACTGTGTGAGTTGGCTTCCAGTATTTACACCTCACTCACCGGCGAATTGTATTTATTCTGACGGCTTGGATATGAGAGACATGATGGAAGAGGTCCCGGGAATTAAAAAAAAAGAATTTTATGTGGCATCACGTTTGTGTTAGCCCACAAGGCCTCAAGCTCTTCCCAATAAGTATTAGCTGTATAATCTTCTGTATGATCCCATTGTAAGGCTCACACAGACAGTTACGGTGTAGTTCGACTCAGACATTTATGTCAGTTAAGAATGGTTTTAACTGTCCTGACAAAGGCTATTCCTCGAGTTGAGGGAATGTAAGAAAATTAAGAATAAGGAACAAAGATATATCATATATTCAGTTGAAACATCAAGGTAGAGGAAAACAAATGAACAGGGAGTGTTCCTCGATCTTCGTTATAAAATATCTATTTCAAGTTTTACTTGGTAGCGACCCCTTGAAATCTAAGTCAAGTCTTTCAAAGGGTGCGTGGCTTTCACGAGAGTTTCTGATTTGAGTTTGTAGAACTGAGGTTTGATCACCGACCACATTTGATAATTGTTCGCAAACCTCTTAACATCCTCGACGGAGAACGGTAAACTTCGACGACGCCCACGTGCTGCATTCTAGCGATACCTGGGTGAGATAGAATATGTAGCTTCAGGTGATCGTCAGTGTTCTTTACTGATCCAAATTCCCTTGAGAAGATGTCAGCTTCCGCATTTTCCTTGTCAGGACGATAGACGACGTCAAATGAAAAACAGAAAAGCTCAAAACCCCATCCGGTTATTTTCTATTCGGCTTGTCGTCTGAGGTTTGTGCATGAATGTTACTCTATCGAAAGTGGCGGCCGACCCAGTAATATAGCCATTTATTTAGGCATAAATCATTTTCTATCACTGAAAATCTTCTGGAGAAGAATGCTATGAGAAGGCCGCTTTGTTTCAGCTAAAACATTCGGGGACATCTGTTTCTGTTACTGTCGAATTAATATCAACTATTAGTACTATCTAAGTCTCAGCGTTCGGACTTCAGATACTTGTCCATAATTACTTTGAATACATTGTAAAGAAAATAAACAAACCTTTTAAACTTGTAATAAAGCCTTATTCAAAGCCTTCACTTTTTATAAAAAGGACATTCGAAGATGAGACAACTATTGTTGGACGTAGGACACGTACTGGCGTGATAATGAAGTTGACAAAAATAACATTTACACCAAGACGAGGTTGTTCGAAAGACTCAGTTCTTTAACTGTATAAACAAAGAAGTTTTGAGCATGACAGTGGCAGAAATGAGAGGTTTTGAAAAGAAAGACGAAGCACTCTCAGTAGACGAAAAATTACGAACCTGTGAAAGTAGTAAATGGGCTTAGGGTAACTCTGATAAATTCAGGTTGTATGTAAGATGCAGATTGTTGCTGGACCATGACTAATAAAGATAGACTCTGGTCGTAAGCTGTTGTCAGGTCTAGTTTTATTCTTATAAATTCATACCGAGCTTGTCGCAAGCCCAAAACTTGTATAACCATGCATATTTCCGAGTCTCGTATAATAGTGAATTTTTCCGTGCATATTGCCAAGGTTGTATAAATGAGTGTATTGCTTAGACTCGTATAATCCTGAACATTGCCGAGATTAGTACAACTGTTGCATATTGACGAGACTTGTTTGGCCGTGAATATTGACGAGACTTGTATTACCGCGGATATTGCCGACTTGTTCAACTGTGAATGTTATCGAGACTTGTAAAATCCCAAAAGTGCATAAAGATTCATCTTGTTGATACATGAATAACCGAGCATATTGCCGTGCACAAATGTTTAGCCGTGAATGTTACTAAAGTTTGTATAACCGTGCATATGGTATGGAGTAGCAGAAGTTTGCATCTTCCGAGATTCATATAATCGTCAATGTTGCCGAGACTTTTATAACAGGACATGTTGACGACACATATATAATCGAGTATATTTTCGGCAGACGTATAATCGTGAATGTTGCTGAGATGTGTATTACCGTGCATACTGTCGTCACTTGTATAACCGAGCATATTACCGAGACTCGTATATATTCCCGTGACTTGTATAACTGTAAATATTGCCGTGACTTGTATTACCATGCCTATTGCCGAAACTCTAATAAACGTGAAGGTTGCCGAGACTTGTATAACTGTACATATTGCTTTGGTTTGAGTGAAAATCCGAGACTCGTATAATCGTGAATGTTACCGAAATGTATATTACCGTGCATATGGTGAGACTTGTAAAACGAAGCATTTTTCCGTTTCTCGTATAATAGTGCCTGTTCCCGAGACTTGTATAAGCTTACATATTGTCGGAAGTTGTAGAATCGTTAATGTTACCGAGTTGTCTACAGCCGTGCATATTTCCGAAACTTGTACAACCGTTTTCCCGACACAATGTTAGCCTGGCTTTTGTAACCGTGTACTTTGCTGAAAGCTTTGTATATTGCCGAGACTTGTATAACAGAACCTATTGCTGAGGCATTGACACTCGTGGGTATCGTCGAGAATGGTACAAGCGTGCATATTTTAGGGACCTCTTCAACATTCGAAATCAGGGGTAAACCCATTTGTTTCATTTTTTCTCTATTCAATTCTTTATTATTTGCAATAATACGTTTCTCTTTTTTCTTTTTTTTCCCAATATTTTTCTGCACGTGTTATTTCTTTTCTTTTATTAATAGCTTTTGATATCAGACATCTGTGGGTCGCCTAATCTGATCTTTGACGAATCCTTCTTGCATCCATTTTTTAATGGAAAAAATCGGCTATTTTGACTTACAACCGTTTCCTTTTGTTTTAATATTTGTTAATTACTTTGGATTTCAGAGTTTTCTTTCTCTGAGATTGGTTGCCACCTAAAAACACAGTTTACTTTATAGCTTTAGTTTGTGTGTAAGTGATGGCAACAGACTAGTCCTGAGTTTGAACACGGCTCGCTGTTTTCATTTTCCGTGCCAATATCCGTTTCATCACGTCATATCCATTTACTGCTTTTTCAATTCCACATTTTAAATTTTTATAAACTCCTTTTTGACAGATAACTTTTCAATATATCTTTTCCTTTTTTTTTTTTTAAAGTAATGGACAGCGGCTCGGATTGAGGAATCGAGAGCCGTGCTAATATCTTTGGGAAAGGTATGAATCCTTCCCCCACTATGGGTAAATAGCAGGACAGATCGGGTTACATAGCCTTGAATGGCAACTGGTCTACCGCAGAAAGAAATGGCAACCTACTGCGGGAAAAAATCTGCCTTGTCAGTCATGTATGGAAAGATACATGATCGCCTACGCGTGTATCCCGCATGGCACATAACTGGCTGATTTCCTCAACGTTATTTTGTCTCTATTCTTACACGATCTTTCATTTCCTTTTGTTTTTTCCCATTACAATTCTGCTTTTTTTATTTCATTTCTCTCGTTGTTTTCATTTTAGTGCTATTGAGTCTGCAATTATTTATAACCCGTATGTCACGCATCATTGAAGCACCTTACTCAGCCAAATGCCACTTTACAACATTGCTTATTCACATTCCAAAAAGAAAATAAAAAAATAAAATTAAAAAATGGAAATGACAGTAAAGGCAAATTCCAACAGTTCAATAGTTTGTTCAATAACGTCCAGGAAGACGGCGGAGTACTTAACGGAAGCAGACAAAACAAAGCGATACTGTTTTACATATCCGGTAACAATATTTATTGATCTTGAGTATTTATGCCTTTATTATCGCTTACTTTGGCTTGTAATATACAAAATGAGCAACGAAGCCACCATTTAAACTGTTATATTTAAGCGTAAACCAGCAGCAATAGATACATGGATATTACCTTACATAGATAGATATTAGTATAGTTAGATACACATACACACACACACAGACACACACACACACACATATATATATATATATATTTATATATACATAGACAGATAGATATATAGATAGATATGAGCTTGTTAGATATACCTAACCTAGATATATTCTATAGAGAGATAAATAAATAGATATTAGGTTACTTAGATACATAGTTATTGTCTTACTTAGATAGATAGATAGATAGATAGATAGGACCTTACTTAGATAGATATTGCTATAGATGAATAGAAATTAACATACATAGACATTACTAATGATATATAGATATTACCTCTAGATAGTTAAATAAATAGATAGATATTACCTTACTAGATAGATATATACTTTACTCAGATATATAAATTACCTTACTAGATAGATATTACTTTACTCAGATATATAAATATTACTATAGATATTATCTTACTTAGATATAGAGATAGATATTAACTTATTTATATAGATAATCACTATAAAAAGATAATGAGAGATAGAGACATACATAGATTTTACTTCACTTAGATAAATAGATTGTTATAGATAGATATTAATTTATTTAGAAAGCTATGTAGTTAGGTATTACCTGTATTAGATCGATAGATAGATATTAACATACTTAGATAAATAGACAGATATCTTACACACACACACACACGCACACACACACACACGCACACACACACACACATATATATATATATATATTATAGTTATTTAAAAAAAATATGATTCCTTCGCTCCATAAGAGTTCTCATGTTTCAAAAACAAAAGCCGAAACCCTCAATATAATTATTAAAATTAAATTGAATTAAAGTACCAAGCCCTGTTTCATCCTCAAGCGAAAATTTAGGAATAACCAATCTTGAAATTTACGCATCTTTATAAGCATGTTCGTTCACAAAATTAATTACTATGAAAACGGCTGCGGCGGCCATTTTGGTTAGGTGGTCTAACAGTTAATTCTTATCCACATATCAGTCACCTTCGAAAAGAGGTCAAGCCGAGGTAGGGTGGGGTATCTACTTCAAAGCGGATGATGGTATTCATGTACGTACATCGTCTGGTCAGTTACAGCGAAAGATAGGTATGTCGTGAAGTGTCTAGAGAATTTTGTTTTGTTTTATTTTATTTTATTTATTTATTTTTTTATCCAAATGGCTGTTTCATATATAAACGCGTCGCACTGAACTACAATTTGTTTTTTTGACGACTTCATAAAAGGTTTTTTTCTATTTAATGATTGGGTTAAGCTTTTAAGCCTTTTATTAAACTATGAAATTTAATTTTTTTTTAATGCTAATTATTTAATGCGAAAATTTGTTGATGTCGGCAAAAACTGTTAACTCATGTCTATGGTTTAATAAATTTTCATTATTTAAAAACTTAATTATGTGTAGTTTTTCATGAAGGCATAAAGGGCATGGGACATCCCAGGTTTTATAAGTTCTTGTTCTATTTATTATTTTCCATTTTACTTTTAGTATTTTATTCATTTCTTTTAAATGCCAAAAATATTTGGATAGGGATGTCTGATTTCTATTTCTAATATTGTAGAAGGAGCTTTTGTGTTGTCTACATCCAATTTTAAATTCATTCTTCGTTGACCCAATGTATATCCTATCAGTGTTAGGACTCTCAATGGATGAGATAGTGCATTGGTATACCACAGATTTTGTGAGGCATTTAGTTTTCCAAGAGGCAGTCTCTAGGGTTTCTACAATCACATAATTTTTCATTATTTTTGTCTAATTTTATTTTAGGATTTTTATTAATACTGTTTTGGCATGCGTGTTTTTCCAGGATTTTATTATTATGTTTTTTTATGATTCTTTCTAGATTTTCAAACTGTAACTTAATTTTAAGGTGTTTTTATTAAAGATCTCGCTAAGTCTGCTATTAGTAGGAAAGTGTTTTTCAATTAAAGCTAGGAACTTATGCCCTAGCTTAATACTAACCATTTGGTTGAACGGAAGGATATACCAGATGATTTTTATTTTCCTGTTTTTCTTCCTGTTAGTACTATTGTTTCTATAACTTATGTTAGCGTTTTTGTATCCGCTATTTTTTATGGCTGTGTTATAAAAATTACTGTGTTGTCGGAATATTTCCTTATTAGCGGACTTCATGCTGATTCTTTTCTCTATTGATATGGGTATATGCTTAATTATAGATGGAGGGTGGTTTGATTTAGGGTGTACATACAAGGGATTAGTGTTAGGTTTTCTGTAAGGTATTCTGTAAGGTCAGTATATAGTAGGTATATAAGGTAAGGTATTCTGTAAGGTAGGAATATTTTAAAAATACTTAATTTAAACTCTACTTGTGTATGGAGCACTGTTTTTTTTTTTAAATAAAAATACTAAAGAACTCCGGACTATTTACCTAACGTGTTCTTTGCTATTTTTCTACATACCTGCACACACACACACACACATACACATACACACACACACATATATATATATATAGATATAGATAGATAGATAGATAGTACCTTACTTAGCTTGATATTACTATATATATAGATAGAGAAATGGCTAGATAATATCTTAATTAGATAATTATATAGATAGATATAACCTTATTTATATACATATTTTTATAAAGCGATAGATAAATAGATATATATCACGTTACTTCAACAGAGTGACAGCGATAGATAGATAGATGGATATATAGATGGATAGACAGATAGATATCACATTACTTATATAGATAGATAGATGTGACCTTACTTAGATATTATGCTACATAGATAATACGTTACATAGAGAGATATTACTATATATATATATATATATATATATATATATATATATATATATTACCTATGGATAGATAGATATTACATATATAGTAATACAGATATTATTTAAATATATAAATATATTTTTTTAAAGCTTTTGATAAATAGTTATTACATTACTTAGATTTATATATATATATATATATATATATATATATATATATATATATATATATATATATATATTTTAGAATTGGACATAGTCCGACAATTTATTTAAAGACATTTATATATATTATGTTTAACGTTCTTTTTATAGATATTTTTGCTTAAATACTTGTATTTATAAAAAGAACGTTAAACATAATATATATAAATGTCTTTATATATATATATATATATATATATATATATATATATATTAGCACTGTTTCTGCAATGTCCGAAAAATACTGTCGCCTGTGTAATGTGAAAATTTGTAAAAAAATATAAATACTTCTAATTTGAATTCTGCTTTTCCGTTTGTAGTATTGAAACAGTTTTTAAATGTTATTGCCATTACACTAAAACAGTACAGACTGCCTGTGCTACCTAAAACTTGAAAAAATAAAGTGTCTGAAAAATAGTGTCGGCCTCCTGTATATACATATATATACATGTATCTATAAAAAGAACGTTAAACATAATATAAATGTCCAATTCTAAAATATATGACGTCATTTGTTTACATTTGATACGCTAGAGCAGATATGAATAGAAGAGGTTCATGGAAGATTTAAGTTTAAAGATAGTAAAATCGACCTTGCTAACCAGACGCTGCTCTGTGGCCGAAAGGTTAAGGCACATCACGCGAAATGATGGTTCCGTATAGGGTACAGGTTCGATTCCTGTCGAAAATTTCTCGGACATTCAGGCCGGTAAATGTTATTTAATACTGTTTATTATAAAACAGAGCATTTGCTTAAATACATGTATCTATAAAAAGAACGTTAAACATAATATAAATGTCTTTAAATAAATTGTCGGACAATGTCCAATTCTAAAATAAATATATATATATATATGTAGATAGATAGATAGAAATTACCTCACTCAGATATTACCTTACTTATATAGATATTAGGACAGATAGATAGATATATCGACATTACCTTACTTAGAGAGATAAAGAGATATTACCATACTTAGATACTTTCGATAATTACATAGATATTCCATGACTTAGATATATAGATATTATTTTAGAGAGAGATATATTACCTTCGTTAGATAGATAATACTATAGATAGATAGACAGACAGATAGATAGATTGATCGATCGATCGATATTACCTTAATACAGATAGATCTATCAATATTACATTACGTAGATATATATATTACTATATTTTTATAGATAGATATATATTACCTTACTTCAGTAGATACATAGGTAATTACCTTATGTAGATATATAAATGTTACCTTGGATAGATATTACTATAGAAATATATATATATATATATATATATATATATATATATATATATATATATATATATATATATAGAAATAGATAGATATTATCTATCTATCTATCTCTACATATATCATATCTATCTATACCTAATTTGATACATTGATAGATATATATTACTTTACTTAGATATTTCGATCGATAGATAGATATTACCTTATGTAAATGGATATATAGATATTACCTTACTTAGATATTACTATAAATATATAGATATATATATATATATTACCTTACTTAGATTTTATATATATATATATATATCTATATATAAATACTTAGATATATATATTATGATACTTAGATATTAATCTACCTAGTTAGATAGATATACAGACAGATAGATATTAACTTACCTATATTGATAGGAATATAGATATATATTATATATATCAACGACGAAATTATTTGTACACCGATTAAGTTTTAATATTATTACCTATTTCTATGAATCTAATGCCCGTATGATGCCGGTTTTTTTTAAAAAAAATATGTTATTAAGAACTAAAAAGGAATATAAAACTCAATTTTTCTAACAATAGGTTAATTACAACAAATTTGACAGGCGAATTATTCAAAATAGGGAAAGTCAAATTTATTCGTACAGTATGAAAAATATTAAAAATTGAGCAATTTTCACAATAGCATGACCTGTAAATAGACAAACATATAGATATTACTGTAGATAGATAGATAGATAGATAGATAGATAGATAGATCCTCATCTAGATCGATATTAATATAGATTGAGAGATAGTGTTATATATATTACCTTATACAGTCGACTACAAAAATTTTGTACACCTATCTATTTTTATCCATTTCTCAGAATCTAATGCCCGTATGATGCCAGTTTTTTTTATATGTTATTAAGAACTGAAAATGAATATAAAACTCAATTTTCAGAACAATAGGTTAAATATAACAAATTTGACAGGAGAATTAAGCAAAATAAGAAAAGACAAACATTTTCGTACAAATTTTCGTAGTAGAAAATATCGCTTTAAATTGATTGATTCATGTAAGTAATGCTACTCAAAGTGTGGTACGCGTACCGGTGCCGCTACGCGAAACATCGTCTGCCGGTACACGAAGAGTTTCCAGGAAATCTGTAGTCACATTGCAAACCACGGGGGACTGACGAAATATCTGCCTCGATTTTTTTAAAATTTAATTTTAGTTTTATGTTTATTATGGTTACATTTTTCAATTATCCATGTTAAATGTCATTGCTATACAACTAACGAATGTGATATAATGAACAGTGAAACAGTGAAATGAGATACGTATGACAACACCGTCATCATGAGAACCACACCTAGTAATACCAAAAGGTCATTTTCATTGATATATATTACTAATTTAGACTTTAAAAATCGCCTGATTGTGAAAATATAAATAGCCACGTGGATTTGGGCCAAATTTTTAAAATTAACATTTGATTCCCCAGTCATAATCTATCTGATATGAATGAATCATACTACGAATGTTCAAATAATATTTTCTCGAATCGTTATTATATAATTATATAGCACGAATATGGTGCCGATACCTGATACTCTGGGAATACTTGTTACGTCAATGATGACTAGACTTAGAATGAATAAATTCTCATGTTTAGTAGAGATAGTCTCGAAATGACACCCCTGGTTTAGAAAGATTCACTCGCCAGTCTCTCGCTCATTGGTAAAAAACTGTTGGTACGTCATGTCAGATAGTTTGAGAAGCACTGTACTAGACGATTTATTCAGTAGAATATTTGTGATAATTCCAACAAAAAACATCACGTGGTGCATAGAGTGTCACCATTGTTATTCTCACGTTAACAACACGATGGAGAAGACAAAGAAGTTTAGCATTGGCACGTGAAAGAAAATTATTAACTTCCACAAGTCGAGAAATAGTTACAGCAATATTACAAACCTGTTAGCTAAGCCCTAGATCGTTTAAACAGGTTGACACGACAGAGAATTTACCTGGGCGTGGAAGAAAAGCCAAATTGTCACCGAGAACTGCAAGAAATAGATAGATAGATAGATAGATAGATAGATAGATAGATAGAGATCTAGGTATTGCCTTAATTAGATATTTCCTTACTTAGATGGATAAACAGATAGGTAGATAGATATGGATAGAAAGATATTTCCTTACTAAGGTCTGCTCAGCATAGTTTCAGTATTGAACAGACACAAATGCGCCCGAGCGGGCGTCTGGAATAGGGATTGACTAGCCACCCTAGTTGACGGTTATCCTCGAATACGAGTACACAGCTATATATATATATATATATATATATATATATATATATATATATATATATATATATATATATATGATCTGTATTGATCACTCTTTTAAGAATAGTATTTTTGGGATATTGGAATTTATTCCGTATACACCAATCCTATACTTGGGTATATATATATATATATATATATATATATATATATATATATATATATATATATATATATATATATATATATATATATACAGGTAGGAGGCACGGTGGAGTAATGAAGATTGAGGAATCGAAGAGCCGATTTCGAATTCCAGTCGAATCCATTAAGTGCTAAAACGAGTATGAATCCACCTCGTCTCTTTATTGAACAGACTATCCTTGGATGGCAACTGGTCTAGGAGAAGGACAACTCTGATTTCAAAAAGTGTGGTTGGTTCTGCACAAAATCTTTACCACTATAATCAAATCATATGTGCAGCTTGTCTGGCTATCGGTTCCTAGGAAAAGAGTCCCCGGTAAGCGCGGGTCAACAGTCCGCGTCGATCAACGACGGGATAGTCCACGACATATATATATAAACATATATAAACATATATAAGCATATATAAACATATATATATACACACACACATATATATATGTTATATATACACACACACACGTACCCCCTACACACACACGCACACGCACACGCACACGCACACACATATATAGAGGGACAGATAGATAGACAGATACCTTACTTAGATGGATAGCTAGATATTACTATCTCATAGTGAAATAATCACATTTTAATTTAGACAAATACGACGAAAACTAATTGGAAACTTATGATCCATAATGAAACTTAGTGCATGTGATTTAGACAATAAATTTCGTTTTCATAAAGTTTAAGGCCGTTTTTATCATGATATGGTCTTTTTTAGCGATTTCATGAAGGTACCTAGATTAAAATGCAACTTCCACTTCTGCGTTGTTATATCATTGAAACTTGGCTGTGACCACCTATTTTAGGATAAATAGAAAACTACCATTTACTACTAATAGATAAAGTCACTGACAACGATTTCTCATGTGCTCCGTTATTTTGGTTTTGATATTGTACTAAGCTAAATGACATACTGAGTATACAAAACATGTCATATTGCACGCTACTATATCTAATCTGGTTTGCAAATAACACTTGGCATTAGTTAATTAATTTGTAAAACATATGCTAGGGGCCCACATTTCCCGATGTCTTGAAAACGTATATGTTAGCAATGGAAATTTGTATAAATACTCCACAATAGCGAAAGTGTTCAGTAATAATAATTTTAAAATACTACATATTTTATAATAATTTTATTTAAGTAAGCTATTGTCTATTCTAGAATAAGCATTGACTTGTTTTAACGAATTAACTAAGTAGTAAGTATCTAAGTAACTCAGTAGATGGTCATATAAACAAATATCATTTTTATTTGACTTAATGACGCTTCGATTAAGAAGTGCTTGTTAGAATTATAAGTGCATGCGCTAATTATTGTTAATGTTTTTTAAACATCGGACAGACAGAGTAAGAAGAGAGTTTAAAAACGGAATAAGTGTTCGGACCACATTGGCCGCTTGCCAATGATTTGCTATTGTTATTCGTTCATCGTCTACGGTAGACATTTGTCTATTTATTTTGATTCTTTCTTATTCTCCCTACTGACTTCTTTCAGACGAGCCGAAGACGATAATTGCTCGTTACAGTTCATCATATTCCGCCGCTATATACGACGACTGAACAGTCAAAATACCACGACGCAGTTTCTACAAATAGATTACTGCTTTTAGCAAAATCAAAAAATTAGGCAGTAAATCACTTTTTTTATGCATGTTTGGACAAAGAATTTCTTGTGATTTTTACTTTTTTCTTATGTTCTTACAAATTCTCTTCTTTTTCGAACTGAGCGCGTGGAGAAATAATGTTGGTTTTCTCTTGAGCACTTTTGGACAATACTTTAGCCATTTTCCCAAATCACGTTGAAACACCAGTGTCCATACGATCGCCAAAATTAAGCAACATCGAGCCTGGTCAGTATCTAGATGGGTGACCGCTTGGGAATACCAACTGCTGTAAGCTTGAATGCGCGTGTGGTGTAATGGATAATGGCTCGGAATTAGAAATCGGAGAGCGGAGTTCCAATTCCGGACGAGTTCTTTATATTCACTTACCTGCAAATACCATTGGGAAAGGTATCAATTCACCTCTTCTCCTGATAACTATATGCTAATTAACAGGACTTGTTTCAGTAAATCATTATTATTTCCCCAAAATTATTCCAATTTTAAAAAACAATCTGGCTTTAAATAACCTGTAAAAAGATTTTAGGACTTTTTTTATGTATATATATATATATATATATATATATGTGTGTGTGTGTGTGTGTGTCTGTGTGTGTGTGTGTGTATGTATGTATGTGTGTGTGTGTGTATGTGTAAATTAGTATTTAAATTATTTGGGATTGGGATTGATTTATGTGTTATACGTATATATACATATAAAATATATGTACATATAAAAAAAATCTACCCATTTTCGTTTTTTAAGCATTGAACTGTATCACGTCACGTCCATGAACTTGCGTGACTTTTCCACTAATTAATGAATATTCATGAGCATTCCTATAACAAAAAATTTTGAGAAAAAAAAACAACAATATTTTTGTTCTTGTATTTAAATACTTGTCACAAAATAAAATCCTTACAATTGCCTTCATCAAGTCCCGCAGAGGACGAAACACATCGGCTAAGATAAGTTTTCCTATTATCTTTATTCATATCATACTTTTACAGATGTACTCTATCTGAAACTTTTACACACGCACATATATATGTCTGTGTGTATGTATGTGTGTGTAATTAAAGATATATATTAGTTTCATAGGAGAATAGTGCTCAATATTGGAGATGAGACGTTTGTAGATAGTATGGAGATAGGAATCGATACTGCATGGTTACAGTCAGTTTCGTGCTTCAAGTGATCTGCAGACCATATACGTATTGGTTTTAAAATGATATATTTGTTTATACAATACAGTTAGAAATCATGAACAGATTAAGTTATTGAATATAAACTCTTCCTGGTATATTAACCCTTCCCCTAAAACATAGTTGATGAGTCTACATAACTCCTGACTCCACTTTGGTAAACGCTAATGATACTAATTTTTTCGATGTTACAATAAAATTGTTCAGTTTGCCTTTGCGTTCCATACCTGGAAGTAGTTTTCACGAAGGTTGTAGATGTGATTCGGGAAACTACATTGGCTTGAAGATATTTTTTCTTGAGCGCAAAACCCGCCGATGTTTTTCCAAATCTACCAACATCTATTGCTTTTAGGATTTATCCTTCTTATTCATTGTTGGGAAAAGCTCAATTCTGTTATAATTAAAAGTAGGATTGACTAATCAGAAAACATAGAGCATACCCGACAATGTTGTGCAGTGGGAGGCTTACGGCCATATCACTTTGAAACACCGGTTCTCGTGCGATCACTGAATTTAATCAACGTCGCGCCTTATTAGTACCTAGGTGGGTGACCGCTTAGGTGTTGTAAGCTTGGATGAGCGGATGGTGTAATCGATAACAGCTCAGAAATGGAGTTCTAGTTCCAGTCGGGGTCGTCACTTACGTCACTTACACGCCAATATCCTCAGGAAAGGTATGAATCGACCTGTTTTTTCATCTGATTGGGGAAAACCTTAATCAGAAAAAATGAATATGTCCTGTATGGAACTATATTGGAAGTCGTCTGATAGAGTTGACACCTTTGTTGAACAGGTGCCACATTGTAAAGTGAACTGACTTGTTTATATATCTACATATACATATATACTTTTCTATATATCTATATATACATATATACTAGTTTGTATATCTACATATATACTTGTTTATATATTTACATATACACTTATTTTAAAATTTTATATTAATTATAAGGAATACCAAATTGAATTGCAAAAACACAAAATACAAACGATGAAAATATATTTTTTTATTATTTACTTTGGCATTTTCGAAAGATATCTTGATATATTTTTTAAAGGTGGCTTGAATAAAAAACCTAAAAGTCTAAAATTGCCTCAGACTCCTTATTGCCACTGATTGGCATAGTCGCGTACTATTAAAGTTTATATGAATAATATTTGGCGGGGTGGGGGATTAACTACTTTTTACAAGACTGCAAGTGTTCCTCTGCCTGTTCAAAATGGCTCGCTACGAAATCAAGCCCTTCTTTCGTTTCCAAATTTCAATCTGAGTTTACCGCTTTTATGGGTTTGACAAATCAAGAGCTTTCTTTTATTATTTAAATAAATTTATTTCTAACGTATATATGCAAAATAAGTAAAATAGAAATAAAGTCGTTTATGCAGGGAAAAGCCCTATATAGGTTATCTAAGAAACTCATTATATAAATGTTCTAAAATAACTTTGTTTTGGTTATTATCCTTTTCTTAGCTAAATTTTTCAAAAGTAATTCCCTCAACTAAAACCCCATCAAAGATACATGGTCATGCTGTCTGAAAGTAACAAGCGATACTACTGCCCGCCGTTTCGATTAATCCTAGTAATCGTAAAACACAGATTTAGAGATAAAGAGAGAAAAAGGTAAATCATGCGAGACTGAATGCAAACAATAAATAAGACCGAACTACACAGAAAACAATTTATAACAAACAAATAATTACAAAGAAGTATACACGTGTAGTTGGTGTATAAAACGTCCATAACTGAAATATACAATTCTATGAGTCTTTTTTTCAGGAATTCCTACAGTGGCGAACCGATGAAAGAATGTGGATCCTCGTGACCAATGTCAGTGGAGAGGACAAAGAAGAAGAAAGGGGCTTACTGTTACTTTTTATACGAGCCCGCGAGCGATTCTCATTGTTTCCCCGGTAGCATACGTAACGTCTATTTTTGGCTACAGAAATTAGCATGACTTGCAGCTTGTCATTTCCGATAAACTTCACAACTTTCACCATCTGATGATTTACATAATAAAAAGGATTGATCGTTTGTGTTAATGAGGATTGAGTGTTAGTTTCTCGAGGATCGAACTCAGACGACAGAGACGATTGTGTCCATTTCCTAATGGAAAAGACATGGTTACCCTTATTGATGACTATCAGAAGAAACTTAAATAATTGTGATACTGAGTAGAACAAAAAAGAAGAAATTACAATTTGTAGTGAGTGATGAACCGTTCACATGTTAATGACAAAGAAAATCGGGGACTATCCATTGAATGAAGAATATGTTCATTTTTTTTCTCTCAATAGAAGCATATTTGAAACTGCAATTATTATTACCCACACAAGATTATTTTCCCACTCAATAAGTGTCCCCGCCAGTAGTGGCTTACTCTGCTAAAGTAGCAGCAGCAAGTCTCACAAATATTCCAGTAGACGTCTTAGTCTTTGTTCTTGTTGTTTTGATCGTTTGATGTTTTGCCGCTAGCTTGACTTGAAGCGATTAAATGAAGTAGTCATATCATGTAAACAAAATGGCCTCTCTATGTTGACTGATTTGATGTAAATTGGTACTGGTATTTCTGAATCGACTGACTGACTGACTGACTATTGAAAAGTAGTTTTCTGACATGAGTTTGTTTTATTTAATTTGCTTCAAGTCAACTGTCATAAGTGACAAAATATATTTCCATATCACGTGACCTCTTCTCTATGTGCCAATTTCTATTTTTAATAGTTTGCTTTTGAGACTATCGAATTGTCTGATCTTCTTTCCTTTTACCAAACAAACCAACCAGTCGCGACGATCGTCTAACACTGAATGCTTCGTGAGGGAATATGATATAGACAGGGTTGTATCAAAAATACTTTTACAAAATTGGGTGGGGTCCCTCACACTAAAGCAAGAACAAAGTCTATACAAATTATATGTTCACATATCCTTCGTTTTTGAGTCATTAGGAAGTTTACGGTAGATGGCGCTGTGTTGCCATAGAGACTATCTTTGTCATTCGTGTACATCTGTGGCTAGTCTGACTTCAACGTTTAACGTGTGTAGGTTAACTGAGTAGTGTTCCGTTTAACAATGGCAGAATATTCATATGGTGAGGAGGCAGATATAAATTTTGCATACGGCCGCGTAAATGATAATGGATGCGTGGCTGTACGGCCGTATCAGATTGTGTTTCTAGACCGAAGGCAACCGAGTCATCCAACATTTACTGCTGTTTATCATCGCGTTGCTGAGACAGGATTCGTAGAATCACAAACTATGGATCGAGGAACGCTCGTGCACGTAACGACGACTAACTCATTGTACATGGCCTTATGTAATATGTTTATACGAACATTTTACCTTGTTTTTATGTCAGGAACTCGCCCTCAACATTTGTAAAAGTATTTTTGATATACCCTATATATAAACACAGACACAGACACAGACACACACACACACACACACACACACACACACACACACACACATACATACATACATACATATATATATATATATATATATACATATATATATATATATATATATATATATATATATACATTTTTAACGTAGCCAAAACAAAACTGCCCTCTTTTAACTGTCTTAGAGAACCTTTTTTATTGCATTCCATCATAATTGATGCTAACCTTCTCGGGCTAAATTCGAAGAATTATACTGAATCAATTGTTATGTTGTTTCACTGTGTCGCGTCAGACATTTTTTTTCTTTTCAGAATCTATCTGACACAATTATAAGTCCATCATTTCTCCATGCATTGAATATTGATGCTCCATTTGGTCTTGTGTTTCTTCTGTGTATTTAGAGATTTTTGTAAAATCTTAAGAAGAATCAGCAATGCATCTCAGTTTCAGTCACTTTCCAACTGCTGTAACAAAGCTTCCCTGTGCTTTTTCTATAAATATTTCCATGGTAATTATTCTGATGAACTTTCCTCTTTGTTAGCTCGACTTTACGAAGTTAATTGCAATACTAGATTGGTAGTTAAGTTTCATAATTTAACAGTTGGAATTGTTAGATCTAAACCATAAGTCCCATGTTAACAGTTTCTTCTCCTTGTGCAAATCTCTTCAGATTTCTTGCTTTTCAGTTAACTTTGATCATCAAAAATTGAAATGAAATGTCAATCGTCACCATCTGTCTCTTTGAAACCATTTTTGTTCTCTCTTTAATTTTTTTTTCAGACTCTTAGAGTTTCGGTAACCCAATGCGTCTCATTGACTTCATTCCCTTGCTTTGGGTGAAATGATAAAACAATCTCTAAACTTAATATAAAACTTGTACCAACAACTGCTAAAATAATAAAAGGTTTAACAAAATAACTTAAAACCTAAATAAATTATTTACAGTATGGACTGTAAAAAAAAAATCACAAAAATACGTAAGTGAATTTTTCTATGCATTTAAAAAAAATACAAAAAAACACAAACGGGATGTTTTACGAAACATATTTAATGCATTATTCGTTCATCGTAAGGAGTTTGACCAAGATTCCGACTTAATGAATACAGTTTTAATTTAAAAAAGAATTTATTACCTCGAAAATATATAGCAAATGTATTAAATTCTGAGTCTTCAACAGTAAAAAGTTCATGTAACATTTTACATTTAAATCTTCTATTACCACAATGTGGAATATTTAAAGAACTCAGCGATAAAAAAAAACGTTTGAATTGAAGCTGTATTTCTCGACACGTCAGAATCTAGAAATTATTAAGTAAATTATGAAGCGCGTTATATTTTGCAAATCAGTGATTATAAACGGAAATTTAGATTAGTTTAGAAATTTACTGATATTAGACAAAAGAACAAAGTAAGATATTGGAAATATTCAGAATAAAAAACATTTTTACTTCTAGATAAGATATAAGATGCAACAAAATGTTTTGAACCTGGAGTGAATTGAACAAGAGAAACACCTGCAAAGAAAACTAAAAAATAGCATTTATTTTGGTAAGTAGATTTTTATTAAGAACGTTGTGTAGATAAGGCGTCATGGGAACTTGTCATTCGATGCGGTCTAAGTAGATGCCACCAGGTTAAAGTTAATCGTACGTTATACTGTAAAACAAATTTAGAAACACCTGGAAAATTCATCAATGCTTTTCTTAGAATTTCTATTTTTACGAAAAAGTCAGCGGTTCATTCCTATACGCGTCAAGCAACTATCAACAGCCTAGGTCGCCTTAATCACCTTAGTCGTCGTCGTCGTCGTCGTCGATTTTAGTCTCCAACACTTTTTTAGATGAAAACAGAGATTAGTAAAAGACTTATTCATGTGCATTCTGTATATCTAGAACGTTTCATTTCCCTATCTCGCAAGAAAATATATCAGTGGGTCATTCCGTACCAAATTTTCGCAAGTTCCCATGGCCAATATGTCAGATTTTTATGACTTTTTAGTATATGCTACCTCTTACATTATCGCTTAATATATGCCGATTGTAATTCAGAGGAAGCAAAAAGTCTAGACTGTAGGGAGTTTGAGGGAGTGTTTTGATATCCATCACCCTTGATGTCAACAACGTGTCTTTCCTTCTGTTCGTCATTGAGCACTCTGGGAACAAACTTTGCACAAACGTTGCGCATGTTCAGTTCTTCATCAATAATTCTGTCTACAATTTTTGTCATTCCAGACTGAAGGAGACGCGGTTGTAACAACCCTATGAACACTACCTGTCATCGCTGACTAGTTTGCAGAAGACTTTTTGGAAGCTCGCTATACAATCAAGTTTTGTGTTAAACTTGGCAAAAACGCTAAACTTATTAAATGATCCAGACTGCTTATGATTTAACCTGTATGAGCCGAGCCGAGTTGGTGTGACAGTTTTCACACCAACTCCAAACTATTCTTATTGTATTTATAGATTATACGGCAGTTTTTATCGAGAAAATTGCGAATTTTCTCAACTAGTTCTGAAGTTTGGACGTCACGCGTCCTCTCACATCTCTACCGTTCTTGAACCTCTTGTACCAACGAAAAACAGATGCTCGGTTCATACAGGTTAATATATAAGCAGTCTGGAATGCACTTCGTATTTCATCTATTTACTTTTTCCCGTGAAAAGAAAAGGTTGCGATTTTGTCTTTGGTTTTGAGTTTTTATTTCTTTCGATATTTTTAATATTTTTGTTTTAATTTCCAGAATATTCTTTGTGCAAAAAAAAAAAAAAAAATACTCGTTTTTATTTCCTCCACGCAATCGCTTTTATCTACTTTTTCAGTCTTTGTTCGTCGCTTTTTTTGTTATTATCGGTTTTGTGTTTATTTACTCTTTCTCTTTTAACACCTTTTATCTACTTTTATTCTCTGTTTATATTTCACTTTTATGAGTGTTTCTTTTATTCTTCCCTATTTTTCTTCCGTTCTTTTTCGATTTTCTAGTTTTCTTGCTGGACCGCTAAAAAATCCTGCGCTGACTCACTGACGTTCAAAAGATAAAGTTGGTGCTTTTTTCTTTTCGTTTTTTATTTTAACGTAAAAGCTTTGGGGATTGTCTGTGTTGTCTTAGCTTCAGTTCTCTGGTTCAGCAGAAAGATATCTAGAACGCGTGCACACACAACGAATACTTTCCGCGTGAGGTTGTTTCCAGAGTACTCTTTAAAACCTCAGATAAATTCAGATAAAACTTTAAAGTTTTATCTTTCTTTTCCCCCCTTTGCCCCTTTCTTTCCATTCTCTCCCCTTTATCTCCCCTATTTCTCCCCCCCCGTAAAATATCCGTTGATATCATTTCAATTCTACTTCTTAATCTAGAAGGCCATTATTAATTTTTTTATCTCTATTATCTATAGAAAAGTAGTCGCACACGTTTATCTTGCGAGATAAACGTGGCACCCTGTTTGACTCAAATTCAGTCCTTTGGTGGGGAGATTGGAATGTCCTCTCCAGGTGAGGGAGGCTTGGGCGATAGTATATGGAGGCCATGTAGTGCCCATTGTAATTTCCATACTGAAGCGCTTTTCTACGATAAGGGCTACCAAAATCATTAGTAACTACATCATCCTTCCTTGGATCATGTTCCCGTTTTTGACAACAAAAGAAAAAGACGAGAATTGGATAAAAATGACGTTCAGTAGGAAAAAAGAAAAGTAATAAAGAAGAGAAAGAAGTTGTTATTTAATAAGTGCGAAACTTTTTTTTCTTAATTCATTACAAATATTGGGCAGAATGGATGAAGTTTAAGATTCTCTGTTCTTTGTTTAAGATTTTTTATTTAATTTTTTTGATAGGTGAAACAATACTTTTTGGTTTCTGGTGCGAATTTCAACATTCTTCTATATCCCTTCAGGATGTGGGCGACCATGGCTCTCCACAATTTCTTTACACTTGTAGCTTTTAGTAAAGTTTGTCTTTTTGCTATCTCCCCTAAGTTCTGAACTAGCTCTGTGGGTAGGTTTTTAGCTGCTTTCCTCTGCCCCTCTCGCCTTCCAGACATATCATGTGGCTGAAATCACTCCAGGCTTAACGGTCCTGATGTCTGGCTTTAAACTCGTTTATGTACCCTAGATATATCAACTGTCTCGTTCTGATTGTAAGTATAAACTTACTTTTTATTTCCATTTTTTAAAACTTCGTCGTTATTCACATGTTCAATTCATGTTATTCTCAGCATCCTCCTGTAGAACAACATCTCTGTTGCGCTACATTTCTCCTTCATCTGTCCAACATTCACTGCCATGTAGGAGAACTGATATTACGTAACAGATCAGCGGTCCTCTTTGTTTCTAGCGAAAATTTACTTTAATGGGAAAAATTTCAACATAATTTATACGATGTCGACTTGAAAAGGCTGATATGATAAGCACTAACGCGTAAAGATGCGATATTCGAAAACTACCAAAGAAAACATAATTGCGTAGAAATAGGCACGACCATATCAAGAGAGAAATAAAATTTTGGATCATCTTTCACATATCACCATCAGTCATCCGACAGTGTGGGGTCGTAGGGTCACAGCGCAGATGACCACCTTACCAGTTCTTTTCCTATATATCTGATTTGCAAGGCGGAGAGGTATTTATTCATTCGTAGCGTGTCTTGGGCAAGCAGGCCTGTAGAAACCTATTCCTTTTCAGATCAAAGAACATCCATCTTGAAGAATCCCTTTTGTCACGGACTCATAGCTCTCTATTCCATTGGGGGAAAGCCTCCGCCTTTGGGCTGTTGACGAAGAAACCCCAAACCTATCGGCGTCGTGTCATCGCCGTAGTGACTGCATATATAGTTATGGCTTCCAGCCTACCTTGTCTTGCTAGATAGCCGGTGACCGTACAAGAAGGTTTTTCTCTTGGTTGTCTCGCTATCCTCCTCACTAGAAAAGTTTTATGGGAGAACAAGTTTAATCGCTGATGACCTTAAGTATAATTCGGTTACATGGTACCAGTACAACTCGTAGAGAGACCGGACATAACACACACACACACACACACACACACACACACACACACACACACACTATTTAAACTTGGCTAATTTTATAAAGGAAGAGTATTCTATATCGAGATAGAGCGTTCAGTGTGGATATAGGAATCAACACTGCATAGTGACACTCAATCCCATGCTTCAGTACGATCTTCAGACTAAGTGAAGATCACATTGAGGCTTGAAATTGGCAATCACCATGCAGTGTTGATTTCTTATCTATCTATCTATCTATCTATCTATAAATTAATAAAAAAATTATTTTGTTAAAATTCTGACGATCAGAGTAATTCTAGAAAACAACCATTTTTGTAATTATAATGCTCGATATAAAGAAACGGAGCAGTAATAAACATTTGTTTACTTATCTGTAGAATATCTCTATTCTGAGATTGATGGAAGCGTATACACGCCAAAGGTTTGACATTTTAAAAATTTTTTCAAGACCCTTTTTTACCATTTAGCAAACCCGCTATGCTGAATTCAGTCAGTGCATCGGCTACACAGAAGTTTATATTTTGGATTCGCCTTAGTAGCTATTTGAATCTGGCACTGAAGCAACAAATGTCGGCTGTCTAAAGATTGTGTGCGTATGAAAATTTAAGTAGTCGGCCGGCCGATAATGACAATTATTTTTTATAAATGTTTGAGCTGCTTATAAAGTGTTGAGTAATTTTTGTCTCCCCAATGTTCTTTTTTCTACCTCTTAGTAACTACTTTACTTATTAAATAAAATGTGTGCGTGTATATATATATATATATATATATATATATATATATATATATATATATATACAGTAATTTTACATAAGTTTCATAATTAAACAGTCAGCAGCGTGAGGAATAACTAACAACACCCCACCAAAAAAAAAAAAAAAACCCTTGAAAGTGGCTAAATAAGTGGTCTACAACGCTTTTGGACAATGAAAATTATGGAAAACTTCTGTACTCCATTACTTCTATAAAATGGAAAAACGTAAGGATGCTGGAAAAACTAAATACAAAATTTATTAAATATTCCTTGTCTGCTATATTTAATGAAAAATGTTTAGAAGAAAGGTTGCTGCCCATATATATATATATATATATATTATTTATTTATTATAATTTTATCATATCGACAAAACGATTTTACTCACAACAAAGATGCAACTTGGTTTCAGTGCATTTGTTGTGAGTAAAATGGTTTTGTCTATATGATAAAATTATAATAAATAAATAATTATCGCTCTACTATCGGTATCGAACTCCTTCTTGAATTAACGCTGCGAACGTTGGAATTTATATATTACTTTCGTTCTCATCGCATCGGATATATATATATATATATATATATATATATATATATATATATATATATATATATATATATATATATATATATATATATATATATATATATATACAAGTTTGGCATTGGTATATACGGAGTAAATTCCAATAACCAACAATTACTATTCTTTAAAGAGTGCTCAATACAGAGTAGAGCAGATATAATTATTTATTTGAATATTACAACATAAATAAATTTAACTTAGTATAGAGATCATATACCTTCAATGATAACGATAAGTTAAACTTAATAGACTATTACCTTTTTAGCATGATGGTCGCCAGATCGATATGAATGTGTACTGTGTACTTACAAAGTATTATACGTGTCGGTATTTGTATGTATATATTTGTATGTTATGTAGGGTTGTTTCTACTGTTGGATGTGTATATGTGTATATAGGGGTATATATATGTAAGTTTTTTTGTTTTTTTTATGAAGGTATATGGTTGTGTATATTGGCATCTATCATATGTTAACCTGTTTATGTGTACGAGTAGGGGTGTAAATTCTGGTAAGTGTCTACCACTAAATGTGTAAGTATATGTTTGGGTATATAGAGATATATGTGTACTTGTGTGTGTGTAAATATGTGTATACATATGCATATGTATGTATATGTATGTGTGAGTGTGCATATGTGTGTGTATATGTAATATGTATGTATATATGTGTATGTATATGTTTATATATGCATATATATGTATATGTGTGTATGTTTAAATGTGTATATATGTATGCATATATGTATGTATATCGGTGTACATATATATAGTTGTGTAGGTATTTATATGTATGCGCTCGACTGTTGGCGTACTGTATATCTGGATGTGTTGATATGGGTATTTATATATGATTAGATATTTATGTATATATGGATGTATGTTTGTGTGTCGTTGTATGTGTATTTGTATGTATGCTTTAGTGTCTTGGCGTGTATCATAGATACAAACTAAAATCTACTTTTGATGATAAGGAACCTTTAATTGCTTATAGGCCGTTGTTCTTTTCTTAAATTATGATAAACTTTTAATATATTTTATCATAATATTGTTGGAATATTATTAGAATATAAGTTGGTCTCTGTATACTTATTCCTTTCCCTTTTGTGTGTATGTGTCTACATGTTTATGTATATATGTATATGTGTTTGTATATGTATGTATGTATGTGTATATATATATATGTATGTATGTACGTGTATATATATGTATGTATGTGTATATGTATATATATGTGTGTATGTATATGTGTATGTGTATGTATGTGTGTAGATATATGTGTATATATATGTATGTATGTGTATATATATATATGTGTGTAGTTGCGTATGTATGTGTGTATATATATGTACAAGCTGATGTGTATATACATTTTTAGATTTATATCGTTTTAACTTACGTTTGTTTGATTTTTCATGTATATACATGTATTTGTAAATGTCTGTGTATATATTTAGTTTATATGCATATATGTATGCGTGCGTATGTATGTACATCTAGATATGTATGTGTATGTGTATGTATGTATTTGTATATAGTTGCATCTTTATGTATATATTTCTTTACTTGCTTTATCTACTTTTCTGCGTTGACGTATGGGTCGATATATTTATATGTGCTTATCTATATGTATGTCTATGTGCGTATGTCTGTATATGCGTACCTATTATGCGTATATATGGATATGCAGGTACGTGTGTTGATTTGTATGCGTATGTGGGAATGTATAATTATATATGGAGGTGGTTATTTACTTTTGTCTGTAATGTGTCGAAAACTATATGATTTAAAATGTATATATATATATATATATATTTATATATATTTATTTGTTTAAATTTTATCTATATATATTTGACCAGATTAGTTATATTTCAAGTTAAAATTCGTTTAATAACATATTAAACCACGAATATATTCACTTTAGCCATGACATCTGACCGTCTAGGTCATTGTGAATGTTGATGTATGTGCCTGTGTGTATTGATGTCTATGTGTAAGGAAAGTGCATTTGCGTACGTGTGGTTGTCTGTGGTGTGGATATTTTTTTTTTTTTATCAAGGGTCGTGTCTCGTCACCGTATTTTATGTGTGTGTATATATCTAAATACGTCTGAGCGCTTATGTATTATAACCTGCGTATGTTCGAATGATTTCGCGTGAGAGGCGACTAACGTTGAAATGAAACTAAAAGTGTATACATTTCTGTCTGGGGTTCTGAACATCCCTTTCAACATAATTTCAATGAAAATATAAATTAAATAGCATATATATCTTTTATTTTTATTTTTATATTTTTATATTTTTTCTCCTCGGTAATTCTACAATTTAAAACTTAATAGAGATTTGATTTAGATTTCTAAATAGGTAATTTTTAATTTTTTACTTTTAATTTTAATTTCAAATTTTATAAATCTTTTAATATCTATGATAACCTTGCTTAGTTGTCAAATTTTTCGAATTACCCTATACTTGTATTTTGATTGGTCATTCTAGCTTATGTAACAGCGTTTACTCCTAAGGATCATTAATTAATTTGAAACTTTTAAAACCATTTATTCTATATTCTACATCATCACTTGATAAGACACCAGAAGTGTTGAAACAAAATGGCTATTTTTGCCGTGATTTTATAACATATTTATGTTGTAATATTCAAATAAATAATTATATATATATATATATATATATATATATATATATATATATATATATATATATATATATATATATATATATATATAAAGAAATAAAAAGTAAGCATTAAAGAAAGAAAGGTAAATAAAAAATAAAGAAAAACAGAAGAAAAATATAAAAAATGAGAAAAATAAAGTGAAAATTAAGAAAAAATAAAAATTATTAGAAAAACGAAAAATATTAATCTGAAGAAAATGAAAAATATAAGGAGAAAACAAAACAAAACCAAAAAAAAATGATTTCATGAAATCAAGAAAAACCTGCCAAGTTCTTGGAAGTGAAAGAAAGAGTGAAAAGGGAAAAACATGTAAAATCATAAACATGAATTCGATAAAAACATGAAGAAACAAAATGAATCCGTAAAAAGTGAATAAAAAAACGCAATCAAAATGTTAAGAACTGACAGTTAAGATTATGGTTATCTTAAAAATAAACGATAAAACTTTTTTCATTGTTTGGCTGTTCTCTGTCATCTCTCTATCGTTCCATTGAAAAGAGATGCCGTCTTCCCTGGAGGCTCAAAGTATTCACAAGGATTATCATTTTTACGAGGCATTTTTCCTTCCCCAAACCTTGATTGTTAGTTTTCGAAAAAGGATAACACATTAAAGTAACTCCGAAAATACGTAAGACAGGAAGCGTTGATGAATTTTTCAATAATTATTATTTTCATCTTGGCTGAAGTCATTCCTATTTTCAATTTTAGATGGAAATGAATCTTATACAATAACGGACTTTGGGTGGGGAATGATACTAGGGAATAAACAGGTAAATGGGATTTATAAATTTTCGATGGAAATGTGTGGTACTGAAATATTTATTAATTCTCAAGCAATATGTACCCGATGTAACAATTTTGCAGGTAGATTAATTTATGTCCGATTTTCTGGGATGTGAAGAGTTATCATTATTCACATTATATACATTTATGTTTTAATGTTCTCATTTCTTTTGGTATTATCGCAACAATCTTCAGATGCATATCCGGATATCCTTGACGACATTTCAAATTGGACTCTTCCGAAATCCCCCACCACGAAGGTTATCCAATTCGACAGACACTGAAAGAAGGACGGACCAAAACGTTGCAAGAAAGATCGAGGATATTAGTCCATCCGTAAATATTGGATAAATGTAGTTAATTTAATTTTCACATGTGATTTTTTGCGAAACAAGTTTTCATATTGTTTTTAGTAATCATTGCGATGGTTTAATATCATAGGAGTCACAAAATTTCACTTTTAAACAAATTCCATCGATACCTAGTCTTGTCTGTTTGTCGTAGCACTACAGAAAACTATTTCTTTGTTAGTTTCTCCGACGTTTTTGCTTTCTCGTGATTTGTTTATTTCAAATGAATCCATAAAGCAAATCATTTTGCGTTTTGAAAATTACCTTAATCTGATTCCGTGAAAGATATAAGAAATTATTGTGAAATTAAAAAAAAAATTAAAAAAACAAATCTTGTGTTTTTAAGAAATTTGCATAAAATAACTTACATTTGAAAGAAATAATTTAGAGAAACTCTTTATCGATGGAGGACTCAAAAATAGAAGAAACGGGTATGACGATTTTGTTTTGGCTAATGAGATTATGACATGGAGAGAGTAATTAACCAATCAGAAATCAAGAAGATCAATGAAAATAATTAAAATTTTGATAATTAAATGTACGAACTAGCATGGTGTACAAAATTATATGTTTAGTAGTTATTCTTGGATCAATTGATTAATCGATATTGATAAACATGACAAACTAGACTGGAAACTGACTTAAATAAATAAAAGGTGGCTGTTCGTATACTAAGAGTATTTCTAACTTTAACAAACAGAAAACCAGAAAATGCACAGATGTATAGTTATAGACTCGCAAGTTCATGAGAAGTCCGAAAAACACACCAGGACTTGACATTTTCTTGTTATAGTTTAAAAAAATCATTTCACCCCCAAGCAAAGCAATAAAGTCACTAATACGCAAAAAGGTTATTAAGTGTTAGGGAATACGAGAAAAAAAAATAGAATATTAAGGAGAGAGAAAATAAAGGGACGGGAATTAAGAAGATAAAATATAACGACTGACAATTAAATTTTTAAAGATCAAAGTTAACTGGGAAGCAAAAGCCGGAAGAGAGTTCTACAATATATAATACACTGTTAGCATAGAACTTACGGTTGCATCTAGCCATTTCAACAGTAAAAAGATGAGATCTTGCCGCCAATCTAGTACTGCGCTTAAATTCATAAAGTCTAGGCACCCTAGATTGAAGCCCATTAGAACAATTACCATGAAAGTATTTAATTAAGAAGAGGCAGTAGAAAAGGGACTGAAGCCAAGATTCCAGGTTGGGACCAATGAAATTACAGATTCTTCTTTGGATTTAATCAAGAATCCCTAAATATATAGAAGGAGCACCAGACCAGATGTGGCAGCAATATTCAAAGCCAAGATGATTTATAAATATATAAGATCGATTCTGGTGAGAAAAAATTGTCTAGCACGACACTGTGAACCAGCTTTCCTAGCAGCAGATCTAGCATTTGATTCAATGTAGCCGCTCAGCTTCATGTCATTGAGACGTTACATTAAATCACTCTCCTGGAGGTTAGCATCCATTTTTAGTTTTTTGAAACCTTTTTTATTCTTTAGATTTGGAAAAATGAGCAAAATTAGAAAATTGTCTTCATTGCGTTCAGGTTAAAGAGCAATAATTGTTTATTTGTTTTCACATTGAGTCCGAATCAACTCTTTTGGGACAACCTGTTGTTTGGTCATCGAAAGCTTTCATTTTGATATTTCCTCTTCTGATTTCTAAATAATTACTATAGAGAGAACTTTCAGGTGAGTTTTATTTTGCTTTGAAATATAAATTCTCCTTTTGCAGAATGAACATTGGACAATAACTGGCCTAGAATTGGTGACAGATCTTCATTGTCTGTGACAGAAATTAATCGTTGAACGATATTGATTTTTCGTCTAACAAAATTAATACATTATAATAATCGTCTGCAGAATGCAAATAAAGATCGAGTAATTCCTAAATATTGAAAGTTATTTGGCTTTAAAAGAAGCATGATTTTAAAATTAATACATTAAAATATTTTATTGATATTTTTTAAAATTTGCAGATGGTAGCTAGATATTCTGATTCTGATTTCACATTCTTATATATTCGAGGATAATAGATGTATAAAAGCTGTACTGAACTTTCAGAGTTTTCTCTTTTAGACACCGTAGTGACAGACACAATCGTCTGCAGAATGCAAATAAAGATCGAGTAATTCCTAAATATTGAAAGTTATTTGGCTTTAAAAGAAGGATGATTTTCAAAAGAAACAGTCGTAGATCTTATGTATGTACATATATAAACATGAATGTAATAAAAGTTTTAGCGCGTCCAAAGAAAATTAATAATGGAATGAGGCGTTCAATTCAACAAGTAAAATGGCGATGTAACATGATAGGTAGCAAAATATAAGGCAAAGATTCAAATATTTATGTTCATTTCAAGTGGGAAATGTGCCGAAATCTTCAATCAGATCAATTCAGGCAATAAAAGTTATTCGACTATTTCTGTATTTACATTATTCGGACTATTGTCCTCATCTTTGTCGCCATATTTGTCACAACGTTTCGGCCGTTGTACGCTCCGGCCTTCTTCAGGTGGTTGGAATTTCGAACCGAACCCTAAATAAAGGGTTCGGTTCGAAATTCCAACCACCTGAAGAAGGCCGGAGCGTACAACGGCCGAAATGTTGTGACAAATATGGCGACAAAGATGAGGACAATAGTCCGAATAATGTAAATACTGTACATAATACCTCATCTCAGAAATATAGACAGACTCTCGACTATTTCTGTTGCAATAAAACACAGTTCTGCAGGGAATATTTGCTCTCGTTAAAGAAATAAAATTTTCTTACACAATCTACGCCTAAATGAAATCAAATGTTCATAAAAGTAATCGTACACATATCCACGAAAGAACGATAATTTAAATAACCTCACGCAGCATAAAGGACTTATTTCAAAGTATCATAGCTGTGAAATTAGCTAGCATATAACTATCCTCTATTTATAGTGGATCAAGTCGATATAATGTAGGAGGCGAAAGATTTTATTAAAACTGAAAGTAAGCTGTAATCGTGTGAATTATACTTTTGGTCATTTAAATTAATTAAATGATTGAGACAAGGAAATATTTATTTCTGGGTCGACTTGTGTATCAATTTCAAAACTTAAGTTGAAAAAGTACCAAAAATTGATGAGAAAACTGGATCCATTACAGTCATATTATTATAAATGAGCAATCTGATTTCATCTTATATACTTGAGTGTGGATCGCGAGCGCCAGTAACATGAATCGACAGCTCAAATAAGAGTGTGTTTGTGTGTGTGTGTGCACGCGCACGCGCGTGTGTGTGTGTGTGTGAGAGAGAGGGAGAGAGTGAAAGAGAGAGTGAGTGGCTGGTTGTACTTGTTCAATCATTATTGGTAAAACTGTTAGACAATGAATGATATTTAGGGAAATCAATCATTAAAAATCGAAGCAACCATTGAAGCAATATTTACGGCAGGTAAAGAAAATAGGAAAATAAATATTTAGGTATCGATTTAGATGAGAAATAAATTTAATAAACAAATTGATTAATGGATAGTTCAGATCTATTTTTTGTATTTTCCTCTCATATTCGATGTTTTGTTTCAAGCTCAACGGGTTCATAGTGTCTAATCGATAGTGTGACAAAACATGACAATTTTTAAAATTGATTGATTGATTCGTTTTCTTTGGCTTATCAACACTTTGAGGGTCATTTAAAGCCAGCTAATATTTTTAGATTGTAAGAATTATTTTTCGAGATAATTAGTGATGTAAGACTTAACCCATAGCTGAAAGGAGAACAGATGAGTATTTGCACGTAAGTGAATATAATGAACCATCCTGAATTGGAACTCGGTTTACCGATTAACAATTACGGGCCATTATCCATTACACCATCCGCACATCCAAGCTAACAGCACCTGGTATTCCGAGGCGATTACTCATGTCGGTACTAACCAGGCTTGCCGTTGCTTAACTTCGGTGATTGTACGGAAAATGGTATTTCAACGTCAAATGGCAGTAAGCCGATTATTAAGAAAGTTGCTTAATGTATATTTATATAGTCATTTAGAATCGTTTTAAAATCAAATAAAATCTACACGAGGATAAATTCGATAAGAAATTATACGAGTAGACAAAGAAGAGTTGAAATTAGTAAATTTATGTGGAAATCGTCCGGTCCACACTCCTCCACAGTCTTTTGGACAGGAACAGAGGTTTATCCATTATTCCCTGTTTAAGATTGGGTTCCCGGTTCCTTCTAAAGTCTTTTCCGTCTTTTTCACCTGCCAGTAGCCCTTTGCGTCTTAGTGACTTTATTGTATTGTTTGAGGTGAACTGATTTTTAAAAACATCTGTGATTTGGTTTGTGATTTTCTTTCGTGTCAATAAAAGTATGGAAGCAAAATAAGAATAGCGTAAGGTCGTAGAATTGGTGGAATGACAGTCAGTTTTAATATATCATCGACTTTCCATTCTTCTATGTCAGAGACTATTTCCGTTGTCATTTCTATGTCAGAGACTATTTCCGTTGTCATTTCTATGTCAGAGACTATTTCCGTTTGTATGAAAAGACACATGGATTAAAACGCTGGTCAAATTAATCACGATTTTGTTTTATAGAAATTTCGTTCAACACACTAAAGAAAATGTTTTCAATTTCTTTACTTCCAAAGAACACGAGTGATGATATTCCATAGGTTGTCATGAATTGCTTTCATATGTTTGTGAACTTCGATTGACCCGCAGCCTCTTAATCCGGCTGCTTCATATGTAGGTCGAACAATGTACTCATGACAAACGAACATTATTATTCAATGATCTCATGCATCGAACTGGATCTAATCATCTTCGAACAAGACTTGATAAACTGCTTAATATCTGTTTAAATATTCTTCTATCTTCTTCTATTTGCGAGGTAAATGAAACTTTCTTGCTCTTTTTCGCTCAACTCGTCCTTTAATCGGCACAACAAGTTTGCATGTGTCCCTTCCAAAGAAAGTCCGCCATCGAAATATTTTCCGTACACCCCAAAACCGTAGCCACAATTATCTCTGCTCATTTATGGATCTTGCAATTCTTCGGCTGTGGACAACTAGAGATCCCGTTTCTGGATCATAACAGTTACATCTCATTGCAAAATCTCGATAGCTCAACTTTGGAGGCATTTACTCGATATTGTTTCTGATCGACATTCAAACAGTTTAGCATTCACGTGACTCTACACGATCTTCTCATCTAACTGTTCATGAATTTTTAACCTAGTGAGCTTTCTGGGTATTTCTAGTAACTCAGCTATACTTTTGGACGAGATTCGTCAGTTGGTCAAAATTAGATCGATAACATGATGAACAAATATAGAAATTGACATACCACTGAAAGTCTCCCAAACTGTGATGTAAGTTGGGACTGAAAACCACCAGGCAGGAAGTTCGTATTCCTCTTTCTCATATGAACGATTATCTAAAGCATATGCTTTGTTTATCGGGAAATTCAAGAGAAAGAAACTACCTATTCGAACAATTAGACAACATTAAATTAGCATTGAGCAGTGTCCGAAATTAGTCACAAGAATGGGACGACGAATATTTAATCAGGATAACGCTTGATTGCATTGTCTTTGGTGACCAGGTAAAAATGGTTTCAGTTTGGTTGAAACGTTTTCATTCGTCTTTTGTATTCAGTACAAATTGCATCTTTAAATTACCATTTCTGTCAGTCTTTAGAGAATATTTTAATGAAATAATATTCAGTCTACAGAGAACATCGAGAGAGATTATTTGCTGGGAAAACTGAAAGGTTGGGAAATATGGAAAGATGGTCCTTTTAAATCATTTCACCCCAAACAAGGGGGTAAAGCCTTTAAGAAGCAAGCGGGTGACTGAGAACGAATTGAACAGGTAAAACCTTATTGAGGAGAGATGACAGATTTTATTGAACAGGATTCAAAAAAGACACATGACACCAATGTTTGGAATCAAGAAGTCTGAAGAGTTTCACAGGCGAAAAGTGCGAGAGAAGAACATTCGAGAATAAAACTTACGGTTAAATATAACAATTTCAACTGTAAAATCAAACCTAGCCGTTAATATAGGCACAGGGAAGCTACATGGTGTCGGTGGAAAAAGTGCTTAATGTCAAGATGCCAGGTTAGGACCGATAACATTGTAGATTCCTCTTCATTAGACATATAAGAAACGTCTGACCAAATGTGACAGCAATATTCAATGTACGGAAGATTGATAGGCGTATTAAGTTGCAAGATATTGTCGAGAAAGACAAAGTGAAGCGACTTTCTTAGCAAAAGATATAATCACGCCAATATCAGTGGAAAACTTTAAACTGAGAAGGTGCAATGAGTTACTCGCCTGGGGGTTAGCATCAGCCATGTTGAGCGAAGGCAGAAAAGATTCTCCCAGGTGATTAAAAGAGGGCAGTTTAGTTTTGGAGGCGTTAAAAATGTTGCCCCAATTAATATCGGATTGAAGGATATTTTTTAAATCAGCTGCCATTAAGACTGGAGTAAATAGTTGTGTCAATTGCATAGATACCGAGTCGATAACTGATGGCATCGCAACAATTTAGGTTTGGGGGGAATCGCATTTATATAGAAAGATCTAGAAGAGTGTCCATTCAAAACAACCTCTATTTCATGTTTTGATAAGATTGAATCAAATAAAAATTAAAAAAAAGATTTGTATCGATGGAACACCAACCATACGGCAACTTTGCTGTAAAACATTTTGTGGTCAACCACTACACTTATTGTACAATTAATTTGTAGGAAAATTTTAAAATTGTAGCAATTTATGTTATCGATTATAAAATGCGTGAATTAAGTTAGAGTATGAAATCTGAATACACGAGAATTCAGAGATTATCGTGAAAGATTATTTTTGGAATATGTCGTCCTTGATTGCGACGTACTGAATGAAATCAAATCAGAATCAAAAAGACTCATTCAAAAATTTAATTTAAAGGCATTTTGGTTTTATATTGAATCAACTATAGCACAAATTATAGAATTGCTTTTACAAGAATTAACGAAAATATAATATTTGTATGACGCACCTGAACACATGTGTAGTAAAATTGACGCATGGAATGTAAAAGGTCGGTGGGTCCAGGTTTAAGCTAACGTTGGCTATCGTGTTAAAAGAAGACAAAGGTTTTCTTTTTTGTGGGGAGCATTGGTTTGATAACACTGGTTTTAATTTAATTTTTACGCATATTCTTTTCCTTTAATCGAAGAAAAGTGAATATAAAATAGTAAAATAACTGTGGAAATCATTCTTGTTGGTAATCAATATTTAATTAGAAATCATGCAAATCTGCTTTTGTAAGAAATTCAATGTTTATTCACATAAATTTATGAGAAGTAATTATCTAATCAGATAAATTATCTGGCGCCTGCGTGGCGTTCCTAATTCTATAATGGTTTTATCGTTATTGTCTATGAAGAATAGAGAAGCGGGCACTTATGCTTAACCATAAGAATAAAATAAACATTTTCTTGAATAATGATTTACTTTGAACCTTAGAATTAATCATTCCTACATGATTCCTGGAAATGGTTTTGCAAATATTTTCAAAAACTTTGGTGATTTTCAATGAGTTTTTAGACAGTTTGATTAAATATAAAAATGTGTTTTTCTAATTTCTTCTTCAGTTCTAGGAGTTCTTGTGTCAAATTAACATTTTATGAATATATATATATCTATTGAAATTTAATTTTCATGTATGTTGCATATGGACTTGTGCATTATACACTACCTTCTTGAGTGAGTGATCACGGCTCTCCAGAATTCCTTTGTGTTATTAAGCAATGTTTGTCCCTTTACTATCTCTCTGCCATCCATTTTATACAAGCTCGTTAGCTTTAGGTAGGACAGTGCAAGTGTCTTACCTTTCAATCGTTTATAGATATTTACCTATTTTATTGTTACAAAAGTAATCTAAGTTATCGAAAGACATTTACTAAAGTTTCTGAAAAATCTAAATCTCGATTTTCAGACCATAGTAGGACATTTTGTAGTTACAAGGATATATATATATATATACATATATATATATATATATATATATATATATATATATATATATATATATATATATATATATATATATATATATATGATAGAGAGAAAGCGTGAATGAAAAATAGTTGTGATTCACTTACAGATGATCTACTAATTATTTATGTGAGCTCATGAAGTGAATGAAAGACATTTTTACTTTTCTTTTCTACATTTGTTCCTTCGTTTATTACTCAAAATTTTAATTGATGATTTCTTTTGGCTTCTTCTTTAAATTGATCTCATTTTTTACTTTTTGGTTTTTGTCTATTATCTTTTTTCTCGAATGTTTAATCAGATCTTTCTTCTTCTCATTTTACTATTCCAACTTTTCCTTTCTGACTCTACTTTCTCTTGTATTTCATTTTCTCTTTCCTTCAATTTTTTTTTACTTTTTCATATATTTTTCCCTTCGATTTTTCCTTTTTCCTCTTTCTTTCTTTCTTTCCCTTTACTGTCAATCTCATTTATTTCTACAATTTTCCTCGTCTTTATTTTCGTTTAAATTCTTCTTCATATTTTTCTTGTCTTCAATTTTCATATTGTTCTTCCATAAACTAACTTTACTTTTTGATAATTTCTCATGTTTTTTGCCATCGTTTATATTCTATTTCTGTTTCTTTCTTTTTTTTGTGGGGAGCAATCTGCCACTTTTTTCCCTCTCTCTTTCTCTCTCTCTTGATAATACAGAATGAAAATAACAGAGTATTATTTTAATTCTATATATTATTTTCTCTCTTTCTCTCTATTGTTTTCTTTCTATTATTTTTTCTCTCTCTCTCTCTTTTATTCTCTCTCTCTCTTATTACTCTCTCTCTCTTTCTTCAATTTCTATGTCGTTTTCTTTCGTTATCATCTCTTCATTTTTATCTCCCTTTTATCTCATTTCCTTCAAATTTCTCTTTTTTCTTTTCTTCATTTCACCATCACACTTCCCTGTTTATCAGGTGTGTATTCTTCCAGGAAGCACCGCAGATTCAGCACCTAGTTCCACTTCTGACTCAGTGACATTTTTCTAAGGCCAAATAGAATGAGGCAGCGATTGCATCACAGCTTTGAAAAAAAATCGGAAATTAACCGATTAATTCCTTTTTAAATGAACGAACAAATAAAAATTTAATTAAATAAAAAATGTATTAGAAAATTTAAAAGTAGAAAAAGAAAAGAAATTCTCAAACTGGGGAAAAAAGCAGACAAGAAAATGAAACGTGAGAAAATTGCTCACACGAAAAACAACAAAGAAGAAACAACAAACTAAAATGATCTCCAAACAACGGAAGGAATATTTTTTCGTATTTATATTTGTCATATACCTCACATTTATGTGTATGAATATTGCAAGTAAGAATTTGTAAAAAATGTTCAAGTTGTTTTACGACTGGCAGTTGCATTCTATTTAAATTTTTTTATCCTTGGTTTTCTAATACTATAATTCTGAAAGAACTTTATTATCCAGAAACGAAAATGAAATTATCTTCGATTTTATTTTCTAATGTCTTATTTGTTTTATCATTTTACACTTCGATTTAGAAAGAAAGTGGAGATAACTTTAGCAAAGCAGATCGTCTACGGCTTCAGAAGAAACAAAAACAAACCTCGCATTGAATAACTTCACTTGTAACTGCTTAATTTCTACACCAGTGTTTTTGAACCATTTTCACTTCCGGGTGCACTTGTAAAAGAACTAATATACTGCGGTACGCCGTAAATTTTAATAAGGAACAATAAGTCATGAAATTTTAAAATGTGTAAATGAACAAGTCTCTTGAAAAAAATTATTTATTTTCAGGACATTACATTGTATTGTATATATCAGTGGTACAGTTTTCATTTAAAGGGATTTATGAAGAATCTTTTTTTTTTCGCGAATCCGATAATGACCGATATAAATTCCTTGAGGAAAGGAAAATGGAAAGGATTATCTACTCCTTAAAGATTAAGAAATTTAGAATCCAGTTAAAAATATCAAATGACAAAAAATTGACTTAGACATGGAAAAAGCCAGATGTCGTGCTTCTAATTCATAGTCTCTTTCTCTCTACTTTCTTTCTATCTTATTCTTACTGAGAGTGTAGAACAGTCTTTCTCAGCCGGTGCACCCGGGAACACTAATGCGCCCTGGAATATAGCTAGGTGCGCCGCAAATTAACAGAGAAATTTGAGATTTATTTTTATATATAGAAATTTTTTTATAAAACCAGAGACACCAAGCATATAGTGCTTTTAAGTACGGCTTATAAGACTTTTATAAAAAATAGTTGCAATTAATAATCGTTAGTAATTTGTAACTATTTATTTGGACATTTATCATTTTATTCTGTGTATTATCTTCTTTATTCTAAATTCTATTGTTTTTCTACAGACTCAAATATCTTTGTCTTTTCTTCAATTTATCTGTTTTCTGTTGCACAGTTAATTAATTAAATTTTCTTAAATGTTTCTGTGCTACGGATTCACTTCGTGTTATTTTTTGAAAATGATATGAACATCGAATTATCTGTAAGTATTATAACTTAGCTCATTATTAACCAAGTTAAGTCTTCCGCAGATTCTGTGCTAGAGTGACTATGAAATTAGGAATGGCAGATACCATATGGTAGCTCACCGACGTGGAAAATGGAAATGAATATCTAATCAATTAAAATGATAGAGAACGAAACTGGGGAATAATTTAATTGATCAGTGACTATTTTACTTTTTATTTTTAGAAAACCAAATATGAAAGAGAAATCTGGCAGCATTTAACTACATAAAAGAAACATCAGGTTTAATATTCCAATATTGTATCGAATGAATATTCTAAAGAGAATTAAATTGTGAATAAAAGTGCTTTTAAATTCGTCTTGGTCCTGGCAAGATACATGTTCAATCTCATTATTATGCAGTGTTGAAATCCTGCAAGAAGAATGCAAACGTTTTGAAGAAAATAAAGGACTTTGACAATCTCTGAGAGTTACCGACAGACACCCGAAGAATATGAGAGAATAGAGTGGTCGAAAAGTTGGAATAAATTAAACAAAAAAAACAAAAAAAAAATAATCCACAATTAAAGCATGGGCCTATTTTTGTAGATGTAAAATTTTCTTTTGCAAAAGTTGTGATACCCCCGTTATCCAAACGAAAGAAATGCTGCAGGCATTATCAGTGCTAAAATAATGAATAGAATATTATTTTGGCATAAAGAACTGTAGGATCCGGTATTTTCTAATACAACAGGACGTAGGATTAGAACAATTGAAACAGATTTAGAATTATAAAACTACGATTAACAGTTGGAAAAGTAAAAGCACAAATTTTCAAGAAGTGAGGGAAACATGATTTAGATGATTTAACCATATTTTGGCAAAGTTTAACATTCGTATCCGTAAAAATGATGTGTTAAAAAGACAGTTCTTCCCTTGACACCGCTATTAATGTATACACCCTAGACGAATTTCTTTTAAAAAGATATTTTTATAATTTTAATAAAACATATGGAATTGAACGTATGCATTATGTTATTCAATATGAAAATACTTTTATTATTCACCAATGTATCTAAATATCCGAACGAGATAACAAGAAAATTTAAATAAGTCCACGACTTCGTGGTTTTGTAATTATAAAATCCGGGCATTTCTTTCAGTTGCTCTCGTAACATAAATTCAATAAAATAGATTGTGAGGATCTGAATGTATAATTTATGTTTTGGAGAAATGTAAAATCCCATTTATTTAATTATTTGACTGTTTAATCACAAAAATAATGCTTAATACTTTTATTGTTAATTCTCAAGGAAAAAGAGAATGCATAAATCAAGTTTCATATAATTGCCTTGTTCATTAAAATTTTAAAAATAGTTTTTAAAACAATAAAAATTGTCGTAATAGTGGTGCCAAGAGAAAAACCATCCTTTTTACACACCATTTTTGGGGTGACTGGATGTAAATTTGTTAAATATTGTGTGAAGAAATATTGGATGGGTAGAATGTTGAGTGTAAGGTTCGTTTTAATTTTTCATCAATGGATTAAACTTTCAACCCCATTTTGTATCTTCCTGCTTTTTTAAACTTCTTCCTATTTTAGGTACTAATATTTTTAATTCTTATTTCTTCAGATGTATTAACAGCTAACATCGACTCTTAAGATTACAAACTAAACTGACATCTGCACGCACAGTGAGGTCGTGAACTTATAGCTACATATTTTGATAGTCAAAGGAAGAAATTGGAAAAATAAGGAAATAACTATTTGGCCAGAAATAAACAGCGAACGTAATTAAATAATAAAAGAGATACATGTTATCATTGGCGCAACATAATCATTGAAAGACACAGCGTAAAACCAATGGAAACTGGGAAAAGAAGAGGATGAAAAGAAAAGGAGATAAAATGGAAATGAAAAGTCGCTGAGGGTGGGAGAATGGATCGAACCACTACTGAGGGTGGGAATATGGAAAAGGAAATCTCCTGTAATGTGGCAAAATGAAAACGAACATATCCTGAGAGTGAGGAAATGGAAACATAAATCTGGTAGTAGTGACAAAATGGAAAGGAAAATTCACTGAGGGAGGGAAAATGGAAACGAATATATGTTGAGAGAGGAACATGGAAATGAAACTGGAAACGGATAAATGCAAAGAGTGGGAAAATGGAATCGAAAATCTGCTGAGATCGGGAAAATGGAAACAAATACCTACTGAGGGTGGGAAAACAGAAAAGAGAATTTGATGACGGTGGGGAAAATGGAAATGGACATCTGCAGAAATTGGTAGATCTGGTAATAGTGGCAAAAAGGAAACGAAAATCTGCTGAAAGTGGGAAAATGTAAAAGAAAATCATCTGCCGGTGGGAAAATGGAAAAGAAAATCCTCTACCGGTGGGAAAATGGAAAAGAAAATCATCTGCCGGTGGAAAAATGGAAAAGAAAATCTTCAAAGGAAAGGGAAATGGAAACGAATATCTGCTAAAAGTGAGAAAAAAGAAACTAAAATGGAAACGAATACATGCCGAATGTGTGAAAATAGAAACGAAAAATCTTCTCAGAGTAGGCAAATGGAAACGACCATATGGGAAAATAGAAACGAAAATCTTCTGAGTGTGAGCAAATGTAAACGAATATATGCTGAGGGTGGGGAAAATGAACTCGAAATATTGAAGGGAATGTAAATAAGGAAAATTACGAGGACATTTTGAAAGAAAAAATCAATTGGAAAAATTAGCAGAAAAAGAATGCCAGTTTAAATCAAGTAAAAATCAGCCTGAAATATAAAAGAAAGAAGGGGAAAAAATCAGCCTGAAAGATAAAAGAAAGAAGGGAAAAAAGCGAATGAACAAACAAAAACAACACCAATCAGACAACAGATGATAAAACCAAAACAAAATCAGGGAAACGATAAAAGCAACAGCAAAAAATTGAAAGTCCGAATTAAAGAACGATAATAACTTTTTATTGAGTTTTCTATTCACAGCAGTCACTTTCTTTCGTTTTGTTTGTACGCCATACTTGCTGATAAACACATCCATATATTCGTCTGCTTCTATTTTTCACTTTGTTCACCATTCTGCTTCCAATCTTTGCATCAACCACTTCTACTAATAAACGGACGCTGCGTCCAGGCAGGGTCACTGTGACATAAGACAATGCCGATTACCAAAAACACCGTGTCCCACTCTTCATACTCCATCCATTAAGTTATACAAAATCGATGGTTTTAACGTCCCCCCTTTGACTCCACTGAAACGAGCGAATATTTCGGTCGAGCAGACGAATGACATAACATTATTTTCCCGTCATGTATTTGCAATGTTTGCAATTCGACAAATCTAATGATTCCTGGGAATAACATACGCTATTGTCTGAGAGACAGAGAGAGAGAGGGGGGAGAGAGGGGGGAGAGAGGGGGGGAGAGAGTGAAGAGAGATAGAGTGAGTGAAGAGAAGAGTTCGTTTGAAAACATAAACTAAGTTAAATTTGTTCAATAAATCGCTTGTTTGTTGGGTAATAATTAACTCTTCCATACGTACATCTATCATTTAAAATCAATCCATATGTGTCTATTTATCTGTCTCTGTCTGATCAGATCTGTTAATGGACTTGGTATTTTAAACGGTTTCTTGGCATTTGTAATCGGTATTCAAATCGAGACAAAAACAAACATCTCGACTGTTGATATTTTCTAGAAATTAAAGCTGTAGACGTCAATACGTTTGTTTATTTCTAAAATTGGAAAACTGCACTTTTAGTACCATTGTCGTTCTCAAATATGTTGCAGAAACTATCACAACATCCTACTTTTAATTATGTACTTCCAAAAAATAATACTTCAGTTTAAAATGCATTAAAATACGGAAAAACTTTCCTGGTGTAGTTTTAATTCAAAGATAATATATTAAATTTAATATTCCCAATAAAGAAAATACTTTGGTGCATTTCAAATTAAATTTAAATTGATTGGAATATTTTTTTTACTTATCAGTTAAATCTATAAATTCGTCAGATATGTCAATACAAAATACTTTTCTTTATTAACAAATCTTTCAAATAATAAATTCCATTTTTTCTGAAATGTTATTTGAGGAAATTTAACTTATTTTTAAGTAATATTTGTTCCAATCCATATTAATTAATCTGAATTAAAACAAATATTATTTCTGGTTTAAAAGCCTTTTTAACACTGGGGTGGTTTCTGACGTGTTGACGTGTTCAGTGATTTATTGGCAGCTTGATGTTGAGAAACCGAATTAAGAGGAACAGAACTGAAAGGAATTACTTAAATATAACGCGAACGACCTTTTTTATATAATTTTAACAATATCTTTTGTTTCATTATTTACATTATTCGGACTATTGTCCTCACCTTTGTCGCCATATTTATTACAACGTTTGTACGCTCCGGTCTTCTTTAGGTGGTTGGAATGTCGAACTGAACCCTTTATTTCTCTCACTGGGGTAGACTGTTCTAGTTCCACGTGCCATGTTTAATGGATGTCAGTTATCAGTTATCTCCTGTTAATTTTCCCTCTGGAAGTTCTCCACTGCCTTAACCGGGTATTGAACTCACACTCTTTGGGTCCTGTCACTGGATCGAACCAACACCTTTATCCACTGTGCCATGTGTCTTTTGTCTTTTAAAAATTTAAGAAAATATTTTAAGCAATCTGATATTTTATTGAATTTTAGGTATTTACGAAGAAGCTTGTTAAGAAAATTTTAGAAAATTAAAAATAAATTTTTAATTTATGATAGGCACTTCTCTTATTTTCTGCATAGAATACAAGTTGTACCGTTAGTTGTACAACAGTTTCTATCCATATGTACGTTTTAAACAAAAAATATATTACCTGTTTAAGATAAGAAAATTTGACAGCATTTTAGGATAAAGCTATCCAATATTTAAAAGACAAATCTCTTCTTTAATGTGAGTTGTTTCATTGTATATAACATAGTTTCAAGTATTTTGCTCTATCTTATTTTACTAATGTCTACTAATAATTGTCTTATGTTAATAGTTCTATTTTTATTTCTTGTGATGTGTACGAATTCCACTATGTTTCAGTTTAAACACCCAAACTTAATCATTACACATAACACGGTACTTCAAATATCACGCCTATGGAAAAATGCATGTTCGTTACGAGATCTCGAGCAAGGTTAGAAATTACATTGTCAACGTGGCTAAGTAAAATTAAATTCCTAACCATTACACTCTCTCGTAAATTTGCATTTATCAAAACATTTGCATCGAGTCAACGTATCTGTGCTCTTTGACGAAGATCGCGTATCTGTGTGCTCTTTGAAAAGTGTTACGCAATAGACCCACACACACACCTATATATATATATATATATATATATATATATATATATATATATATATATATATATATATATATATATAGTAATTCATTGAGTCTAGAAAAATTCAGAATAGAATTCAGAAAGCACTGGACGGCCATTTCGTCCTATATTTGGGACTCAGCAGCAATCTGTCTGGTAGTAGATGCGCACCGCTGATGAATCCCCATGATTGAGGATTCTTCTAGACTCGATGAATTACTATAATGATTTGCCTAAATCCCCCAACTTATATATATATATATATATATATATATATATATATATATATATATATATATATATATATATATATATATATATATATGTACATTTAATTGAAATGCAAAGTTTTAACTTAGCTGATTGGTGTTACATTCATCATACCGATTCCAGAGTTTCGTAGACGGACCCTCCACCAGTCACTCCATCCACTTTTGACCGTTTATATTTCTCGTTTTTTCTTTTATATATGCACTTTTTATTAGTGCAAGCTTTATATATATATATATATATATATATATATATATATATATATATATATATATATATATATATATATATTTCATTGAAAGTGATAGACAATTTTATAAGATTTTTTTTTATTACAGTTTACCTTTTTGGTTGTTAAAGAGAGTGTAAAACTGTCCGATGCGATTATTGTCCCATGCACTTTCAACTAATTGATTAGCTATTTTCAAAGTGTTCGTTGTTAGTATGTTCCCTGTGTTTATGTTCTAAGTTGTATTATGCAGAAGCAGTAATTCTAAGTTGTTATAGTTGCTTCACTTAAAACACTTTCTCTCTTATTAATGACGGATGCACAATTTTATTGTAGACGGAGAAACAAATGATGCTGAATAATATTATTATAATTATATTGTAATAATCACCGCAACAATCCTAACAATAATGAAATAAACTTATTTTATTGTAAGCAGACGTACCTTATTTAGAATAAGAGACATATCAAGAATATCAGACGTAGGTATATATTACTCGTTGACTCTAACAAACGTACCCGATGAACTATCGATTAAAACAATGAAACACATTGAATCTCATCGTCACTAATAACGTAGGTCCTAAAGAAACCCAGCATACAAAGCAATCGTAATATATGAATTCTTATGTTAATAGGAGATTGAAACTCCAAACAAAATTCTGTTTATGTTGGTCATACCACCACAAGCATCTATAGTGGATTAACCTAAAACTTAGCTGATCAAAGTGCAATAAGATCGCATCTTAGCAAACATATTCCTACTATGTTCATAATGGTCGATAATACTTGAATCCAAATGAAAAACTACATTATTTGAAAAAAATGTTTAGAAACCCGCAGGTAATATGCGATATTCCGAGTTAGTAATGTGTTTGTTTATCAGTCTGCAGCAGCCGATTTTGCGACGTAACTTCTAAGAATTGATAGACTGCATTCAGGTAATTCATTAATCAACTGTCAGTCCTTATAAACGGTGTGGCTTTTGCAGCCAGAATTCTCACAATCAGTTAATAGCAGACAATTTTCACAGGTAGTGGGTAGCATTCCCAACCTTATGCTTCAGAAACCAATTTCTATATGAAACTCCTAGCCAACCTTCAGTCGTCAGGTTGTCAATCTCTACTGGTATTATGTCGAATTTTCAGCCACGGTGAGTTTCACCATTGTTATCAGTATGTTGTTTATCGCATTATTCGTTTTCATGCTTCTTGATTGCGTAATTTTGAAGTATTAGCTTCTTTAAGATTATATCGCAAGAAGCCAGGAGCTTAACAGTGGATGCATGTCGTCGTTTTAGACTTGTGCACGTTAACCTTGAGATATAAAGGAATCGTATGTCGATAACAGGTTAATAACTGTAAATTGCTTACAATCTCAAACTATAATTGGAATCGCTTTTTGTCTTCTTCCCGCCTTATTTGGGCGTTCTGAATTATCCAACACGTTGTTCAAAATGTCTTCTCTTTCGTCCACCGTCTGAACAGCAATCCATTTTATTTTAGTTGTCACGTTGCAATTTCAACCTTATTAAATCTCAATCACGCAGCACTGGATTCTGATTCTTAGCGTAAATGTTGTCGCTTCCAATCACACGAAATTCAATGTCTCTGCCAATTTAATTCCTCTGCTGTTAGCGCTATTCATTCTCTTACAGCGTTCAAAGACATTTCTTACATGTGCAGTGATCCCATTATTTGTAATGAAGGACAAAATCTTCACCCAGTCTTACAGGAAAAACTGTTAATCTTGATTTGAAGATAGATATATTTGTCAATGGAAACATCTGTCCAACTTCTTCACCAGCTCATCTAGAACGGTTGACATCAAACCTTAGATTACCGACGATATCCATCCACAATTGGCAGGCTTAAAACTTTGAATAATGCATGTCATTTTGGGAATTCTGATAGCAAGGATGACGATACCTTAATTAAGGCTTTTATAGACAAATCTTTCTATCAGGGTTACTGGCTATTTCTGATGCACTTTGGTCAGTCAACTCGATCGCTAACACAAACAACAGCAATGTCAAGGCACATGATAATCACATATTTAGAATATCCAACCGAGCTGCAGTGACATTACAATCACTGCGGTAGTGAATAGAAAATTGATTTATGAATCTAGTCACATTGTGTGGCATTGAAGTTGAAAGCATTTTTATTCTCTTGGCAGAAATAAGGAAGAAAGCAGACGGCATTAGATGAAATAATAATAATAATAATAATAATAATAATAATAATAATAATTAAAAAGCAACTAATTTCCTGATTCAAAATAAAGTCATAATTATTTTGAAAAGATTTTATATTTTCTTTTTAATTATACATTTGCATACGAATATAATTTTTAGAATTCTATTCTATCTTACATAGATTACACACAGATTTTTTCACAACCACATACACACGCACTATCTCTCTCTCTCTCTTTATCTCTCTCACACACACACACACACACACACACACACACACACATATATATATATATATATATATATATATATATATATATATATAGGGGGAGAGAGAGAGAAAAAGAGAGTTCGCCCAAAAATGTATACACACTTCAGGAAAGGAAAAACTTGTATAGATATTGTAATACTAAATTTATTCAGACATCACGAGATTAACACAAGTTACCTTTGGACTCTACAATCACAAGAGATGGTGGCCTTTGGCTTCCAGACATTTATTAGTACGCCGAACTTCTGCTTGGGCAATGTTGGCCAAAGTCTCCAGTGGGATTTCTGCATATGCATTTTTCAAATTCTTGTCTAAGTCCCGCCAATGTAGTTGGTTTTCACAATATCCTTTAGGGTTCCCATAAATAAGTTATGAAAGACACACGAACGTTTTGGGGCGGACTCTCTCTCTCTCTCTCTCTCTCTCTATATATATATATATATATATGTATATATATATATATATATATATATATATATATATATATATATATATATATATATATGGGGGTGTACAGGTTGAAAATCAAACTGCAATATGTGTTTCAATTTAGTCAAGATTAAACTTAACTAAATGATGTCGCAGGATAACCATAAATGATTCCATATACAAATCCCTACGTGCATAGTTTCCACAATAAAGCGTTGTATCAAGATTATTAGACTCCACATAAATACGCTGTATATCTTCCTGTGGTTAACAGGGGCCTGTACTCTGGCATGCATACGGTCGTACAGATGCATTTTTGCTAAGGTTCACTTAATACATAGTCCAAGACCCACTTAATATAGGGGTTTACTAAATGCAGTGCGTGATATGAAACTAAGAGACAGAAGTCAGAACTGAAGAATATGAGGGCATGGAGAGTCGATGAAGATTGATGTTAGACTTGAAAAGTTTAAGATGGTAGTGTTTGCGGAAAGCGTCTATAAAGTTCCATAAAGTAGCATTTCTTGAGAAGAAACTTCCCGAGTGAAAAATCCTTCTTAGCAAGGAATACGAACGGAATGGGGCTGGTTCAAGTCTATGGATGTAGCAAGACGGATCTTGGCTGTAGAGGTCTCGGCTGGTGACACTAAAGAATGGAGCTCGTTCGTCTGACATGGCACGTATTTGCTCTGGAGTTTTTTTCCCCGACATTGGGTCTTATCGCAGTATGCATTGCTGTCTAAAGTTCATTGCTTAATTACTAATCACAAGACGGCTGAAGACTTTAAACATTTTAGCGGAATATCTACTTCTCCTATAACCAGTCGGTATCGATCTTCAGAGCGCTACATTTCTCCCATCAACACATGCAGCAGTCTATTGCGGTTAGTAATCTGCCTTCTAAAACTGTGAATTCGATCCACACTGCTTTAGGAATTATAATTTGTGATTAACTAGACTTAAACCAATAAATATACACGGTTAATTTTCTCTAGTAGCAAAAATATCTTCATTTTCAATAATGTGTGTTGATGTGTGTGTGTGTCTGTGTTTTACGAATTTGAATAAAACAAAAGATTTTGTTCTATTGTCAGGCGAAGAAACATTTGATTAAATTAATAGTTCAGTCTAGAATCGAAATAATGATCTCTTTTAAACATAAGAAATAATCTGAAGGGAATCAGTTTTTAATTTTATCAATAGATCCTTGAAAACGATTGGGGAAAGAAGAAAGAAATATGCAAGCATATCTACGAGATTCAGCTGAAAAGTTCATAGGTTGACCACGATACTCCCATGAGTAGGTTTATTTTACCCCTTGCGGTCAACATACTTCTTCTGTCGGTATTGTAATGCTTGCATCCCATTGTTGAAAAGCTTTCATCCTGTTGGACTTTTTGTCCAACAGGATGAAAGCTACCAACATCAGATGTGATGTCATCATCACTGCGATACTGGTTCCCAGTTTTTCATGTTGGGGAACAGATGATCGTTAGATGCTGGCAAATCAGGAAAATAGAGAGGGTAATCAACCAGTCCAAAACCACTCACGCACAAGCAGTTATTGAAACCAAGGACTTGTGTGCTGCAACATTGTCCGCATGAAACAAGACTCCTTTCGTCAGGTTTCCTGGGTGTTTGGTCTTTATAGGCTTTCGTAACTGCCTCAGCAATTTGGCACAGTACTCTCCATTGATGGTGTGGCACTTTTTAGATAATATAAACACAATGCCTTTTGCATCCGCAAAGACTGAGTCTATCACTTCTTCAGATGAAACGACTGTGACCTTCTTCAGAGCAGGTGAGGAGGGCTGTTTCCACTGTATGGATCGTCTCATTAGAAAAATGCAATAAAAAAATAAACAGACAGGCCTTTTGGGGTTGAATTTAACAAAACTTGTTAATCGTCTTAAATATCAGGAAACGCTAAATGTCCTTCTGTTTTACGTATAGACATGTCACATTTGTTTTTCTGATGCCCATAAATTTTACTGTTAGCGTGTAATTGAATAACAAAATGGAAAATAATATCCTATGTTACGCGTTTCGTCCCCAAGAAAGGATTTCTTTACACTAAATATTTTTATTGAGTGAATCTCATATATGGCTGGAGAGGGAAGGGAATACAATAAACGTCTATCACAATTATATACTGAGTCAAAGAGACAGGGACGCTTAACTTTTGAGTCTGCGTGTCAATATAACTTGACAGAATAAAAAATACCTAATCGATGTACTTGTAATTAAAATATATCAATCAAAAGAAATAAAACGAATAGATAAGTATGTAAGACAACACAACACTTCAGCTTCAAAATCTTTAAGCTTCTTTTTAATTAAAATAGATATATCACAATAATCATTCAAATATTGAATTAGTCTTCTGTTCTTTGTGAAGAACTGTGCACAAACAAACAAACTATTATACAATTACTGTTGCAAGTTGATGGTAAAATTTTCTATAACAATAAATACTGCTTTAATAATTCCTACAAAAACTTAGTTGCTATTGCAATATATTTTTTAGAGAAATGAACAAATTGGGGTAGTTTTACTTCTCCTTAGTTACTTAACGGTAGGCACGATTCTTTGTTGGAATAATGGTTGGCCACTCGTATCCGAGCAGCCAATCCCTTTTGCAGACGTCGGATCAGACACATTTGTGTTTGTTCAACACCCACAGAGTTCGTTTGCTGAGCGGTGTTTCTGAGAAAGCGCATTGTTTGGCGTGATCAACAAGATCTATTCACTCAAAAACTCGGTCACGATGACTTGTGACTTCGTGCCAGTACAACCATCGATCACTTCCAAATAGTCCCGCCTACCCAATTTCACTCATAAGGCTTGAGTCAACTCGTGGTATGGTTTTCAGGTATTTTCCAAAGGTGCCGCACGCTGGGATCACCTCCCCAGGCCGATAACATTCCTGAAAATCGACCATTGTGAGATTAGTAACCCGAAAGTTCTCACCACTAGCCCACGAGTTCATTTCTTAGAATAATTGTCCGATAAAACCATTATACAATGATTAGATCTCATGCAAGCTCGATTTAATGGCTACTTTTCTACTTTATCCAGAATAAACCGACTAATACATTCTACTTTTCTAAGCAAACCTCCATTATTGATATATTCAGGGAATTAATTTTGATATCCGTGTACCTAACCAAATTTAAAATCTTCTGCATTACCTTCGCCGTCATTAAAGATTTTTAAAGGAAAAGAAAACATTGCATATGCTATTTTTATGCGAGAAATGAATGAAATAATGGCTACTTTTCTACTTTATCCAGAATAAACCGACCAATACATTCTACTTTTCTAAGCAAACCTCCATTATTGATATATTCAGGGAATTAATTTTGATATCCGTGTACCTAACCAAATTTAAAATCTTCTGCATTACCTTCGCCGTCATTAAAGATTTTTAAAGAAAAAGAAAACATTGCATATGCTATTTTTATGCGAGAAATGAAGCGCTAAACAAGACATTCTGGAATGTCATCCTACTTTTGTCAGTATGCAACAATTACAGCCCGGCATCGCTTTATGTATGACGAAATCTTTGCGAAATGAAATCGTAAAACAGAGAAGTGCAGAAAGATGAATAATCGGAAAAGTGAATAATTGTTTTATTTGTAGTTGAGGAAAATTTGTGATAATTCATAATTTTAAATTTGCAAATAATGTAAATAACATTTCTTGTTATTACAGTATTATTGAAATGGAGTAGATCGATTCCTAAATTATAAAGACGTCTTGGTTGCGACACGTTCTAGCCGAAAGTGATATACTTGACCAGCTGCGAAAACGCATTCATTTGCTGAGAAATGTAGTTTCATCACACACACACACGCGCGCAGGCGTACACACGCAAAGCGCGCACGCATACACGCACGCGCACGCACACACACGCACACACAATGTTTGCGAGAATCTGCAAGTATTCCCACTCCGCAAGTGCCCAGTGACAAGCAATAACTGACGCTTTTACACACGTCTTATCTTAAAGCTAATCGATACAGAGTTAATATTCACTTTGGTGTAATAAGGATTTTGTCACACATTTGCAAATACACGAATGTACGAATTTTATTCAAAGCTACATGATGAAATAGTAAACGTACTTAATGCTGTTTAGAGACATCAGGTTGCCGATAGTATTGGCAAATTATTTTTAGATATCATGTACATATTTCAAGATATTATCGATGTGTAAAAATATTCTCGTTCCACACCAAGAGAAATACCAAGAAACAAGAAAACCGAAAGAACTGGTTCCGAGATACAGTAACATTTACCCGATGTACCCGTCTACAGATATCTTTTTTTTACTACCCCATTTACACCCGTGCAAATGATATATAAGCAATTATGCAAATCAAATAAACATGAGACATAAAAGCAAAATAAAAATAAAAACATTTTTTTTTCTTTAAATACAAAAACCGAATATGCATTATGTAAAGAAATATACGAAAAAATATGTAAATAGGCGTATTTATTCTGATGTAAATGTCTAGACATACATACATACATACAGTAATTCCTGCTCTGTTTATATGCGACCACAATTATTATGCATTAAATCTGTACATTATGAGTGATGCAGTTAAAGACCATTATGAACAGCACTTTTGTCGAGTTTTTCATGTTCGATACGATTCTTTTTTTTAATCGACTCACCCAAAGCAAAGCGATGATGCTACTAAAACGCAAGAGGCTAAAGAAAATGAGAGAACTTTAGAAGGAATCGGAAACCCAATCCTAAAGTGGAAACAAAAGATAAACATCTACTCCTGTTCAAAAGAGCGGGGAAGGAGTGCGAACCGCACTGTAGGCAAACCAATCTCTCCACTTTTTCTCTCTCCCCCCCCCACACACTCACTCTCTCTATCTAGCTATCTTACATACATGCGAAGCTGTGGTGAAAGGATTACGACCGAACCAAGAAGAAATTGCAAAATAAACTCGTCAGATATTAGGAAGCGAGTTGTACAGAGAACTTTTCACAACTCTTCGCGCAAATATATATATATATATATATATATATGTGTGTGTGTGTGTGTGTGTGTGTGTGTGTGTGTGTGTGTGTGTGTGTGTGTGTGTGTGTGTGTGTGTGTGTGTGTGTGTGTGTGTGTATATATGTGCAGGTATGCAGAAAAATAGGAAAGAACATGTTAGGTAAATAATCCGGAGTTCCTTAGTATTTTTGCTTTTATTTTCAAAAAGACAGTGCTCCATACAGAAGTTAGGGGTCTCGGCTCTCGCTTTTGAACCATGAGAACTCTTATGTAGCGAAGGAATCATATTTTTAAAACAAAAAAAATATTATATTATATATATATATATATATATATATATATATATATATATATATATATATATATATATATATGTATATATATAATGATTTGACACCACAGAATAAATATACTTAAAATAAACTGTCGACATTTTTTCCCTTAAGAATTCTTGCGGTCAATACTTCTTCAAAATTCGTTGGTGTAATTGGGACGAGGCACAAGATAAGAGAGAGGGAGAGAGCCTAAATCTTCGGGGCTCTTGTGTATTGTACATAAGTACAATTCATCCCAACGCCTTATATTAACGGTGTCAATTTTCTTATTCTTTACAAATGTATGTTTTTATCGGAATGTGTCTGTGTCCTATTTATCCTTTTTTTCTTTTAAGAGGTCTTATTATGCAGAAACATCCATAGATTGTCACGGGTTCAATGTAAAATAAATTTAAAAAAATCAATGTTTACTCAAATATCTAAATGGTTCAAATTTTTAAAAGTTGCTGAACCCTCTTTTACATGCGCATAAGAAGTCAATTTAAAAAAAAAAAATGTTCCAGTCAAAAAAAAGAAAGAAAATCAAGAAAATAACATCGCATGCAAACAAAGAAAAATTGTAAGAGTTTTCAAAGCGTTAAAGTCAAATTTAAGATAAAATTAAAAACGAAAAAAAGAAAGTCTGATGACCTTTATCAGACTTTTTGTCTTATGACAGAAAAACTTTAGCTTTTCCTTCATGTTGCAAGCATTTTTTCTTCTGTCTTGCGAATCATTCTTTCTGTGAACCTTTCTTTATAAATGTCTTTATTTTTCACTTGTTTTAAATCGCCATTTTTATATATAATTTTTCTTTAAATACACCCTTCTTTGTATTATACATTTGTTATTGTAGCTATTTTGCTCCCCTAAATGAATTTTCTTTTCTTTTTCTTGTCTATAACCTCGCGCTAAATTATTCTTAATCTTTATTTCTTATTTCCTTTATAAATCATTATTTTTAATTTTATATTTAATCTATATTTTATTTTATTTATCTATAGTTTCTTCTTTATTTATTACTTATTTTTTAAAACAGATTCTTCATTTTTCTTTACAATTTCGTTCTTTTTGTTTTTCCATTTTATATTTGTCTTCATATTTTGCTATTTTATACTTTAACATCTTTATTTTGGTCTACAATTTAATTTCTTTCATTCTTTTCTTTTTTTCTTTTGCCTTTTTTTCATTTGTTTAGAATAATTTTTCTTTTTTTTAACCTTTCCTTTTCATATTTTCTTTTTTATCCTCTCTTTCTTAATTATTTTAATTCTTTTATATCTTTTTGTTTTTATTTTTTTTTCTAACACTGGAACTTTTTCTTGAATGCTTAAAAATGTCAGTGGAAAAAAGTTTTTCATAAATGACACGAACAACACTTAGCGCAGCATACATCAGTGACGTCATCCTTTTGACAGTTGAAAAGCCATTCCCTGAAAATGTTTAAATGTTCACCATAACCGTGTGTCATTATTCATGACGTCATATTATGACTTTTAAAACCTATTAGAACTAAACACAGTCTTCCTATTTATCTATTTATATACATATGTTTGATTCTTCTAGAAATTTGTGCATAAATTAATCGGTATTTTGTAAAAGTCTCCTATAAATTTTTTAAATAAAACATGTAAGCTTAAAATTATTTATCCTCATTTATACTCTTAACCTTAGATGTATGTGTGGCTGCTGAAAAGTTATAGAAATGACTGAACGCAGAATTTTTAGAAGTGTTTTTGGTTGGGCTGGGAATTTTTCTGAACCTTCATCGATATTATATTGTTTAATTTTATTAATGTTAGTATCAGTTAAGAAAACTGAGTGAAGGAGAAATCCCAGTTCTTTCTCTTTTGATTCAGAACGCAGGAAGACGGTCATATCAACTTGTTAGATTTTACTCCTACCTCTGACATAAAGGTATGATTCAAATAAAAAAAGCAAACCGTCTCACATTAATGAGCTTCTTTGCTTGACATCCTTCGCTTAATTGAATAAAAATTAACGAATTCTTCGGGGTGCATTTTCGTCAGAGATTCTGACATTGAATCCACAAATAGGATGTTTCATTATTCTGCTGAGTATTGAAAAAGTGCAAGAATGAAGAGAGTGGAAGCTTATTACAAATTTAGATTTTAAATTTAATTGCTGATCGTTTCACACACATTCACACACACACACACATTCACACACACAGAGCGTACAGTTACGTGCGCTCACATACTCATACGCATAACGTTCTTCCACGTTTGCACACACACATACACACACACACACATGCGCACCAGTAACTTCAGCAGCTTTTTTATAGTAAAAAGATGGCTTCTGTATTTATTTTTGTAAATGCTAAGTATCAGCAAAAAGAAAGTATAAAAAATCACCTCTGCGTGAGTTCAATCCTTGGGTCTGGCTGTGTACACTTTCACTCAGTGCAAACGGGCGAGCAATAACAGTTCAACACTGAATAGAAATAAGAATTAGACGAAATCCAGTGTCCATGCCCTAGATTTCGTCTAGAAAACAGTCAACCCCATAGATTAGATAAAGGGTTCAATTCTGAATTCACCGTAGGTTACCCAAATCGATATACACCTGACGAAGGCTGGAGGATAACGACCGAAACTCTGTTTGGTCAAAATCCAGTCATTCGGGGGTGAAACTAGAGTAACCTCTCCAGGGTGCAGGTCTGGTCGATGGCATATGGAACCCGTATGCTGCCCACACTACACATCCCACCACTTGGTCGTACCAAGAAGATTCATAGGAATACGAATCATCACATTTGGGGCTGGCTTGGTTGCAGGAGTCGCCAGAAGGATATCAGGCAAACACACTCAGGACTCCACTCTGAATTTTGCGCCAACGAATCCTTCTGAAGAAGTGTTGGTCACAACAATTCTTAAGGAAAAAATATCTAAAATTCTTTTTAAATCAATATATTTATTCTATAGTGTCAAATCATTATTCACACACACACACACACACACACACACACACACACACACACACACACACACACATATATATATATATATATATATATATATATATATATATATATATATATATATACCTTATTTATTGCTAACAGAATAGTAACGAAAATTAATAAATTGCCTCCAAATCACAATAATAATGATAATAGTTAAAAGATGAAGAATACATCCTAAATAAAATTGGTTATATTATTTATTATACATTTATTTTATTTTCGAACTGGTATCCCCATCTTGGTTGTTGTGCAGCCTTCTTGAGGTGTCTTTCATAGTTGCTAATCTTACAGGAATCTAGAGCAAAATTCTTTATTCTATTAATGGGAAGTAGATCGTTCTCATTCTGTTGTCCATGTTTAGGAGATAAAGCAGGGTATATAACTTTTTTACACCATCATCTACTGGGACTGAATTCACAGCCACCAACTAGCTCTATTCGTTTAACCGACGTATTTATGCATTAGGCCACCTATTTCCGGGACGTTACCAGCTATAACAGACATCGGAAGAAATCCGAACACTACAACAGTCTAAACACTATGAAAATAACAATCAATAGGCAGATAATAGTTCGAACAAATGAACGTATGATAATAATAATTCTTCATGTAAATAATCCACACGAAACCCATAATCTCTATGTTTTATACACAATTTTTCTCGTCGTTTTTGTTTCAAAACCAGTCGACACACGTATTTTTACTGCGAGAAGAGACATTTTCTAACCATAAACTTTGACTTCTTTATTTCAATTTGGGTGAATCGTTCTTCAACCTTTTTTTTATCCGTAATTTGTTTTTGTGACCTCTTGATTTCTATGATAAAGTCTCTTCTTTTTAATGTGCAAATGAGAAAGATCCTATCTAAAAATTCAAAAGTTTCAATGGAGTCGAGATTTATTCCAAAAGTAGAAAAAAGCAACACCAAAAGAGAAAAGGTTTTGCAGAACGCAATTTGCCTGAGTCTAAAACGAAAAAAGCAGTAACCAAAATGACAAGACGAGACAGAAAAGAAACAAATACTTTCTTTAAAGTGAATTTAGAACAAATGAAGATAGTGAGCAATTTTTTGTGTAGACTAAAATCACATTTCTAATCATATTTATAAGATTAATCTCTCGTGAAATCACATTTCGAGAGTAAAACACGTGTTAAATTTATTGTCAAGTCTTTATGGCAAAACCAAATTGTAGTCTGTTTCACAGCGAAAGTTTCAATTATAATGTAATTTGATGCTAATCTCAAATACAAAGTATGAAAAAAAGCATCAAGATATCTTTTAAGACAAAATTGAATTGTAACTTTTACGTAAACAAAGTCATAATCTAGTCTTCAAATCTTTTAACAATGTAATTAGAAACCGAGAAGCTATTACAGTTACGTAGTTCGATAAACAACTAATTTTGCTTATCAAATTTATAGTCTTCTCCTTTGCTTATTCAGCGTCTCAACAGCGTTGGCTCTGGTTTCAAATATAAACCTTCTGTAAACATCCAATCTGCTTCAGAGGGATGGACACGAACAAACATGCACCTGCGTCCGTAAATATTGATTGGCGTTCTTAGATTTGACAATTCGCTTGGAGATTGGATTTCTTCAGGTCTCTATTTTTTTCTATTAACAGTATTGAATAACCGATGTTTTGGGCAAATGAAAAGGGTTAGAGATATGGAGGGAAAATGACGGCGAGATGCATTGAAGAAAAAGGAAGAGACATCACACTTGCAAATGGCTTTTCAGGTGAATTATTTACTCTGGGGTTCTTCCTTTTCAACCATGCAACCGTATTCCACTTCTCTCTTACGGCCTTTCTTTATTTTCACTCTTATCCCCTAATAATTCCTTTTCTTTTGGAATTAACCAATCATGAATTAAATCAGTAACACAATCTTCAGGCAGCGTTTATTCTTATTTTAGCATAATATGCTTCTCTACAATTCAATAGTATTTGACGTATATGTAATTCAAAAAGAAAGGAAAAAGTATCTTCAAAAGATGAAGAGATAACTCTGGAACACCTGCAGAGATTTGACCCTTATCAAAAGCTCTTCATTCAATTTATTGTGCACTGGAATTGTCCAACGCTATTTGTATCGGATGCTCCAAGACTTTAGAAAATTCCATCTGTTTCGTTCCTAAACATTGGTAAGAGAAACAAATAAAATGTAGATATACAAACGACAGCACTGAACATTTTAATTATACGTAACTGATTCTTGTTGTTCTCTGCCTGTTAACAAATAAAATGACTGAGAGTCGCTGAAGTTATTTACTGTGATTGATCTTTTGTATAGATTATTTCACTTAAAGATTTAATAGTTGGGAGATTTGGTAAGGGCGTACCTTGTAAGATGGCAGTGGAAAGATTCCGATCACCTTAGGCAAAAGAAGAAGCAAGCAGAGTAAACTTGGCTGATAATGTTACTGAATGAAGTGGAACATCATTCATATAAACTCAGACTTAGACCGACAATCAAGACATATGGGGAGAACTGGATAGCTGCTTAGTTGCGCTGTGACCCTACGACCACAACTGGTCATGGGAATTCATAAGTGAGATTAGCTGAGAACACGTGTAATAAGCGGCTGATTTTGTTTTTCCCATGTTTTGTAACGGAATGTCAGTGACTCAAGTAAGAAATAAAGAAAAGAGAATTGAAATACTTTAATAGTCCTTAAGATACCACCAAACCGAATAAGAAAGCAAAATAATAGCCAAGTGAAGGCATATATAAATATTTACTTTATCATTTAAGCATTAAAATCAATTATTTATGTAAAAAACGAAATAAAATTTTCCTAACTCAAGAACCCTCAAAAATTAGAAACATTTCTAGAAAAAAAACCGGGAACAAAATAGAAACAAATTGCAACAATTAAAAGAAAAGAGGAAAAGGAAAAAAAGAGAGAAAAGGTTAAAGAGTGAGTGTAAAGTGGGAAAAATGACGAAAAGGACAAATAATCCCGACACCCTATACATAGGCACATCCGCGCAGACGGGCGTATGGGAGCACGCGCGCAAACGAACACATACACTATGAAAAAACTTGCACCAATGATAAGTTCATACAAAAAAGAAAAATCCAGAAGTATAAGCAGTCCTTTGTTGATACCCCCTGACAAGTGGACGGACGGGTCCGTCTACGAAACTCTGATGTCGGGGAAACTGAAGATAACATCAATCAGCTAAGTGACAAACCTTTTACTCATATTAATTCTCTTACTCTCTCTCTGTATATATATATATATATATATATATATATATATATATATATATATATATATATATGCCAAAGAAAAATATTATCAAATATTACTGATGATAAGTAAGCAAGCAAGTAAAAGATGTTTTTCGTATTGATATCATTTGTTTTTTCCCATTGTCCAATAAAGGAATTATATTTGAAGTAGAGAAATTGGGATCGATTAACATCAGTTTTATAGAAGTTGAATGAAGAGATTGAATAAAGTTTCTAAATACGTTTATTTTTCCTTTACAACAATATTTCCGCTTAACAAAGGATTAAATAAAAATACAAGTTAATGATTATAACGGAATTTAAAAAAACAGAAATAATGGTTAATAATCAAAATGTTTCTCTGTTTCTACATACAGTATAGAATTTGGTTGTAGATTTAATTTAAGTATGTTTTATTCTTAACGACAACAGAGAAAGTTGTTTAGATACAAACTAGCATTTGTTTAGTTTCAGTGTTTAAAAATTCTTCGACCTATATGATTGAACATCTTCAATCATTAACAATTATTGCTGAAAGAGTCTACCAAGCTATAGATAAGAGTGGTGAAGCTCAGAGGTGTTGCTTTGAATATTTCGAAGGCATTTGACAAGCTTTAACATACTGGTCTTCTTTACAAGTTGAAAAGTTATGGTATTTCTGGATGAATTTTTGAACTGATTCAGTCTTTCTAATCAAATGATAAAATGAAGGTTGACTTGAATGGCCTCACTTCTAGATTTTTTTCATTAATGCAGGTGTTGTCAAGGGCTCTATCCTTGGATCTACGTTGTTGCTAATTTTAATCATCTTGATGTCATCAGTTTTCGACTATATTGATGACACAACTATTTACTCCTGTATTAATAGTAAGTCTGATCGGTTTGATATGGTCAAATTGGCAACTGATTTAAAAAATAACCTACAATCTGTTGTTAACTGGAGCAACGAATGACATATTAATTTTAGCGTCTCCAAAATGAAACTGCTCTTTTTTAATCGTTAGTGATGTGGACTCGAAGTAGGAGCCACGGAAGGAAAACACGGAACACGGGTTAGAGGTAAGAAAGATATATTAAACAGAAAAGTTACAAAGAATAATGTAAGAGTAAGCAGAGCTTACTATCCAGTGATGTCCGATATTGGTATCGTACGCGGCTGCACATTACTGGTGCTACTCCCATGATACTACCATTCACATAATAATATAGTACTGGGAGAGTCCATGATGTAGGAAAGTATCGGTCTCACAACAGTTAGGGAAAAACCTTTTTGCCTTACATCAGCATGACTTCTTGGTCTAACGTTTTCCGCTGACATGAAGTGGAAAGAGTATATTGAATCAATTGCTAGGTCTGCTACTAGGAAAGTTTGTTTTCTGTGTCGTGCTAGACAATTTTTTCTCGCCAGAGTCTATGCTACTTATTTATAAGTCTAAAATTTGTCCTTGCTTTGAATATTACTGCCACATATGATCTGGTGTTCCTGCTATATATTTAGAAATTGTTGATAAAATCCATAGAACAATACGCAATATTATTGGTCTTAAACAGGCATCTCGGCTTCAGTCACTTTCCCACCGCTGTAACGTAGCTTCCCTGCGTCTTTTCTATAAATAATTTCACAGTAATTGTTCTATTTTACTTCTCGCTTGTGGAACTTTCTTCCGTCTTCTTGCTTCCCGATCAGTTTTGAATGCAATATCAATCGTTATCTTCTGTCTTCTTAATTCCTGTTCTTTTATTGTTCTATCCCCTTAATAGTCTTTTCTCATATTCTGTAACACTCAGTAGCCCCTAAAGTCTTAGTAGTTTTATTGTCTTGCTTGAGATGAAATGATTAAAAAAACTCATTGTTCATTTTCAAGAAAAGATACTATGTTTTTGAAATTAAAGAACAAATTGACACAATCTTTTCTTTTTTCAACCAAAGAATGCCTGTTTGAAATCTATTTAATAATTAATAAATACACGGTCAGTCTAAATAATATAAATTCGGATTTAAACTTTCTAACAGCATCATGTGACTTCTGTGATGAGTCATTTACTAGATTTTGTGTGTCATAAGTACTAATTATGAGGGCATAAATATAGTGACTGCTATTTATCCGTATATATCAATCCGTCTAATGTTCCTCCCATTTTTCTCTCTATGATTTTGATGATGGTTGATATTCAGTTTGATATAAAAGAACATTTTTGTGTAAAATAAACTAAAAGGGAACTGAAAAAATAATATGAGATTTTTTCTTCTTTTATGGTTGCTAATGAAAAAAATCCATTGAGTTATATTTAACAAAATACTATTCAAATATTCCACAAAATGACTTGCCAACAAACAAATAATCATGGTAATTCCGAAGTAAATTATAAATGATTTATTGGCAACCAAGAAAAAAAATAATAATTTTTTTATGAATATTTCGAAATTTATTCACATCATCAGCAGAATATCAATATAGTAAATGGTGTAAAAATACTGAGCTCTTAAAATAATCTTTTTTGCAGGTAGCATTATATTTATTTAAATTGTCTAATGAAGGAATGATCTGTCTTCTAGTGTATATAGATAGACAAAAAATAGACATAGATAGAATGATAAAAAAACTTTGCTATCTTTGCTGTATAACGATTTTTCGATAACCAGATTAACAAAAACATTGTAAGACAGAAACTAAAACCATAAACATTAAATTTAGACATGCAGCCGTGATATTATCGACTGGCGCATGCGTATATTTTCCTCAATTAAGCAATTTCGTCCCAAGAGTCGAATGAGAAATTTCCAGACAAAGCACGCAAATAATTTCTGACTCATTATTTGATACATTTTTTTAATGAATGGATTTCAGGGAGAAACTGCATTTTGTATTAAGACAACATGTCTTCTGGTCATTTCACCGGAAGATTTCTGTTTTTATCCCGTTTCTTTCACTTTGTTGCTAAATCATTTCAAATATATCCATACAAGACTAAGTTTCTGTTCTATCCGCCTAAACGCTACCGACCTGAACTGTTAATGGCTTAATAGTATATCGAATTACTCATACGCAATACCGAGATCAGTTATGCTTTTAGCCAGACATTACAGTCAGTTATAAAGATACGACGGACAATTGGTCGAAAAACAATTGGTCCAATCAACTAGAGATTTTATCGAATGCTTATATCCGTTGAATGGAGATAGACCTGTTGTGAGCAAATCATTAGCTGTGTTAAAATCTGAACGTAAACATTATCAAAAGCAATAATGTCTGAAAGTGTAAACTACGTTAGAAGTAAAACTAAATATTTAGAAAAGTTGTAGAAAGATAAAACTGACAAGGCAAGTAAATCGTAAACAAAGCTAAAACAAAAAATAATTAAGATTTTATAAGACTTTGAAAAATAATAAGGAATACACGGGAATTCTGATTTAGCATAATTTTTTTTTTAAGTTTAGAATGTAGAATGGTCAATGAGAAAATATAAATGAAAATTCCCAGGAGATAGAGCCATTAACAAAAAATGAGCCATTTAAACAAGCAATGGATAAAAGAGAACACCACGCTCTCAGTGGTTTTCACACTTTTACCTACTCTAACATACTTTCATATTTTCTTTCAACAAAATATTGCGCAACAGATTTATTGAGATGCCTCTTTCTCTCTTTCTAACACATTCTCTCTTCATATCTACCTCTCTCTCTCTCTCAACATATGTGTATGTATGTGGCCTGAAGATTGCGTCTACGCATGAAACAAACTGTTCGGTGTTGCCCTCTGTGCCCACCTTTATATTTACAGACGCTCTCTACTCTATGACTGACATTTGGCACTGTTACCCATAAATATAGCATACCGTAAAAGTATAGTTTTATGATACACATATACATAATTTGCAGACAGTTCGTTGTATCACAGCTCCTCAGTACGACTAGATGCCGAAAGCCAGGATCGAAACGCGACCGATGTAGTGTCAGTCGGAATCTCTACCCACTAATCCATCGGCACTCGGCAGAGAAAAACTGCTAATTCTAGCGTATTGTTTTTACGAATGTAAACAAAAGCCAGTCAGCCAGAGTGCTCGTGTTCATTTTACCGAAGAGCTTTGCGTTTTTAGCGTAGGCGGCTACTGTTTGTAGAATTAGTCTCTCTCTCAAGAGTGATCAATTGAAATAATTATCAAGAGCTGCATTGTTAATCTATGAGTAGATAAATAGCAAAACATGTATATATATATATATATATACTTGGTGTAACATCAAAATTGTCCAAATCGTGTAACAGCATAATTGTCCATCACACAAAATGTTTAATATCTAAAAAAAATACTAAACTAGTTGAGTTTCTTTTTTCGATGTTTTCAGATAAGATATTTAGCCATCTTGACAAGAAAGAATAACTGAAAAACCTTTTGAGTTATTCAGCAAGAAAGAGAAGAGGCTGAAATCGTTTCATGTCAGACTCACTGTCTTCCCAAATGAGCAATAGTGAGAGGATAAAAGATCATTCAGGCCTTCAGTAATGGTATCAACATTCATACTCTGGCTTCCATTTTCTTTAAAAATGGAAGCCAGAGTATGAATGTTGATACCATTATCCATTCAAGAACTATCAAGAGAACGATGAATAAATTTAAAAAGAGGGAACAGTACAGAGGAAAAGTGGATCCGGAGGTCACAACAGCAAGAGGAATCATCATTTCAACTTAGATCTAAAGAGATCAATTAGAAAAGATCCAACTCTATTTATAAGATGTTTGACACGTGAGAGAGGAGTTTCAGACTTAAAAATGAATTCGTACGTGAAACGTTGGAGACACTTTGTTACTTCAGGACAGAAAGTTAGAACCTTAGAAAAAGCGAAGTTCATCTTGAATAAGTTGGAAAATGATCCTGGAATAATATATATATATATATATATATATATATATATATATATATATATATATATATATATATATATATATTTGAATTTAATTTCAATCCTTCATGAGCTTCCAATCCTTAGCTATGATTAATTAATGATAAACATCATTTTCATTTATGATCGATTTCACCACGATTCTTCTGTTAAGCTTGGCAATTCTGTTTGTTAAGCTTGGCAATTCTCAATGTAGAGTCCAATAATGTTATAAAAATCTCGGAGGATTCCAGTCAGATATATTTATATCTTTAATCATTTCTAATGTACAACGGTTCAAAATTTAATCTAACACATGGATAATTTTACTTTTACACGATTTGGACAATTTTGTTTTTACACCCATTATATATATATATATATATATATATATATATATATATATATATATATATATATATATATATATATATATATATGAAACACTGACATTCATGCAACCACAGTTTCTACGGTGATGGGTTTGTTTTATTAAAATTGCATTGAGCACGCTTTTAATTTAGCCGTTGGCGAATACCACTTTTGCCAAAGATAATTATATATATATATATATATATATATATATATATATATATATATAAACCTGTGAAGCAATATTCACCTCGAGGCAATGTTGAATAAACTGGACAAATCCGGTCTACCAGGCCGTTTTGTCATGGATATACCAACATACCACTGATGTTATACGAAATGGCATTTACAACAGTTGAGAAGATGGAGAAAAAAGTGAGCGGATATTTGAGAAGTTGGCTCGTCTTACCGAGGAGTTTAAGCAGTGCAGCTCTGTATGGAGTTTTTAACGCATTGCAACTTCCCGTCAGAGGACTAGTGGAAGAGTTTAAAGTGACGAAGACGACGGAGGCAATCTTATATAGGGATTCAAAATATCCCAAAGTTGCGGAAGCCGGTATTGAGGTTCGAACTCGGAGAAAGTGGAAGGCATCGCATGAGCTCAGTACAGCAGAGTAAAGTTTCAGACAGAAAACGCTGGTAGTAGTGGGCAGATTAGGTCTAGCTTACTGTTCCAATCCACGAAGAAGAGAAAAATAAGGAAAGATCATAATGTAAAATGGTGAATTTAGGCCAACAGGGGACCTCAACGAGATGGGGAAATGTAGAAAAAAGGAAGAGTTTCGGCGTGGGCGGTGGTAGGGGAATCAAATCTATTCCTGATTAGATAGGAATTGTGGCTGCGTTTGCTTCCTTTTTTATGGAAGAGCACACATTGCTGGTGAACCGGAAGTCATCCGGGATTGGACAGTAAATTGCCAAAAAGAGTCGTATGGTATGTACTTCGGAAGATGAAAAATATTGTAGCTGACGAAAGGTACACAAGTCGATACTCGATCAGTATCGGCTGGGTCACCTTGGAGAGGGGGTATGACGTTAAAAGATCCGAAACCCCTAATGAACCGCGGCTAGAAACATCACTGATGTTGTGTACTAAAGCACCCAATAGATGTATTTTACGAAATGGATAAATATCAGGACAGACTGTGTTCTATAGCCTTGGATGGCAAATTAGGAGAAGGATAAAGTTTGAATTCAAAACCTTCAACTATGAGTAGTAAAGCTGTTTGCGTCTTGTAGCCATGATTGGCAATCAGGCTATGAGAAGATCAAATCTGGAGCCGGCATACCTAAGACGGTCTCATGTAATGTTCAGTTTCGTTCTGGCAACACCTGCGACAACGCCGGTGCCAAGCTTTAAGTGCTGTGGAAAAGGCAGGTGTGCTGCATGGGCAACTGACGATCTCTCATAACAAAACCCTCTTCAGGCCTGCGCATTTGAGAGGGCATATCTCTTCGAGTGTAGATCGACGGATGCCATATATATATATATATATATATATATATATATATATATATATATATATAAAACCTTTTCAGAAATATCTTAATTGTCATCCGTATAAAATCGTTTTCTCGGATCAAAAATGGCTTCATGTGACTGAATCTAATTTAGGTTTTCAAAATGAAATTCTTTCATACGAACCGATAGTCTGGCGCTACAAAATCAGAAAGAGCCTTACCAAATTACAAAAAAAAAATATAACTTGGAAAAGCTTACAGCCATATCACGTTGAAATACCGGTTCCTGTACGATCACCGAATTTAATAACTTTTTTTGCATAGGCACATTTGGTGTATTTTAATATAAACCGCTTCTAAAAACTTCAAATTGATGAGCGGACCGAGCTCTATGTAAGATAGTGAAACAAACATCTGCCACGCAAGGAAGTCACGATCAAAAGAGTGAGACGAATATTCACTAGATAATTCGAATAATCTAATTTTGCACGAAGAGAATTTGTCAGGAGAGAACGGTTTGTGCAAGTGTAACTGAGAGAATAATAATTCAAATTCAGAAAAGATATTCTCCTTGCTTACTGTAGAAGGAGGATACAAAATTTCATCCCCCTCCCTGGAAAGAACCAATCGTCCAATTTAAGTAATGGAGACATTGGAGAGATTAAATAAATGCTTATCTAAATATCTATTTTCAAAACCATATCAACTAGAGACGAGAGAATTAAGATAACTTTGGTATTGTAATTCTGTACACTTCTCAAATTGTAAACGAATTGTAGCAAGAAAAGGAAAAAACTCAAAGGACGATAACTTGTTCCTAATATCAGACAAGGACAACTGAAACAGACGCAAACATGAGGAGGAGAAGTAACTAGTTCAACTCAGTTCATGCTTTATGAAAACCCGTTCAACAGGAAACAATCTTAATTTTAAGCAACCTACGTCTAATAAATGACGGGACGACACTACAGTTATCTTTTTATTCGTTTTTTTTTTTTACTAATAAATTAGTTTTAGTCGTATTCCGTAATTTCCCCTCCTCATTTACTATTTCGATGTTGTGAATATCGTCTTGTGTCTCGTCCCAATTGCACCAGTTCCGCAAGAATTCTTAAGGAAAAAATGTCTTTAGTTCTTTTCAAGTAATTATATTTGTTCTGTGGTGTCGAATCATTATATATATATATATATATATATATATATATATATATATATATATATATATATATATATATATATATATATAAATATATATAAAATACAATTTGTCTCTGAAGGGTTTTAATTCATTGAATTTATGCCTTTACTGTTTATAAAAAATAAAATAACAAAAATAAAAGACAATATCCGATTAATTTTAATAACTTATGAGTGAAATGGAAATTCTGTTTTTTCTCTGAATTTGCTGAGAACAGCCAGAGAACAAATTCTTCATTATCTCGTATTTTCAAGAGGAACCAATGTTTCTAAAGTAAGAAGTTTTGCATCGAGGTATTAATAACAAATTCCTCAATAATAATAATGATGCAAAAATGTTTTCGATATACAATTACCATTTTTGTTTGGAATAATTGATATACTATAGACTTAAATAGACTCTAATTCTTTGATTGACAATTATTACAAATTTCTAACAAGTCTTACTCTCATCATATTTCTTTTGTAACTTACTGCGAAAAATAGTGTGAAAATAAAGTTTGGAGAAACAAGAATGTAGTTCTGCTACTACATATGAATGACTCCCTATGAATTAGGTTTTTTTAGCCTGAAAGTAAGGCGCTGTCCTCATATAACAGAGGCTCGTAAAGAGAAGGGATGCGAGTTCAGATTTCGTCGAAAGTTAATATTTTTTGTCCAATCAAAGACCGAAAACAGTTCTAACAGTTAGAAAATTAACAATTTCTTAACTGTTAGAGGCATAAAAAAATTTCTGAACAGAAGCTTAAAACCGACCGTAGTATTGTGATAAATGAATAAAATGACAGAAAAATAAGTGAAAATGAGTAATAATTATGAAATCTCTGTCGTACCGTGATCATATTTTATAGACTGAATGCGTTGTAAATCTAATTACTATTTGAAAATGGTCATTGGAACCTGTGTTAATTTTAGTATCTGTACATACTTAGGTTAGACTATAATAAAAGTTGGGATACTCTCTGATATAAATATGAGCTAGAATTGTCTAATTCTTAAATTTGCAAATTCCAAGAGAAGTTGAGATATAGAGAGGTTTTAGTTTCTATTAAATAATTCTGACGAGTGGAGAGCAGACCTCAAGTCAAAATTTGCGGTATGCTCTCGCTTGGTGTCATCAACACTAGATTATTAAAAAAATAAAGTAAAATTACTAAATATTTCACAAGATGTAAATTTTTTCTCGTAAAACACACAAAAAAAGAAATCTTGTTCTTGAATGTTTTCTCCATTGCTGGATAATTATATCTTCTACTGCTCCATGAATGCCACCGAAGATGTCCAATCAATAATATGTTCTTGCTTTTCACATTAGTTCCTGTCAACAGAATGGGAGGAAACTTTCCAAGGATATTTCATTTTTACGATTTTTCTATATTACTGTATAAAATGTTTTTATTATATTTCCTTTTTATTTCTTATAAATAATCTGCTCTGTCAATGGAATGTTGTATGCATACGCAAAAGTCATTTAGTTTTATATTGATTCATTGATTGCAGAGAACGATATGTGTAAATCCTTCTGAATATATAACCTGACGGCATGTCTGTTTAGATTATAATAATTCAATTATTCGCATGCACCAGGAACTTTTATTGAAACAAAATTTATTGTTGCATTTTTGTTACTGTTCACTATATGCTGATAATACATTGTTATGCATGGATATAAATTTTTATGCTTACTGCGTTAATGATTGTTTCGGGCGAAGGAAGTGTAGCGCCTCATTTTGAAAATAATACCGTGAGAGTTCTGTTCATGTCTACGAATACACTTCTGTTATATTTTCATTTATTGATTCAAAATAGCGCTTGAGTAGCATTTTGCTATCATTCTATAGATTGTATGCTTATAGGTACCTTCATGAGATCACTAAAAACAGAGCATAGCATGATGAAAAAGACACCAAACTTGACGAAAACAAAATTTTAGTGTCTAAATGTTTATGTTATTATTAAAAGGAAAGATCAAAGTATTTTTTAATTATTTTTCCAAATTTTTCCTTTTTTTTTAGAACATTCTAAATTTTGATTTAAAAAAACCTTGTTTCTCTTTGTATCACCGGAACTAGTAAAATAACATATAAAATTTTAGCGCGTTTTTTTTTCTCTATGACAGACATTAATTTTGAAAATCTTGCAAAAATAAAAATAATTTTTGGATTTTAATGAAACTTCCAGAAACTATTCATAAATGATGAAACTTATTAAAATATATAAATATGATTTCCTTTTTTAAAGTCATGGCAAAAATATTTTTTTCATATCTATTACCCCCCTCCTAACTAATTGTACGAAAACTCTATAATTTTAATTTTGGGAAGATTAGTGATTATATTAGTTAAAAGCACAAGGCTTTGAGGAAACCAAATCATGTTTTTGGGTTTTTTTGGATTTTTTTTTAAAATTGGACCACCGCTACCTGAAAACCATCTCTGAATTGTAACATACAAAACTCAATAAAACAAAAATATTATTTAATTTCAAAAACTTTTAATTGATTTTATTTATTTTAATGAACATGGAAAATATTGTCTGAAAGCAAAAAGATATTTCGATGAAAAATGAATTTTTAGAACAGTTATTTGTTATTTCTGAAATATTTTATTATATTTACATTATATTGTTAATTCTTCTAAAATTAGGGAAAAGTTTGTAAAATTTAATGAATGTTGTTATTAAGTAGATATATATTTACAGATTATAATTTCCAAAGCTTCTTACAAACTAACGAACACCAGAATATAAAAAAATATAATTTGTGTCAATAATAACCCTGTAAATCAAATCCACGGAAGATCGGAAGTTTCATGCGTGTAATAAAAAAACTGTCACGTGAATTGAGTTTCTGTCTAGTATTTAACTTAAATACTGAAATTTTTAATACAATTATTTGTTATTTCTTTAATTATAATAGATTTTATATTTAGGTTGTTAAAATATTATAAAATTAGATAAAAGCCGCATTCAGTTTCGTAAATGTCCTTTTGAGATAGATTTATTTTTGCGAAGCACGTGTGGAGAAGATAATTTGATTTTTCCATTTCAACTGAGAAGGGTACCTACAAGTATCAGTATCATCTTATGAAATTTAAATTTATATTTTATGTACACTTCTGATAAAATTTCATGAGAAAGGTACCTATAAATTAATTAGATACCTTTCTTATTAAATTTAATCTCACTCTCAACAGTCTTATTTTAATTTCTTTATAATATATTTTCTATAAAGCATCGTAAACGTAAAAGTGAAAGCTAAGTACAAAAAAAATTAGAGCGCTGAAAGTTTTCCTTAAAAATAATGAGGTAAATAATTTGTTCACTTAAATCTAAATAATTTCACTTCTCTCCTTCCGTGCAAGGAATTATCCTCACGTAATCTATCAATGTCATGAAGATGTCTTTCGTCACCTATCAAGTGACGTGAAATGTTATGACCTGATTTGTTTTTATTTTCAAACTACATGTTTTCGGTACAGAAACTAAGTAATGCTTGTTTCAAAATATTTTAAATAAACATTATAATTTTTGATTTTCTTAAAATAAGTTTTTAAAAAATTATAATTGATTTTTAAAAGAATTTCAAACTGAGATTTTCATTTTTTTTTATAAAATGGAAAAAATGGTTGCCATGATTGATTATCTGTCAATTTTGCTGACTAAAAAAAAACAAGATTTTTAACAAAAATTTTGGATGTACTGAGAATGATTAAAAAATGTAAAAAAATACCCCCAAAATACTTTGATCTTTCCTCTTAATAATAACATAAACAATTACATGATAAAGTTTTATTTTCGTCAAGTTTGGCATCTTTTTCGTCATGCTATACTCTTTATAGCGATCTCATGAAGGTACCTATGTATGCACAACGAAAAATATTTTGTGTGTTTTGTTGCCACCAAAATTCATTTTTTTCTCTTTTACCAATTTTTCTTGCGAATTTGACTCTGAATTTTGAAAGCTTTTTTTGGGGGAAAAAGCTTAAAATTTGGAAATTGACTAAACACTAGTTGAATAGTCATTTCCAATCTATTTAGCATTACTTACTGTCATCTACTCAATCATACTAAGTTAAAATAAACTTCTTTAATAGATCTTGGAGTAGTAAATTATAATATTAGAGTCAGTTCTTAAGTTCTTACATAGATTCAGATGAGAGAGAGAGGGAGAGAGATAGATAGATAGATAGATAGAGAGAGAGAGAGAAATAGAGGGGACCTGAAGAGAAAGATAAAATAAAGTCTAAATAAAGAGACGAAATGTGCATTTAAAATGTTCAGTTATACGTTACTGTAAAAATTCGTAGATGATTAAAAGCATATATATATATATATATATATATATATATATATATATATAAACCAATTCACACAAACCAAGTCGATAATTTCACTAAGACATAAGGATCTACTGGGAGTGAAAGAGAAGGAAAATACTTTAGAAGGAACCAGTCCTAAAGAGGAAACAAAGGATAAACCTCTACGCCCGTTCAAAAGACTGGGGAGGAGTTTAAACCGGACCATAAATGAAACACTGCTCTTATTCAAATTCTATGTCATAGTAATATAAATTAAATTATTTTTATAGAAGAAATACAAGTGTAAGAAAAAGTCTAGCGGATCAGTAAATGCAATCATTCATTTTAAGATAATAAAATCACCAGGGAATCCATTGATTTTACTGAAAAATCTTAATTTCTTCAAAATGCACAGAAAAGTTTTAAGCGATTTTCCTTATTCAGAAGTATTTGTATGTATTAATATATTTAGTTTATTTAATATATTAATAAATTTAATGTATTTAATGCATTAACTTATTCAATGTATTTAATCTGTTTAATGTATCTATGTAGTTAATGTATTATTGTATTTAATGTTAACTTAAAGACTGAATTAGGGTCGTCATTATTCCACTGGACGGGGCTCGACACGATGAAGTTCACAAAACAAAACTATGGATTTTTGCCTTTAATAATGATATTTAGGTGAATGAGTTTTCTGTTGATATGATTTCATTTTCTATGCAAAGGAACTAGTTTATTAAAGAAACTGAAAAACATGTATTTTCTATTAATGTGTACTTGATAACTATAAATAGATGTAGAAGTTAAGTATTTGTGTTGTGGTGGCACGGAGCAAGCGAAGGACCGGATATTAACCCTCAGAGGTTTAGACAGCAAATGACCAATACTGGTCTCTGCGCACCCGGCTCCACGCAGAATTTCCGGTGGAAAACTAAAAAGAAATAAAAAGAATGATAAACAATTTTCCACCAATTAAACAGCTCCGCGCCATACCCAACAGTTTGTTTCAGCAGACTGACTCTGATCCGAAGGGCACACATAAATAGAGCGATAAATTCACTCCTAAGACAGAAAGCTTTGAAGTACCGTCAGTGAATGTCGCTACGCTTTTCTCACCCATCAAACCCGATGCCTTCAGCCTTCCTTCACCAACGGAGATATCAAAGGACTCCTACCAACCCATTGACCTCACCTTTCATCTCCTGTGACCAGCACGTCATGAACTTAAGTATTAACAAAAGGCACTTATATTCTTTTAATAATCGGATTTCTCTTCTATGAATGAACATTTTGTAACGGACTTTGTGCGTGTAAATCAAGAAACATTGTACTATTCATTGATGTTGCATTTAAATACAAAGTGTTTTTGATATACCCTTCTCTTTCGTATGTTATTTTGTTTATGTTATGGTGACCTCAATTTGATTGCTTGTTGAACCTTTAGGCCAAACTAGCGGCTGTCCCGAAGGACTGCTACTATTTATCTACCTTCTGATACAAGCAACAATTAACAACGAGAACTCAATCCCCCATCACCATAAGTGGTGACCGCGACGTGATTTTAACACATATATATACACGCACGCACAAAAAAAAAAAAAAAAATTGAACTGTCACAAAATTAGAATTTTTATTCAACACAAACCAAAAACATGGCAGATGACGCTGAAGAAACTACAATTAATCAAAACCAACCAATCCAAGCTGTTGCGATAAAACCACCAAACTTCATTGAATCAAACGTAATAGCTTGGTTTGCGATAATGGAGGCGCAATTTAATATTGCAAATATAAGACAGACCAGTCAAAAATTTTTTAACACTTTGGCAGCTCTCCCTGTGGACGTAGTAGGAAATATACAGCCAACTATACTGCAATCAAAAGATTACGACGCACTAAGAGAAGCAGTGACGGGCGCTTACGAGAAAACAAAACCAGAGATGCTGGACAAATTAATGTCGTCATCGACTGTAACAGGTCGTCCCTCAGTATACCTGAATGAACTTATGTCATTAGCAAGCCGAATTGGCGTAGGGGACGATATCGTACGTCACAAATTTATTCAAGCCCTACCTCACTCCATTAAACCAGTGGTAGCGGCACAAGTCGATTTAGACACAGATCGCCTTGGAAGAATGGCGGATGACTTACTATTATATTTTAACAAACAAGACACCGCACATATTCGACAGATTTCGGGGAAGCAAAGGGATGAACAGCAAAATAAAAATAAAACTAAAAGGATACATGGCTGTTCCCACAGTGAAAATAAATTCCCTACCAGTGTTCGCCCTTTTAACAAGGACCAAAAACCTCTAATTTGCCGAGCGCATTTATACTTTGCGGAACGTGCAAAATTTTGTAAGCCGTGGTGCAGATGGCCAAATAAACGGAATGTTCAAATGTAACCCAACTCTCGCCCAAATTCACCAGTTCCTCGTGAGATTTCGGAAAACTAACTAGGCGAGAGGTGTTAGCTTCCATTTCCTCGCCGCTTCTCATTGTAGCCGCACGGTTAGGAGCTCAAAGTTTAAATTTTATTGTGGATACAGGAGCTGCCGTATCTATACTTCCGAAGAGATATTTAAGCGGAGCTGTAACATACCCAACCAATATCTCTTTAGTGTCTGCCAACGGTCAAAAGAGTGAATGCTCAGGACAAGCAGTACTGAATCTAACACTACGGAACCTCAGACGAGAATTTACCTGGACATTTATAATAGCCGAAACTGCTCAGCCACTCCTAGGATACGATTTCCTAAACCATTTCGGGCTAATGGTGGACTGCACAAACAATAAGCTGATTGATAAAATGACTAATAGACAATCCGATGCACATCCATCGTCTATTATCATGAATATAGATTTAGTACCGAATAAAGATGCTAACAAAATGGTACGAGCAATTCTGGAGAAATACCCAAACTTAATTTCTCCTCATCGCGACACGAATGCAACAAAACCAAAGATATTCCATAGAATAGAAACTGGTAGCAACCCTCCTACTTTCTCCAGAGCCAGACAATTATCAGCTCAGAGATGTGAAATTGCAAAAGAGGAATTCAAGAAACTCCTAAAGGCAGGAATAATTTCCCCTTCAAACTCTGAATGGAGTTCAGCCTTACATATGGTACCGAAGTCAGACGGCACATATAGACCTGTTGGCGATTACAGACATTTAAATACCATAACAAAAGCCGATCGATATCAAGTCCCAAATATAAATTCCTTGTCTTCGAAGCTTCATAATAAGAAGTTCTTTTCAAAGATAGACCTGTCGTCTGCTTATCATCAGATACCTGTACATCCGGAGGATGTTTGCAAGACAGCCATCTCTACCCCTTTTGGGTTATTTGAATATAACTATATGCCTTTCGGACTACGGAACGCATCATGTACTTTTCAGAGAATGATGGACAATATCTTTCGTGATACTGATTATACCTTTGTATATATCGACGATATCCTTATATTCTCAGAAGATGAAGAAACTCATTCCAAGCATATCGACCTAGTACTACAAAAACTGAGTGAGTACGATTTTAAAATTTGTCTCTCCAAATGCATATTTAGTGCTAATGAATTAGACTTTTTAGGATTTCATATTTCTGCTAGTGGTCTCAAACCCAGTGCTAAAAAGTTGAATGAATTAAGTGAATTTCCTCAACCAAACGATTCCAAATCACTACGCCGATTCATCGGAATGGCAAATTTTTACAGAAAACTTGTGCCAAATTTCAGCGATATCATACTACCTCTCACGGAAAAAATACGTTTAAACCAAAATTCCAAGTCATTAACCCTAACAAAGGAAGAAATTGAATCTTTCGAAAATATGAAAAAGTCTTTATCAAATGTAACTGTTTTGGCTTTCCCCAGCTCGAAAGCTAACAACTATCAACTTGTAACAGACAGTTCGAATTATGCGGTGGGTGCAGCACTTCATCAAATGATTGATAATCAACCCATCCCCATAGGTTTCTTTTCAAAGAAATTATCCCAAACCCAACAAAAATATTCTACTTTTGACAGAGAACTACTAGCTGCCTATCTAGCAGTACTCCATTTTAAACATTTAATAGAAGGCAGAAATGTAATGTTACTGACGGATCACAAACCACTTTGCAGTGCTTTTAAAAGCCAGTCTTCCTTAAAATCAGATAGACAACAGCGTCACCTCTGTTTTATCAGCGAATATGTAAATGACATTTCACATATAAGAGGTTCACAAAATATAGTAGCTGATTGTTTATCACGACCTGTCAACGCGATCACTATTGATATATGTGACTTACAAGAAATAATGAAGCATCAAGCTACTGACAATGAAATTCAGGCATTCAAAGATCAACTGAAACCATACACAATAAATCAAAATGAAACCATATTATGTGACACGACATTACCTTTTCCACGACCTTTTGTGACTGAAAAGCTCAGAAAATCGGTATTTGACAGTCTGCATAATCTATCACATCCAGGAATAACATCTTCAAGAAAAATAATAAAATCCAGATACTATTGGCCGAAGATGGACAAGTCAATAAAAACCTGGTGCACAGAATGCCAACACTGCCAACAAGCAAAAATAATAAAACACACAAAGAGCAAAGTAAATCCATTTGAATTACCTTCCAGTCGTTTTGAAACGGTACATGTGGATATTGTCGGTCCCTTACCACCAGTAAAGAACCAAACTGACCCTTATTTTTCACCATATCGATATTTATTAACATGCATTGATAGAAATACGAGATGGATAGAAGCATGCCCAATAACAGAAATTACGGCAAAATCAATATCAACGGCTTTTGTCAATCTGTGGATCTCCCGATTCGGGGTTCCTCTTCATGTCGTTACGGACAGAGGAAGCCAATTTGAATCCGAATTATTCTCAGAACTATCAAAAATAATAGGCTTCCACAGATTACGAACAACGGCGTACCATCCGCAAACGAATGGATTAGTTGAGCGAGCACACAGAACTTTAAAAACGGCTATTATAGCCAGGAAAGAATCGTGGTTGTCAGCTCTTCCTATCGTCCTTTTGGGAATGAGGATAACACCTAACGAATCAAACTATTCTTCATTTACTGCAGTAACAGGGAGTCATGCACAAGTCCCCCGATTGTTAATTGACTCTATCAAGAACGAGAATAGTGAAATGACAAACTCGCACGTTAAAATTCTAGCCGACGAGATGCAAAAATTTGACATGGACAAATTATCCAGGGGACACCTGCATACAATACCTAATTCTTACATTCCAAAAGATTTACAAACATGTAAAAGTATCTGGCTAAGAACAGACAGAGTAAGAAAGCCATTGGAAGCTCCATACACAGGTCCATTCCAAGTATTAAGTCGTCATGAAAAATATTTTACTATTAAAAGATCGGACGACGTACATAGTAATGTTTCAATAGATAGACTAAAACCTGCATATATTTCTGAAAATATAAAATCAAAAGATTCCATTGGATCAAGACCGGATTTGGATAACTCCCTATCTTGTTCCGAAGAAACTAATGATAACAAACCAGAAACTAGAACGAAGTCCGGTAGAACGGTTAAATGGAAGAAAGAAAACACATATTTTTATTACTAAAAAAAAAAAAAAAACAACAACAACTCCGTTTACTGGGGCGAAAGTTATGTGGTGGCACGGAGCAAGCGAAGGACCGGATATTAACCCTCAGAGGTTTAGACAGCAAATGACCAATACTGGTCTCTGCGCACCCGGCTCCACGCAGAATTTCCGGTGGAAAACTAAAAAGAAATAAAAAGAATGATAAACAATTTTCCACCAATTAAACAGCTCCGCGCCATACCCAACAGTTTGTTTCAGCAGACTGACTCTGATCCGAAGGGCACACATAAATAGAGCGATAAATTCACTCCTAAGACAGAAAGCTTTGAAGTACCGTCAGTGAATGTCGCTACGCTTTTCTCACCCATCAAACCCGATGCCTTTAGCCTTCCTTCACCAACGGAGATATCAAAGGACTCCTACCAACCCATTGACCTCACCTTTCATCTCCTGTGACCAGCACGTCATGAACTTAAGTATTAACAAAAGGCACTTATATTCTTTTAATAATCGGATTTCTCTTCTATGAATGAACATTTTGTAACGGACTTTGTGCGTGTAAATCAAGAAACATTGTACTATTCATTGATGTTGCATTTAAATACAAAGTGTTTTTGATATACCCTTCTCTTTCGTATGTTATTTTGTTTATGTTATGGTGACCTCAATTTGATTGCTTGTTGAACCTTTAGGCCAAACTAGCGGCTGTCCCGAAGGACTGCTACTATTTATCTACCTTCTGATACAAGCAACAATTAACAACGAGAACTCAATCCCCCATCACCATAGTGTAAATATATGGTTGATTTTATTGTAAATGATGCTGCGTTTTACAGGAAAGGATGGAAATAAAGAATAAAATATTAATAGGCCACAGAGAATTTGCAGAATCTTGATTTCACATTCTCTCTCTATCTTCCTCTCTCTCTTTCTCTCACTTTCTCTCATGATGTCGATTGTAAAAGCTGTTATAAAGATCGTTGTTATTGACTAAAGTTAGCTTTAAACTTAGTACAAAGTCACAAGCCTTTCGAGCGTCCAGTGAGCATTAAGCTCATTAATCAGAAGTGTCTGTCATGTAATCGATCGTAACATGGCATCTCGACTTCGGTTACTTTCACATCACCCTAACATAGCTTCCATGTACATTTTCTATAAATATTTTCATGGTAATTGTTATGATCAACTTTCCCCTATGGTACCTTGATTTATGAATTTAAACACAATACTAGAGTGGCGCCTAGCTTCCATCATTTTACAGCTGAAAAGGCTAGATATAACCGGAAGTAGTATGCTAACAGTTTTCATTTGTGGAACTCACTTCCGGCTTCTTGCTTCCTAGTCAACTTTGATCTTCAAAATTTTAAATACAATGTCTTTCGTTTTCTTGTGTCTTTTCATTTCATGTTCTCTTATTGTTCTCTCTCCATAACAATGTTTTTCTCATATTCTCTCTCACTCTGTAACTCCTTGCGTCTTAGCGGCTTTATTGCCTTGCATTAAATGATTTTAAAAAATTATTAAAAATATGCAAAAAGCGAGCTAACTCTCACAAAGTTAAACAACCCAAATACTCAATATCGAAAGACATTTGTTGTTCTTATTAAAAATTGTTTGTGTTGTTGCGCCCCTCATCGAGAACGAGGCACAAAGGAGATACGCAGAAACATGGGAGAAGGAAAGACGCAATTAATCATTTGGTTTTGTTGTAGAGAAGTAATTAAGAAGCTTTTGAGTTTGATTCTCACTGTGGCCTTGTGCCAGGTATGACAAGATAGAAAACAAGAAGGAGAGAAAAAAACTAGAAGAGAAAGAGAGAAAACAATATAGAAGGGAGAAAGCGAGAGAAGGTACAATAAGCACAGAAGAGATAAAAAATAATAAAAAAAAAGTTATTCAGTGTACGCGTAGAAAACATCGGAGCTCAGAGGCAAAGCAAGTGTGTGTGTGAGCAATTTTTGTCATCATAAGCCAGAAGGTACCTTTGTAAAAGTTAATCCTTTAAATATGGAAATCAATTCATATATAAATAAATGTTTTAAAGCAACCAAAACTCCGTCATCAAATAAATACATTTATTTTTTATAAACTTCATATTTGGTGCAATTACTCCAATACGCCGATGGCAGGTACACCCTGACCCATGAACTGAATGACCTCTAGAACTCAGAGGAGAAGTTTTCCAGAGCGTTCATATGCTACGGACTCACCATCAACATGGCAAAGGCCAAAGTCCTGCTCCAGCGACGACCGAAACGTCAATCATCACCTGGAGCCAAAATCATCATCAACGGACTAACCTGGAAAATGTTGAACAATTTCCATATCTTAGTAATGTACTAATATCAAATGCATCAGCTGAAAAAGACGTCGATAACCGAAACAAGGACACCCACGCAGCGTACGGGAGGCTATTCAAAAGAATCATTACACTAAATGTTGCGTAACATTTACTGTAAGGACAGGTTGAGTTAAATCATTTTTTTAATTATTTTTATAACAGGCTGACAAAAATTTTAATCTTGACTTTTACATTTTATTCAACAGAAATACGTGTAACACTCGCTAAACTTTTCATACAAACACGAAGAGCTCAGAATTAAAAAGTGAAAATCGGAAAAACATGCAGCCTGCACCTAACTCGGGATACTCTCATTGATATTTTATCCAATAAAAAGAGTGGATAACATCGCATTCATTTTATTTTTAACCAATTAGTGCAGCAATTATCAAGGTATTCTCAGTCAAATTTAACCATCAAAATTCTTCAAAATCGTCGCAATCAATTTCAAGAAATCATTAGACGACCGTAACTTTTCCTACTTTTCACTTTCGTCTGAATTCTCTCACTTTCTATTGACGTTACTGAATAGCAAACAAAAATTCGGCTTTCATCTATTTTTCCTTACATGAGCACACATGATACATGAACACACATAATATTAAAAGAAATGTATTGCAATACACAAATTGGCTATTATTTGCAACTTATTACAAATGAAATTTTGACATTTTCTTAATTAAAAAGTTTGTTAAACATAATTGTTGTCGTCGTTGGCGGAACTCGACTGGGCAAGTATATTCAAAATATCTGTCGTTTTTAATAGAATATACGTTAAAGAACATTTAGTGCCTAAGTACACAGAATATATATATATATATATATATATATATATATATATATATATATATATATATATATATATATGTGGGGGGGTGTATGAGAGAGAGAGAGAAAGTAAAATAGCTTATAATGTTTGATATTAGTCTAATGTATGATTCTTTTTTTTTTACAATGATCTTCGCTCTGTAGAGAGCCACTCGACGAAGAAGGTTACTGAATAAGAGACACATATGATATGTGGGAAATATAGCGGTTAACCTTAGACTTGAGCAGATTAAAACTGTAGTAAACGGGGAAGCATCCTTTTGGGAGTCGGTTTCACAAAACAGCGCTTCTTGCGAAGAAGTTGCTAGAGTGGAACTTCGGTCTTACCAGTGGAATGAGGGTGGGTTGCTACAATATGCTTTGTTATCATGAGTATATTTCAACACGAAGGATATTTTCTCATGGAATACTATATTATACTATAAAATGGTTTTCTTTTGTCGAAAACCAACGCGAAAAAGAGTTCGCCATATGACTTTATGATAATGACAGCAGACATTAGTAAACATTTATCTGCTGCCATTTTTCTTGACTCTTTTTTATTCATTATCTAAATTTAGTGATGGATATTATCAGTTAGTGGCGTAAAAGGATTAGGTTTGTTTACTTAAAAGTGACCAATCATAAGTGAACATACTTAAAATTGACCAATCATAAGTGTAGAAATATTGTCTTTGTTTGCTGAACATAGACACATTTGTCAATCTACTTGAAAGACATGGATAGCAGCTCGCACTGAGGACTCGGAAAGCCGCGTTCGAATTTCAGTCGGATCCATTATATTCACTTACGTGCTTGGGAAAAGTATGAATCATCTTCTTCTCCCCCATCTATGGGTAAATAGCAGAACAGACTGGGTTCTATAACTTTGGGTGGTAACGGGTCTAGGGGAAAGTAACTCTGAATTCAAAACTGTATGTAGCCTTGGCGTAGCACATACTAAAGAAAGGTTCGTTCACATTGGTTCGATGATCACAACTACGGTCGATTTTTAAAAAAGAAGACATTTGCTTGTGGTCAGAGCAATAAATTGGCTGCAATCTAACTATAAATGTTGCCTATATCTCTGAGATGAGTTATTACGATTATTTACATTATTCGGACTGTTATCCTCATCTTTCATTGCCATATTCACAACGTTTCGGCCGTTGTACGCTCCAGTCTTCTTCAGGTGATTGAATTTCGACTCGAACCCTTTATTTAGTCCACTGGAGTAGATTGTTCTAGTTCCATGCTTCTTCCGGATGTCTCAGTTATTTCCCTTTAACTAAACCCTCCAATATTAATATTATTAATATTAGTATTTTGTTCACCACTGCTAAACTCACAACTCGTTGGGTCTAGTCACCGGATCTAACCAATGTCTTTATCCACTGACGACATCTGTGTATGCATTTCTGGGACTTATAAACCTAATGTCTCAGCACTCATTTTTTTACCAGTGCTTATATTGCAATTTTTGTTTTTCTTTATTGCTTTTCTCTAGCACTCCTTATTACTGGTTCCCATATTGTATTCATTTCTATGATAGGTCGACTCAGGAGATTTTTGTGACTTAGCATATGTGTTGATTCCTTAAGTTTTCGTATTTTCTAGTGGAGTTCTCTGTCTATTATTTCAACCTCATCCTACAGGGGACGGTGATCTTCCTTTTCCCTCCATATGTTGATTTTTCTAGATTGAAAGATCAGAAGGTGACACACAAGGTCCATCACCAGCCAGTAAGGGAAGTAGTCAGCATCAGTCAACACCAGCTGAGTACCTCTGAGGAGTCAATTCTAAAGAAGGGTCTCAACTTCGCTACAAACATCAGGCGGATCCCATAATTGGACATCATTGCTCGAATCGAGGAAATAGCCTTGAACTTTCCTCAGGCTCAGGCAGATGAACTAAGATAGAAAGTGAGACAGATACTGGAGAAAGCTAAGCCGTCCAAATCAAACATCACTAAACTGGAGAGGCTGTCAATCATAATCCTACAGAGTAATGAAAACATCATCATACTACCAGCTGACAAAGGCAACGCAACTGTAGTGATGGACAAATCAGAATATACAGAAAAACTGGAAGACCACATTGCGAATGGTAGCTACAGTAAAATAAAGAAATATCCTTCAATGTCCTCAAGGACACATGGCTGGTTAGATCCAGTGACTAGATCCAAAGAGTTGTGAGTTCAGTACCAAGCCACAACAGTGGTGAACCAAAAACTTGGAGAGTGGTGTTAAAGGGAAATAACTGAGACATCTGGAAGAGACATGGCACGTGGAACTAGAACAATCTACCCCAGTGAATGAAATAAAGGGTTCGATTCGAAATTCCAATCACCTGAAGAAGACCGGAACGTACAGCAGCCGAAACGTTGTGAATATGGCAATGAAGATGACGATAGCAGTCCGAATAATGTAAATAATTATAAATGTTGCATAGGAAAAGAAAACATTAAGATTTTTGATATTTTGAAAAAAGTATCTTGAATGACATTTGGACCAATTTGTTCTACGCTTAGCTTTCGTTAATTAAAGTGAAGGTTCGCTCTTCGGAATGGATTCCTTTAATAGCAAAACACGGACTACGCAGTTATTTTGTCTAGCGTACCACTGTCACATATTTTATTGTTGCTGAAGATTACATACAGGATATCTCTGGTAATATGTATAAATTTTAGTAGACGTGTCACTTTGACGATGTGTCAACCTTTTTAAAAATTTTATCGGATTTTCTAAGTTTCCCATTATTAGCTTAGGTAACTGACACTGCAAGATATTGTTAAGAAGAATAATTACAGAACGTTCCCAAAGTTTTTGGATTAAAAATAATTTAAAACAGTTTCATTGTTATGACAACAAATTTATAAAAAGATAATTAACGTGGAATGTATGTTCAACGTTGATTCTGATTCCGCAGAACTGGGTTGGGTGTGAAAAAGTATTTGTTGTTAACATTCTTTTTTCATTCGGTTTTTCCAGTTACGAGTCCTTTTTTAAAGCTGATCGTTTTGTGTTCATTTTGTTTAGTTCTTTTTTCGTAACAGATTTAATGTTTAGTATAGAGCTTAGAAAAACTTCACACTGTGAGATAGGCAAGAAGTAAGGCATGTAGCAACATCAGCACGGCAAAGGGCACTCCTTTAAAGGCAAGGAAGGGCAAAAATATTTTAAGTCAAATGATAGCGATTGCTGTATGAGTCGTACGATTTTTGAATCAAGCACGGGCAACGCCGGGCCATGATGCTAGTGTTCTATATTTACAAGTTACAGGTCAAAACCAAAAAATGGTGTGCTGCTGCAGTTGGAGCTGCCTAATCCTAATTTGCCAGTCTTGATAGAGTTCAAAAACGTCTACGTAGACTTGTGGGTGATTAATTATTTTCCACCCTATAACCTATTTCTCATAGACGAAACGTCGAAAGCCTCTCTCCACTCTATCACTTATTATTATGGCAGCTGTTCGGATGACTTACATTCATTAATCCGACCAGATCACATTCACAGCTACGACTCGCCATACCACATACCCAGTCAAAGCATTCACATTTCCTTCGTATTCCATTAGTAAGAACGAAGTTATATTAGGACAGCTTCTTTTCGTGAACCCAGTGGGTGCTTTCCCAATCACAACAATCTTTTAAACAAGGAGATATTTGGAAAATTCATATTTTTATCAAGAATTGATGTTACGTTTTCAAATAAAAACTCTTTAAGTTATTTTCTCTCTTAAAAATGTTTACAAATTAATAAACAAAATCAAATATGATACATAGCTCGCTCTGAATGTTCTTGCATGCCACAAGAAACCTATCATTTGTGATAAAGATGTACAAACAATTTTCTATGTTTTTCAACATCTGGATATTTTCAGTACAGTTGCGTTTCTGTACATGTTAGTCGTACTTTGAGTGCAAGATGTTATTTGACAGACTGAAGCTGCTGTTCAATCTTGATTTTAAATCCGGACGTATCTCAATACGTGATTCCCGTACATTTCTTGGCCTGAATTGACATTCTCTTAATCTCCTTCGTGGATACCTTTCAACGACTTAGTACACTGCTTAGTAGAGAGGTCAGCTGACAATATCCTTTTCAAGCAGAGCTCCGGGCCTGCTACGCTTAAGGACAAAGCGACATCTCTCAGTTTGTTGTTAAGCGGAGAGACTGTGAGATTTTTGAGCTGAAATCATTTTTCCTACACTTGACAACATAAACTCTGCTAGTTGAAGTTCGACACCGCCATCTTGAAGAGTGCTTATCAATAAATAATTTCAGCAAGCACATTGTGCTTTTTCCCAATATAGATCGTTTAAATGCTAGTTGTCTATCAAAAGAACTAATAAGAGAACACTTACTGGTGATGGACTATGGACTATAGGAAGACTTTTTATGGTTATGGGCCCTTAATAAATTCAGAATGGGCTTGTCAGATTCTGTTCCCAGTTAAGAATGGAGAGTAAAATTTTGGTTCAGAGATTCTATTTTTGCTTTAAAGTGCGGTCTATCTGTATAAGTTCACCTCATTAGTGATCAGTATTTATCTGTGGAAACCAAGGATTGTAAAAAGAAAATAGGTATAATAGTAATGATAACACGAAACTTGACTATTTCATATTTAACATTCTATTTCAATCCAATACCTTTTCAATTAATCTCGGCTAGTGTGTGTGGCCCGGACCACTGGAATCCACAACAGGACGCGGACCTTACATTCTTGTTTGCAATGTCAGATAGATCGCCCCCCCTCCTCTTCCTTCTCCTCTCTGGAATGGGTGTTTATATACCAACATCTTCAAAGCATACATATCAGGCACGGCTAGGTTTACACATATTCTCCTCTCGGATAAATTGTGCATCTCCATCTACGGCTAGGAAGTTTATATCAGGTTAATATTCCACTTGGCTTTCTTGAGGGTCTGGTAAGAAATTGAGTGCTATGCCTATCATACTCTTCTGCTCTCGTGCAAAGAATAGATAACCTTTGGTTCGGTGTCTACTGGCAAAAGCCACAATTTGAATTTCAACGACGAGACTGAAACGCCAATTCCAGGGTATTTTTACTCTCATATTTTTTACTCTCATATCATCTGAAATAATCACTGATTGTATTCAACGACAGGTAGACACACGTACTGCATAAAAATGGTTTGAGTTTAAGTGACATTATAACTTGATCGGGATTTTTAGGTATAGTCATCCTTTATCTAAGATATCAGGAATAATGTTAGCAGTTATGACGACTGGAGCAAAGACCTCGCTTAATAGTAGTAGTAGTCGTAGTATTAGTAGTAATAAGTAATAAGTAATAATAATAATAATAATAATATTGATCTACATATATAAAAAGTAAATGCGTATTCATATATATTTTTAAATCGATATCACCCGATGCAATCAGTAAAGCCAGTAAGATACAAGAGGTTACAGGGTGTAGAATTTTTGCAGATTAAAGTTGGATGGGAGCTGGAAGGGAGTTCCACAAGCGAGAAATGCGAGAAAAGAAACTGTTAGCATGTTTTTAACATTGTCTAGAAAGAAGCAGATTTTACAAGACTCAAAATGTTCCTATTTTTTAAGCGAGTGGAACAATTATGACCATACTGAAAACTGTCAAAACCTTTTTACCTGCCTTGAAAAATGTATTTATTATTGAGAGACAAAGAAGCACAATTAATACCAATAAATAACTTGTGTTCGAATTTCAAGAACGCATTGCTTTTCATTTTACAATTTTTCCTTCATCTTTAATAATCTTTAACTCACATTAAATTCGGAAAACAAATTGAAGACCAGTTAAAGATTATTTTTTACCAAGAAACAGTAAGAAAGCGAAAAGCCAAAGACGTGCTGAAAAGACGTTGCACTTTCCGCTTTGTTGGTAACAGCGGTTAGAAAAGGAATCCGATAACTGAACATACAAGCACGTATGTCCGTCATACGTTATTTTTGCATTGATATTAATGGACAGTTTCCTTGGCCTCTCATGACAAAGCCAAATGCTTAGAAGTTGCTTCATAATAGATATATAACTTACTACTCTGTTGGGCGGGAAATTACTCGATCGCAATTGATTATTATTGGAAAACAGAGGCAACGATGGCATTTATGTTGTTCTCATGTTAAACGCTGGAAATACAACAAAACGCCTATAAGGGCAGCCATTTTGGGAAAAGCATTTAAGTTAACGAGAGAGGTGAAATCAGTTTGCATTGATTAAGAGGAAATTATGGTAGCGTCCATTTTCGGTTGATTTATAGATTGATTTATTCATCAATAGAAATATACGATGGCTTAGATTATATATATATATATATATATATATATATATATATATGTTTTTGTGTGCGTGTGCGTGTGTGTGTGCGTGTGTGTGTGTGTGTGTGTATTTTACGAACCATTTTATGCAAGCTTGGCGCGTAGTCGAATGGTTATAATGTTAACGTTCCGACCACGAGACCTCACCATAATTTATTTGCTTAGTAGATCACAGCGTGCGAGCACAGTTGACCCAAGCGTTGTGAGTGAAATTAGTTTGACGGACCTCTTCGGGATCAGTTGTTGGTTGTGTTCATGTCATGACTGAGGGTTTGGAGCGTACTGGCCTTGTTCAAAACTATCAATCACACCAGAGTGTGTATTCTCTCTCAACATAGTTGCTGTAAAAGCCACAGATTAGTTCTTCTAGGTGTTGATAAAGGACACAAATTTGTCTCAACGAGGGTCTGAAACGGTGATTAGTTAGTCAGCCTAGCAGACGGGTATACAGTGACCTGAGAAAAGTTTTTAGCCAGGAGAAATAAACTACATCCAATTTCAAAATTTAATTACGTAATCCCAATTCAACATAAATAAACAGTATTTGGAACTAGTATGGAGTAGGTCCTCCATTTGATAGTTTCAGTGCTTGTATTCGATTTTTCATGGATTTGATCAAGTTATCAACAATCGTCTGCTCCATATTTTGCCACTCCTTTAGCAATATTTCTTTAAGGGTTGCCACTGACGTGATTTTGGCTGCACGCTCTCGAAGTATTCGGTCAAAGTGTCCCAAACGTGCTTTTGGATTCATGTCAGGACTTTGGGCTATCCCATGGCAGTGACTTGATTCTTTGCGATTCCTTCCAGGCCTTTACTACTTTGCTCGTATGACATAGTGCTCCATCTTCTTGAAAAAGGTAGACATTATTGTCAATCTGGTTGGTTTCAAATAGTGGGAGTAGTCCTTTCTCTAATATTTGACACTATTTTGGACCAATCAACCGCTCGTCAACAAGAATCATTTTCCCTTCAAACCAGTCAGAGCCCTTTACCATTATTCCAATCCCTACGTGTTTCACGGTCGCCTGCAGACATTCAGTGCTCCAAGTCTCATTCTGATTTCTCCAAACATAAACCTCTCTTGAATTCGAATATTGGTAGAATTTACTTTCATCTGACCAAATTACAGATAATCTTTACTCTCGAATTCTCTCGCCCAGTCCATACGCCTTTTCCTGTTAACCTCTGAAATCAAAGGCATCTTTATTGCAACTCATCTTTGATAGCCTAGCTCTGTCAGAGTCTTTCTCACCGCATATGTCGACATCTCCGTGCTGTTGGCGACATCTATGATGCTCTGACGACGGTTTCTGATGACTTCCCTATTTGGTGCCCTTTTCATTCGCTCAGCCACGATGCTCGGTCTTCCTGAATGTTGTTTCAAACGACAATGGCCTTCTTCATTAAATTTCTTAACAATATTATTAACCGTTTGATGATTAACCTGGAAAAACCTAGCAATTTTTCTATTTGACTTGCCACACTGATGCCATCCTATTATTTGCCCTTGTTGAAATTCACCAATTTTCTTACTTCCGCGAACTTTCAATGCAAAATACGAGTCAACTATCGTTCATAGATGAGAGTAGCTTGATACTAACACGGTATTGTCTGAGACATTATTAAACAAGCCAAAATTGCTGTAATCAAGGGTGGCTAAAAACCTATCATAGCCCACTGTACTCAGAAACAAGTCACAAGACATTTACATACTTATGAAAGTAATGGCGAACTGCATTCATGATCATAACGCGCGTAACGTTCAAACAATATCAAACTATAAGGGCAACACAATTAACATAAATAATTTCGTATTACCGTAAATAGTAGTGTATAAGTCGACTTCATATACAGTGCGACTCCTAAATTTTTCTTTGTGAAAAGCCTGTTATTTTTTTTTTAATATAGCTCCTGTATAAGGTGACTCCAACTTTTGAGTAATACTAGACAGCCTAGTCGAAGATTGCATTACTGGGCATTTATCCTGGACAAATTTTATAGTAAATAAATCATCTTCATTCTTTATTGTACGAAGCTACTTCAAAATGGTGATAAAAAACAATTACTGTAAATAAAATATATTAAAATAATATATATTAAATAATTAGATACCATACTTTTGTTTTCGTTTATGCCTGACCATGGTAGCGCCTTTTCCATTGGCCTGCCTCCTCCATAACCTAATACTTTTTGTGTAATTTATGTATGAATAGTGGAATAGGATTTTATAATTTTTGTTGATTTCTATTGATAATATTACTTATATGCAGTAAATAACGCTACTAGAATTAAAATTTATTTCGTATTTCACCCGGTGCAATTATCATTTGCAGTGCATTATGTCCAGATATTTGAAAAATATGCTAAGGAGAATAATAAGATAAAATAATACCAGTAAATACAAAGAATATAATGAATAAAAATAAATATAAATGATCAGATGAAAACAGAATAAGGAACACAACAGAAACATATACGGTATATATATATATATATATATATATATATATATATATATATATATATATATATATATATATATATATATATATATATATCAGGCAAAATGGATGCCGTTGGAAAAAGGGATACCTAAACACGCGCGAACGGAGATGAACGCAAATTGGAGAAATGGAAAAAAACATTATTAAATCTTCATATTTATATAAGTCATTTGTAGATTTTAAGCGGCACACATAATGAATGACGACGTTCTGCTGCTCATGTAACAACAGAAAGAAATAATCTTGGCAACGGGAGGCAGGAGCTTACCAGTACCGTTAAGGTTAGCCAAAGGTGCTGTAAGAATATATGCCTACCAGGTAGGTGATGATCACCGAAAATGTATGAATTTTAAACCCTCACGAAAAATGTATGTGTACATAGTGCAACCACTCACCTAAAATGGATAATTTTTAACATATTTAAAATTATACCTGTGTATAGTGCAACTTCCTGTTTCTTACATTTCATAGAAACTCGCAGTATATACTCGAATATATACGATAATCCAATTTAAATTTGTTTTACATATCTTTCATGTTTATATACTTTTCCGATACACGTTTTTAATATTTTATAAAATACATTAATGTCTTACGCATGTATTTCATATTGATTCACTGTATAATATGTAATTCACATTTATTTCATATTGATTCACGTCTTTATGTACAAATATTATCATTTTATGTATTTTGTTGTACACGTGTATATATATATATATATATATTTATATGTTTGTGTGTGTGTGTATATGTGTGTGTGTGTGTGTGTGTGTGTGTGTGTGTGTGTGTGTGATTATAGCCAAACTATCTTTCTTTCTCTTCTCTACCTACTTAACCGTGTAAAATTTTCACAATCCCGTATCTATATTTGTATGTTAAAGCAGACCGCCTGTCTCTTTGTTGTATGGGAGCAGGTGAAAATTCAAGAAAAAAAACTACCATGGCGTGTGAATGGAGGCCGTCAGCCTTAAAGTTTAACAAACAAGATCAATAACTGGCTATTTTTATTTCAATGGTAAATGACGAGAACTCTTACTGTGTGCAGTGAATCGGCGATAACCGCATCAGAAAAATAAATAAAATACTGCCGAAGTAGTCAGAGAATAATGGTCCTGTTATTTTAACCTTTTCTTGTTTGCTTTGCCAAACACAAATGTAGAATTGTTCTTTTTTTTTTTTTTTTTTTGCTTACACAAGTTTATAGGCGATGATCAATTCGTCGGAAGAGTTTGCTGTCTGAAAAAATCTCGCGCCAGAATTCCCTGAGGCTAGCTTAGCATACCGAGACTTTAACTGCATGAACACTTGCATTTAGATTGATTGTGTGAGTTAAATATTTATTTATAAATAAAATAGCTTCTAATTCTAAATACATTACTTTTTCTTGTTTTAGATTACATATTGTATAGTGGAAAAAATTTCCAAGGTAAATTAAACTTGCTGATATTGGATCAAGAAATCTCCATAAAGATTTTTCATAAGGAATTACACTTTTTGTCTTCCTCTTCAATAATTTCTCTGTGCCTTCCTAATGAACAATCGCAGATATTCGGGATATTCGGGATATTCAGGATGCATGATTTCAAAAATACGGAAACCATCATAAATATTCAGGGCTAGACACACATACATGCCTATGACTTTTTTTTCGGAATCTATGGGAAGTGTAGTTATTTTTAATTTTTTTTTATTGTTAATTCACCCAATATAAGGCCCAAGGATCACTCAAGGTAGAGGCTTAGTGTGTATTGTATGGGAGGGAAAGGAGGAAATAAGGGCATATTATGAGGACGTGTAGTATAGGTATCGGTTGACCTTTGACTTCAAGAGTTCGAGATTATCAGTAGTCAAGGAAGGATCCTCTCGTGAGTTTGTTCCACAAAGTAAGAGTTCTGAGTAAGATGCGGTCTGAGCGAAATTTATTATTAAACGAAGAAAATGGATAGTTTGCTACTGTGAACATGGCGTGAATGACTGAACATGTGGAACTAAGGTATGTAAATCGTGAGAACATCACCTATAAAGTAGTGAGAGTTTAGTAACGTTTTGTCTGTCCGATTAGGGTTGTAGGATTGCAATCAACCACCAAGTTGCGTAATTGCTTTTGAACTCTGATGAGACTGGGTAGCTCTAGCCCAGATACGGCAGCAATACTTCATTCTTGGTCTGTCTTTTGTAAAGATAGAGCATCGCCGTGGGAGTTAGGAATTTTCTGGAGCGATATAATGAACCGACCATTCATCCAGCATCTTTTGCGATAGCACTGAATATGCGCGTTCCATTTGAAGAGAGGAATGTGGATTGGACTCAATAGACGTTCGAGGCAAGGAGCCTCTTTGTGAGTATGACCACTCATTGGGATTGGTACAAGTTTATGTTCCGTTCGTTGGTTATGAAATTTTACTAGTTTTGTTAGATGTATTGAATAATATCATCCAGTTTTTTTGTCATTAAGCTGTGAGACATAGATCGAAGGAGAGATCAGCTGCCAGGCACTGATCATCCAGATATTTAAAGGTGCACCCATACACAGTGGCAACATCTGTACATATTGTTGAGGGACCCTATTTACACAAATGGACTCACCCAGAGTATACATATACTACTGCCAGTGAATACCTGAACAGAAGGTAGTACAAGAGTCACAGTAACGAGCCCGTAGACTCAGTAAGAAGTCATACAGCGATACGTCGATATCAAAGACTGTATATATATTTTGCTACTAACCCGTATTCCTGGAACTACTAACCTGTATTACCAGTTTGTATTATTACGTTAATACATTTATTTCCTATATTCATTCTTGGCGTTTGTTATTATTTGATACCGGATTTCATCCCAGAATCCACAACATATATAAAAGAAGGTAGGCCCTAGAAGAGAGCCTTGAGGACACTAGCATTGATCTCCTGTGCCTCAGGGGACTGAACAACGACCCTAATAGACTTACCGGACAGAAAAATACTTGATAAGTGAAAAGACTTCTAGAGATTCCATAGCAGGTGACTTTGTGTAGCAGTCCCCTGCGCCACACAGGCTTCGACATATCTCGGGTGGTATATGTGGGAGGTATTTATGGGTGGTATATACGAGAGGTATTTCTTCGGAAGTAATGGATAGCAGCTCGGATTGAGGAATCGAAGAACTGAGTTCGAATTCCAGTCGAATCCATTACGTTCACTTATGTGCTAATACCCTTGGGAAAGGTATGAATCCTCTTCTCCCCCCCCCCCAGTTTTGAGTGAATAGCAGGACAGACCGGGTTCTATAGCATTGGATGGTAGCTGGTCTACTGTAGTAAGAAATGGCAACCTACTGCGGAAAAAAGATACATGATCGCTTAAGCTTGTATTATGCATGGTACACAACTGATTAATATATAGGAGGTATTTCTGGGTGGTATATGTGAGAGGTATTTTTGGATGGTATATGTGGATTGTATTTCTGGGCCTTATATATGGGAAGTATTTTAGGGTGTTATATGTGGAAGGTATTTTAGGGTGTTATATGTGGGAGGTATTTCTTGGTGGTATATGTTGGAGGTATTTCTGGGCGGTATATGTGGAAGACCTTTTCTGGGTGGTATATATGAGAGGTATTTCTGGTTGGTATATGTGGGAGATTTTTTTCTGGGTGGTATATATGGGAGTATTTTAGGGTGTTATATGTGGGAAGCTTTTCTGCGGCAAGTTGTAATTATACTTGAGCAGTGGGGTTAGAGGAGCGCAAACCTGCTTGTCGCTCAAGAGTTTATTTTTGTGGAGGTGTTCAACTACTATCTTGTTGAAGTTAGATTCAAATACTTTGCTAATGACACTAAGGAGGCTGAAGGGTGACATATTTTGTCGGGACCGAAAGCTCACCTGAGTTCTTGTAAACAGGGCACACACTAGACACCTTCTATGGGCGAAGGAACAGCTTCGCCAAGATTGGAGACATGCTCTGGGCCAACTACGGGGAATTTGTTCTAACCAGAATCTTTCGTAGAGTCAAGGCTTTGGATAAATCTGGAACCCCCCCCCCCAAGCCGATATAGAGATATAACAAAGGAATTATTATTTACACGCGAACTATTATCCACATTTTTGTTGTTATCACATCCTTTCGGATGTTGCGCCCTCCGGCCTTCCCCAGATCTATATCGATCTGGGTAACCTACAGGGACTGAATTTCTGGAATGAAGAGGTATCATTATTTACACAATTTATATTTTGAATATTATCCTCATATTTGTTGTTGTTATCATAACGTTTTGGCCGTTTTGCCCTCGGTCTTTAACAGGTGGTTGTTGATCTGGTTAATATTCTTTTTTATCTGAAATCTAATGTAAAAATTTAAAGGTACGAAAATATAAATTGGGCTTGAAGGAGCAGAGGTATTTTGAAATTAACTGTCAACCACTAAAAAAAAAAAAAAAAAAAATATACAAAAGTAAACAAACCATTGTTATTTATAATTCCTCTTAGTTGGCCAGACATAGTTAATAAATTTTAAAATGGATACCATAAAACAGAATTACCAATAATTATTAAATAAAACGGTTTAAATGCAAAATTTATCTGCACACTGAAAACAAGAGAAATAGGCCAACTAAAGTTACGCCGGGTAAATTCAAGAAAGTCATTCTGTTTTATCATTATTACAATTATTCTCCAAAACGGAAATTACTTATGACTCAACCTTTGTCAAAACATTGACTTTCTTAATAAGATCTCACATCACATGCACAGAAATCTCTCGAATGCTTTTTGATTTTTATTCATATTTTTTGAAGAAGCGGAGAATTTGAAATGAAATGTAAAACAAAATGGTGGAATTCATTTTAAGCTATCAACTTTTCGATCAACGTTTGTCAAATATTAAAATATTAAATTATAAAACATAATTATCAATAAAATCGAAGTAAAACAGTTTAAATATAGACTTTATCTGTTATCAAACAAAAAAAGAAATGTGTTATGGTGTTGAAACCATAGAAAAATAACACAGACTCGGATATAAAGTTAAATGGTATATTATTCACGGAAACGTAGTACAAAGTATGTGGACTGGAGAGTACTTCTCTCACTGATGTCCTGACTCACGAATTCATACACTCACTCGCTGATACACTCTTGGTATCTCACACCTGGTGAGTTCCTCTTTACTAGAAGTTGGTAGCCACATTATATAAGTGTGGAAGAGTCCATTTGTAGGTATGTTAGGTACCCACAATACCCCCCTTCCAAGCCTTTTATTTGGTAAAAAGGGTTAATACCTTTTCTTCTTTGGGTTAATTGTCAAAGGTTCGGTGAATTTCCTTTTTCAATTTGGCGAAACACTTTTTCTGCGGGTAGCAATGTTCTTGATGTGTGTGCTATGGGTTTATGTGTACCGTCCGGCATAATATGCAAGATACACGCACCGATGCCGTATGAACTCGCATCGCAGGCCACAATGATATCCAATTGAGGGTTAAAGTGAGTCAAAAATAGTTCTGAAGTTAAAATATTTTTTATTTTTTCGAAAGCTGACTGGCACTCCATTGTCCAGTTCCAACTTTTGCATTTTTTTAACAATTCATTCAGAGGAGCTCGTAACTCGTGCATATTATTTATGAATACTTGATAATAGTTGGCAAGTCCCAGAAAACTTTGGAGCTCGTTGACGTTTTTTGGGGCAGGCATATTTTGATAGCTTCTTCTCGCCTTCGGTCAGGTCGTCTTCCATTCTTATCAATGACATGCCCGAGATACGTTATTTCATTAATATAAAAATCGCATTTCGCTTCTTTTACTTTGAGACCGAAATCCTGAATTCTTTCAAAAAACCTTGAGGATATGTTTGCGATGTTCCTCGGTAGATTTGCTTGTTATAACAATGTCATCTAGATAGGCACACGCAAAATCGAAGCCGCCCATCATGGTATCCATGACCTGCTGAACTATAGCGGGTGCAACTTTGACTCCGAAAGCCAATCTGTCAAACTTGTATAAACCCCTGTGGGTGTTGATACATAGAAGTTTTGCGCACTCCTCCTCAACAGGGATTTGAAGGTATGCATCGCTTAAGTCCAATTTGGAGAATATTTCCCCACCATTTAGTTTATTAAATACCTCCTCCGGTGTGGGGAGAGGGTAATGGTAATCTTTTAGAGCCGCATTGAAGCCCGTTGAAAAATCCGCACAAACACGAATTTGGTTGGACTTTTTTCTTACGTATACAGCGGGGGCAGCCCATTCGCTAAAACTCACTTTGGATAGTATATCGCATTTTCTAGTCGGTCTAATTCTTCGTTGATTTTTTCAACTGATGCAAATGGGACATTTCTTTTACTTTTGAAAACGGGTTGAACGTTTTCTTTCAGATCAAATTTGGCTTTTGTTTTATTACATTTTTCTAGTCCCGCCAAGAAAACTTCGGGAAATTTTTCTTTTAATTCTTCTTTCAGGTCTTGGGCATCTGTTGTCATATTTTCCACTTTTTGGTTGGTTGATCCCACAACTTAAACCGTTCCATCCAATCCGTTCCAAACAAATTCTCAGAATTTTTATGGACGAAACTTTTAGTTTCTTTGTAATGCCATTCAATGTTACAAGTAGCGTTAGCTCACCTTCAAATTTGATTTTGTCACCAGTTACTGCACGTGCTGTTTTGTTTGCCTTTTTCATTGTTGTTTTTTTTAATTTCCTCCAATTCTGAAGATTAATGATTGAGAGATCCGGGCCAGAATCTAGTTGCAGCTTAACTGTTTTGTTTAGAATGTTAACTACAACGTATTTTCGTAGATTCTTATCCACTTTTTCGTTTGATATAGTTTGTCTGACTCTGTTTCTGTTATTCCTTTTATTTCTACAGTCCGCCCCTTTGTGGCCAATTTTACCACAATTATTACATGTCTTGTTTAGGTAAAAACAGTCTGTCGCCCAATGTTGTCCACCACAACGTCCACATGGACTAGGGGGTAATTTTTGTTTTTTACAAGTCGTCTATTTTTAAATTGTGAATGGGCGTATTCTTTGCTTTTTTTTACATTTTTAGGGGAGTCATTTTTTGGCTTGTACTTAATTCTCCTAACATACGATATGCCTGATTCCTCGATGTTTTTAGAATCGCTTTTCACACTGATTACTCGCTGGCAATCTTCCGCTAGTTTTTGTAATGTCAGACCTGGTTCGCTTTCTAGTCTTGATAGAACTCTCCGTCTAATCTCCGAGCTTTTTGCAGAGACTAAACCTTGAGCAAATATTAAACATTTGAAATCGTCAGCTGTCAGTTCAGCCAAACGAAAATCGTCACAGTGCTTATTAACAATGGACGCAAATGTAAGATAATCCTCGTCATCCCGTTTTGACAAGTTAAAACATTTCCATCTTTTGTGGAATAAAGTTGTATTTGGGCTAAATAACTCAGACAAAAGTTTTACTGCTTCACCGAAGCCTAATTCACTCGTTTTCTTCGGAAGAATGTAATCGACGAACTTACTATGTTCGGCTGTTCCCAACTTTCTCAAAAGTAAGCGAACTTTTTTAGCGTTCGTCCAATCCTCACAATCAACCGCAAAAAGATCTTCATATCTTCTATATAAAGCTTCAAATATTTTATCTTTTTCAGGAAGATAATTAAATGTCTCCATAGAATTCCAAATTGTGTTGTGAGAAAATGCAGTGTTGTTTTCACTAACATCCTTTTTACCTAATGTCTTTAGAAATAATTCTTTAAATTTTCTTCCCGTTCTTTTTGTTTTTCTTCCTGTTCTTTTTGTTGCAGAAGCAATTTTTCTACCAACATTTGTTGCCGTTCTTCAGTCTTCTGTTGCAGTTCACATTTTGCCTTCATCATCTGAACAATAATTGTTTTAAAGTCTTCCATAATAACTTCAAATACGTGTTTTCTGAGAGAAAGAAAACAAAATTTAGACAATTTTTCTTCTCAAAGTGGGGGAAAAGAAAGTAATTCCTTTCCTTAATATTTCTCAGCTCTGGTTGGTAATACTAAAAAAAACTTTTTTTTTCTAATACAGTCTGAGTGGTTCAATTTTTCTCTAAAAGGAGAAAAAAGTATTTGCATAAACAACCACACTGCCAAACATATATTTTTCTTTTTTTTTCTGTGTGGTCAAGAGAAGCGAAGAACAATTATAGCAATGAGGGGGGGGAGGATTACAATTTTTCACTAGTAAGTATTTTCAAATTGTTGGTTTTATTTTAGATTAAGTAAATAATTTTTTAATACTTTTCTAAATATATCTGACGTCCGTATCAAAGCCTTTTTTCGTATTTACGTTGTCTGTTATTCGGTTGGAGTGTCCGTTTTTTTCCAGTTGAGTATTAACATATAACTGTTGTATATGTAACTTTCTTTCGTGAAAGATTTCTCTTTGTTCGCCAGACTTGAGATTTACACTGCGATCTTTTTAGACGTCTTAAGAGTTATGGCGTGACCCTTTTTTCTCTTCAGGTAGAGGTTTCTCTTTGGTTCTTCAGTTCTTATAGTCGGCAAGGGATATTTTTGTTCTTTCCTTTGTGTCATTTGGAATATCTCGTCGCAAGTTGTTATGGTCGACAAAAGAGAATTTACTTTCTTTCGTGAAGTCGTTTCGAATATCGACGCCAGTTGTTATGGTCGACAAGAGAGAATTTTGGTCTTCCCCTTCGTGAGGTCGTTTCGAATCTCGTTGCCAGTTGTTATGGTGTTGAAACCATAGAAAAATAACACAGACTCGGATATAAAGTTAAACGGTATATTATTCACGGAAACGTAGTATAAAGTATGTAGGACTGGAGAGTACTTCTCTCACTGGTGTCCTGACTCACTCATTCATACACTCACTCGGTGATACACTCTTGGTGACTCACACCTGGCGACTTCTCTTTACTAGAAATTGGTAGCCACATTATATAAGTGTGCAAGAGTCATAGGCATGTTAGGTTCCCACAATAAAAGACACATCGTAGGCCAACAAAAGTTAAGCCGGGTAACTTTAAGGAGTAGAGAAAATGCTTCTGTTTGCATAGAGATGATTGTCATCTAGAAATTAAAAGATGAGAATATTAAATATTTCGTATGAGTAAGTATTGGAAGAAAGATATATTATCAATAAGTTGTTGGTCAATTGCTAAAGCAAAAATATTCTGCAATTGCGGTAACATTTTTGCTTGACGTCACTGGCAATGATACACTTTCATGAGAGGCAATCGAAATGCTTAAGAGGATTTTACCAAGTGCTTCTCTTTTGACAATTAATTTCAATGTTTTCGCTTTTTCGAGTTGAATCTAATGTACTGTTTTTAACTGGTTGGTTCATCCACTTTTAAGTCTTATCGAGAAGAAATAAGTCAAGTGTGTTTTTTGCATATTAGTTGAATCAGATGAAATTTTGACGACTGACCATATTCAGATTAAAACAATCAATGACCAATAGAATAATTTTGGGTTTAAAGCAACTGGCACAGACCTTCGTTGCAGAACTGATCCAAATGAAAGATAATATTATGCAGAAAGTAAATAATAAACAGTCTTTGGCTTGCAGTTAAAATTTCAAAGACACCGTTTTTTTATCAAGATTGGCCTTTTTGATTATAACTATCAAGAGAAAAAATATTTTGCTTTGTTGTTGGTCACACTACAAATGGCATAGGACAGGCGTTTGTTTACAGCAAATAAAAAATTAAGAACAATGCATATTCCCAATAGGAATCTTCCTCTTTCTATTTCTGATAATCATATTTACATTCTGAATATGACACTGACATTAAACATCATCAAATTCAAGTTTTTCGATTTCCGTCTTTTTGCAACATCATTACCTTATTTTCGACATTTGTATTTTTCTTTTGTGCTCGTTACCAAACTGAACACATGATATCTCGAGATATTTCACACTAATACCTATCTTCAACAACAAATTAATCAAACCAATATATTCTTCTTCTTGTATTGTTTGTTCCTGCATAAATACGTTATGGTTTCGTTGCATCTTTCACTGTCTAATCAATAAAGTTATAGAAAGGATGCTATAAAGG
>OZ038518.1:26925870-26988394 GCA_964036315.1 Acanthosepion esculentum | reverse complement strand
ACAAAGGCGTTCAATTATCTGATATGCGTAAATACACATGCAGCAAATAATAACTTGAAATGAATTATTGTACTAAAGACACAAAAATATAGAGAATCCATTTAACTGAAAAGGTTTCCCAGGTTCCGATAAAAGTTATGATTGTTCTTGTAATGAGTCGCCTCTTTCTGAATTGCAGACACAATACAGGCTGTTTCAAAAATATCTGAGTAACTACATAGTCTAGGCAAATGAAACTAAACACGCTTATTGTTAAAGAGTTAAGCGCTTCGGAATCCTTATAAATAGCACTATGTTATATATGAAATAAACATCCCGTTAATTAATCGTTGAAACTTGGTCGCCTGTCGTGAAGTCTAAATTGATAAAACAATTTGTCACCATGAGAAGAAAAAAGAAAAGAAAAAATAAAGTCTGATGTCATTCACATTGAAGAAATGTTCAACATAAGAAAAGCTAATGTTTAAAACATTCGATAATGTTTAATGTTTAAAAATGATAATGTTTAAAACATTCGATAATGTTAATATTTCATATTAACACTGAAAATTATGGTCTTCTTAAGAAAATATTTTAAAGGTTTTCACGAATTTCGATCGTGAAATCAAATCGTGCATGTATGATTCTCGTTCTTTCAATATATAGATTAAACAACATCCTGTTTATTTTTGTATACACACACATGATAGCTGTCGACTCATTAAAAGAGTATGACGCTCTCTGACAAGTTTCAGTCAAGTTTTTAGTTCTCGTGACTTTTAATGCTTATTGCAGATACGGCAAACTAAATTGTTTTGTACAAGGCTTTTTTGGTACTGTTTTGCAAACTTTGTTCAGGTTGATCTCGGGTTTTCATTTCATGAGTGAGATCCGAGCGGATTCACATATTGCATGTTATTTCTAGCGTTGTACTGATCGTAATTTGACAAAGGTCTACCCGTAGGACTTTTCCTGTGGCTAATAAGGCCTGCATTGGAGTGACATCCTGTGCTATATTCATCGGAGTTAAACTGATGGATTTCTGGATCAATGATTGCCCCTTTCCTAGCTGCACGCTTGATATTTGCCCAACTCATTGAATTTCTTGGAAGATCTTAGTGTCTTCATGAATTATACGCCTGAAATTATTTCAATGATCAGCAGCAGCTTTCCACTCATAATGGAAGGCTACAATGGGTTCTTTTAGTCTGTCCTTGAAGTGCTTCCTTGCGCTTTTGTGCTGGGCACCAGTAGTACAGAGTAACTCACAATAGGATATTTGCTTGGTTTATTCTGTTGTCTTCAAAGTGAATGACATGATACTTAGCGAATCCTGCACCGATGAACACACACGCATGCGTGCGCATGTGGAATATCTCCTATTTTTATGGCAATTACAAAACAGACGAGAAGTATACCACTATTGCATAGAGCAAACTATCCACTACCAAAGACCATTTTGTACATAATCACTATTATTTGCTATGCAGTTTTTGCCAGCAATGAACAAGAATCAACATGTCGCAGTCATAAAACTCTGCTCCAGCGCAGGCGGTCTATTTTTTCCACATGAAATGCGTTATCCTCCGCATTATCATACAGACATCCCTTGTCTGATTGTAAAATTCAGCAAGCTTCAATGTTTGTCAATGGAGACAATTATTCTTATGAAAAATAATAGAAAGATTCACCACAACTTCGGAAGCAATTTCACGTGTTATGTTCTCTCTTTTGCCAGAATAAAATATGGGCTATTTGCAAGAAGGCTCTACTTCTATGCTATTCTACCATTTTCTGTATCTGACGTCATTGAGCAACATACTTTCGGAGCAACACTCTAATTTCTTTAATTCTAATTTCTAATTTTTTCCTTTTACTGAAATTTTCTACTTATTGGTTATTGTTAATGGTTCGTATGCTTGAATAAATTTCACGTTTAGCGACTAGATTCAAATTATTTAATTTATATGAAAGCATTTGTCTGAAAATAATTGAAAACAATCAATAGTATACCATAGAATAAATTGACCATTACCTATGAAGTGAACCGGTACTCTTTGCAGTGTTTCAAAATGGACATACTCCCTTTTTTTTAATGCAAGTTTTGGTTTAACATTTTGGTGCGTTTGCTGCTGACCCTATTCGAAATGTATCAGTAATAAGTTAGTCACTAGACCTTTCAAACTTGAGTCGCCATCACCCAATCGATTTTGGTGCGTTTGCTGCTGACCCTATTTGAAATGTATCAGTAATAAGTTAGTCACTAGACCTTTCAAACTTGAGTCGCCATCACCCAATCGATTTGGCTGGGATTGCTCCAATTTACAAAATGTAACCTAATTTCTTTTATCAGGATTTAAAAAATAATTAAACCTTATTGCAGTTTTACGGTTTTATATACACATTTACTAACCTTAGTTTAGAGTATAGTGGGAAGATCATGTCTTCCAAATTGTTACGCCACACCTGGTTTGAAAATCAGCCTTCCAAATTCTTACGTGAATTACTGGAACTTGTTTCTGTCCCGTCATAGAACGTGTCGTTTTACACGAAGTTAGTTTGGTACACCAGCAGCATACTGTTGTAAACATCGAAGTTTCAACAATATTTACTTTCTTGACAGCAAAACTTCTACCATGAAATTATGTGTAGGAAAAATAATTTAAATAGCGTAGTTTCCATTTTACACTGTACTTCATCATAAAATATGTCCGCAGTTTAAGAGAAACGTGAGAATCGGACCAAAGAGCAAATAAACTGGTCAATTTATGGCCTCATTCGACAGATATCGGGAGATAAAATCGTCGCCATTTCGGGCAAGCTATCATCTTGATTAATAGTCGACTTGTGTCCATTCTGAAATAATTGAGGTGCGATTAGCCGAACGTAAAGAAGAATTAGAATTTTAAGCTTGTCGAGGAGCGTCTCTAATAGCATTATCGCCTCACTGAGAAAGTTTCGATACTTCTATGAGGTTTGATAATCTTCCAAATGGATTATACTATATAATACAATTTAAACCGTGTCATGTAACTGAAAAGAGGATTCAGTATCAATTTATGTGACCCTTTCGCTTTCGGTCATTTATACTGAATTCGTATCAAATCTGGGTAGCGTCAAGAAAGAGGAGACAATAAGAAATGTAATTAAAGAAAAATATGCGTTCTCCGGCAGGATTTGAAACTGTGTCCCCGTTTGTAGGAGAAACCGTCTTTAGATTTCTCGAATATTTGTTGACGAAAATAAATAAATAAATATACTGTTTAATAAATAAGCGGAGGTTCTACTCCAATAAAAATAGCGTTTAAGAAATATACTTGGTTAGTTTTAAAAAGAGCTTAAAATTCAAATTCAATATCCTCACATGACATGCTTTTTGAAGGGAATTTGTGCAAAAGCAAACGAAACAGACTGGAATCTGAATTCTGTTTAACGGTTATACTTCCAGCGCCGATAAGTGTTATGCTACTCGCACATGACACAATTTTCTTCTTCTTCTTTATGTACAGTGTTCCCTCAGGACCTAGGCGATCATGGCCCTCCACAACTTCCTGTCATTTGTAATTCTTAATAAATGAATTTTATATATTAGGTACAGTAAGAGATTGACAATGATAAGAGTAAAATGAACAATTGTCCACATATGCAGAACGCAATCTGTTTTTATACAGAGTGAAACGCTTATTGACCTTTTCAAAAAAGGATAGAATATAATCTGAGTTGTTGAATAAATACTCATAAACAATTTCAGGAATATTTTTTTTTCGATATAATACCAATTTATGTCAAAGTATTTAAATGAATTATTTAGGAAATGAATCTGTCAGGTTGTATCTGTTAGTTGTAATTTTGAAAAAGAAGTTTACCGTAATGTAGATGCACATTGTTTACTTCAACCTTTGGGGTATCAACAACAACGCCATGGTAAAGGTGAAAGAAGTGTCGGTCGGAGTTGAAACAACGAATTGGGAATGTTTGCAATTCAGGAATGAGTTTTGTACCAACATCTAAGGATACATGTGCATTATATATATATATATATATATATATATATATATATATATATATATACATATATATATATATATATATATATATATATCTGTGTGTGTGCGTGTGTATATATATACATGTTTGTGTGTGTGCAAAAATTAAAATACAATATAACTAAAACACAAAATACAGTATATATCTGTAAAAAGTTAATATGAATAAAACAAAAGTGAAAGTTTTCTTTTTGTCTTTATTCACAGACAGACACACACACACACACACACACACACACACACACTCACACACACACACACACACACACACACACACACATATATATATATATATATATATATATATATATATATATACAGGTGCAAGCAAACAGCTTGAAAATCACTTGTCATTCTCTGAGTAAACCACTCGGGGGTTTGAGTAAGCAATTGAATGGAGGTTCTGTAAAGTATTCAAGATTATGACTGGCATTTAATTCTGAGAAAGGAAAATTCAGATTGAAAAGTCTTCTGAACTTTATAGTTCAATCTATAACAGAAAAATTATGATATTCTCATAATGTATGGGGGTGCTGAAAATTTTTCTAACCACCATATATATATATATATATATATATATATATATATATATATATATATATATATATATATATATATATATAATCACTATGGATTTCGTTAATCGGACTGACTTCCTCATCTTGGTTGCTTTCCTCACAACGTTTCGGCCGTCTGATCCTCCGGCCTTCTTCAGGTGCATCTCGAACTCGGGAACCGTCGGTCTGGAATGTCGAACCCAACCCTTTATTGTTAAGGGGGTACCATGTTCTCGTTCCATTAAGAAATCCATAGTGAAAACCCCTCATCCCAAAAATATAGACAATTACTATATATATAATCGTCAGGTGCTGATTGAATATATATAAACATTGAGCACTATTTCATTAGAACCAGCACTTAATGTGCGATATTTTAAATATATATATATATATATATATATATATATATATATATATATATATATATATATATATATATATATATATGTGAAAATTTCTCAAATTTAACTTTTAGGGAAGACAATATTTGTAAATAAATGACAATAAGAAAACAGTAATTGCTGACGCGTTTCGTCCTAATGCGGACTTTTTCAAAGCAAGTAACGAAATGATTTTAATCAAACAAAGAAAATTAATAAAAACAAAAAACAGAGTGTTCTTAGCAACGGGAATATATATGTATATACGGATCGTCTACTCAGATATGAGTATCCACTAAAACAACGCTTATTTAATTATTAATAATAATAATAATAATATATATATATATATATATATATATATATATATATATATATATATATATATATATATATATATATAATATCACTCGTTCCGAAACGAGGATGGTTCTGCACATGTATTTTCAATTAAAGTTAAATCATCTTTGTTGGTAGTTTAGCGGTTCATTTGGTCGTCTCTCTCATCACCACATTTGACACATACGCACAAAACAGACACGCACACTTTACACTTTCACAGAGAAAATAATCAACGTAACACGAATAAATTGCGCATAAATTATTTTTAACTTAGTATAAAAATAACGAAAATGAGAAAATCTATAATCAATTGCTGAAACCTCCTGAAGAGTGAGACGAACGATTACAAAAACTCCGTCTAGAAACTGTGAAATCAATGTTGTGAATATAACATCGATCAACTCAGGAATTTTATTTGTATTAATCCTATATATATATATATAGTCAGACGTCTTGTATATTGTCAGACGTCTTGTATAAAATAGGGAGCAGTAAAAAAAAACAACATCATATATCAATTTAAATGTTCTTTGAGAGATTGTATCTCTGACAAAAATGTGAATATATATGTTGGTTTTATGACTACGACTCTGTCAAGAAGACTTACATTTTACATGAATGATTAGAGTTCAATCTCCCAACATTTAAAGGAACATTCCTGGTCACATTTACGGTTTAGAAAAATATTAAAAGACAATACAACTATACTCCACCACGAAAATAAAAAACAAAATCTTCAAATGCTGACAGCCCTTCAAATAAAACAATTACGGCCCAAAATAAATATAATCAATTATGAGTCTAGCAACAAAGATTTAAAATATCAAAATTGTAATTGGTAAAACCACAATTAAAAACAATATTTTAAAACAATTTTAATAAGAATTTAGAGAAATTAAATAGCCCCCCCTTATATAGCGGTAGATATTTTTGAATTTTACAAAGTTTATGCTCACATATACATACATTAATTCTTTGTCTTAGCAATTCACCCACTGAAAATGATCTTGAATGAGATTGAAAGTACTCGGGAAAATAAAGAACATATGGATAATTACGGCTTTTTATTTTATCAATTTTGTACACTAAGAAAATGATTCGTGAACTTGAGAGGATTACAATAAAAATAAATAGACATAATATATCTAGATTATTTAACCAATATATATATATATATATATATATATATATATATATATATATAATTGTTTATTTGGCGACAATCCCTATTTTATACAAGTTTCATTAAAGCTGACTCACTGACAAAGGTACTGCAATTAAGCTTTTTATTCAATTCTTCTTCCGTTCGCATAAATGTTTTTTTCGGGACATAAATGTGTAAAAACTGTCCCAAAATTCTATATTACCGAGCGCTTTCGACTATTCTATTAGCCATTATTAGGATTTTGTTTTAAAATTTTTAACTTAAGATGTAAATTTTTATATATGAGTATCTATATTAATGGAAATGTTTTTTTCAAAAACACGGCCAGTACGTTGTGGCTATGTTCATAGTGTTGGCTTTTTATTTTCGTATTATTAATCCTTCCATTGCTTTTATTCTTTTTACGGGGAGGCTATAGTAGACGAGTATTTTGCGTATGGTTTTTGGTAGGCATACGTGTGTTTAAATGAGACCCAATTGAGTTATGGCCAGAGATAGATGTAACGTGAGTCTTTTTGATAGGCAGGTAGTGGGATGTCCAATACAGTTATTCATGCATTTGGTTTGAACGCAGTTACTTAAGGGGCATGTGAATAATATATTTTTTTATTTATTTGCGCACTCTATGTCCAGAAAAAACATATAAGAACACAAGAAAAACATTGGAAAAAAGCTTAATGTCAGTAACTTATCAGTCATCTTTAATGAAACGTGTGTATATATATATATATATATATATATATATATATATATATATATATATATATATATATATATTAAATATGTAAATTCATACTCTAAGAAGCGAGAATAGACGTAATTGAAAAGTAGTCATGCGACATTGTTAAAAGGCTTCTCCAACCGGTCAACAAACCATTTATCATAAACAGCGGAATAGTATTTATATATATATATAAATATATATATATATGTGTGTGTGTGTGTGTGTGTGTGTGTGTGTGTGCGTGTGTGTGTGTGTGTGGCATACCTTACTATGAATAATTTTTACCCTGAGAACTCAAATTGCTTTATGCGATATTTTTTACTTACATCATTTCGTATATAATTGTTGGGGTTGCGTCCCTTTAAATATACATACCTGGCACATGCCGAGTAGGGCTTATCATCTCTCGGAGGACGGAGGCGCAACATCGGAAAATAATACTGCAAAGTGCCCAGTCCTGGGGAACAGCTGCCCGAGGCTGCATCATCTCATTGCGCTAGAGAGTGGGATCGGTGCTCGTGGCGAGCACCGATCCCAACGCAAGGCCAACGCAACCGACGGTTATGGGGGCTTGATTTTTCTATTTGTTCCGGGTGTACGCGCTCGGGTTTTCCCACATTAAACCCGACTTTGTGTTACATCTCGTCTCAGTGGGGAGACAAGCGTAAATACCTACTGTATTGGTGTTGTAAGCAACATTTTTCGAATATCCAACACCTTTTTGTGGCATGATCTTCCCTATTGGTGCTCTTAATAAAAATGATGTTTTTGGCCCATTGTAGGGCAAAAGTTTGGGACCCCCTCTACATTTCATAATTACTAAATTTATTTGGTTTAATTAACTCCTACTAAGCTAAGAAGCTGAAACTATTTAACCCATTAGTGCATGACGTTTAATTTTTATAGAGGAAGGTTACCATTTTAAATCCACCAACTCTAAGATGACCATGAATAAAATAAATAAAAGGTAAAGTAGGTAAAAAGTGTAAATGTTTTAAGGAAACTTTATGCAGTAATGAGTTTGTTTATTATTATTATTATTATTATTATTATTATTATTATTATTATTATTATTTTTATTATTATTATTATTATTATTATTATTATTATTATTATTACTGTTATTGTTGTTGTTGTTGAATATATGATATATTGGGACGAGAATTTTTTAACACCATGACACAAATAAAATTTACGAAATGAAAATACTCATGCACCCCTTAACTAGATATTGTTATGGAAAAGTAATGAGTATATATTCCCGATGAGATATCCATTAAGAACGCACGCACGCACGCACGCACGCACGCACGCACGCACGCACGCACGCACAAACACACGAATAAACAAGAAGAGAAAGACTCTAAATGAAATCGGCTAAATTACATACACAAAACACATATTAAAATTATCATACTTCTTTCCTTAAAATACACACACACACACACAGGCGAGCGCGCGCGCACACATATTTCTAGGTACCTCTACAAAATCGCTAAAAAAATCAGCATACCGTGATAAAACATGTAAGAAGGATCAAAGTATTTTTTGAATATTTAATTATTTTTTTTCCTCCTTTTTAGAACATTCGAAATTTTGACTTTTAAATTGAATAATAGTTTTAAAATTCAGTTTCAATGTGATAATTCTCAGGATATGTTGTCATTAAGTAGAACTATATTTACTGGATTCTCCTGCTTGTGTGGCATGGTGCATGGTACAGAGTGCTGAGCCAGACGTGCGGTCTTCCAGCAGACATCCTCTTGACCCAGGGCCGCACTATCTCCTCAAGGCACTTGATGTAGGCCTCCCTAACCCTGTGTGACGATGAATCGAAACATAACATCGCCTTCACTAGTGATCACTGCAAACACCTTTGTAATCACCATTAAACTCTTTCCGAATCTGCACTGTGCTCACATTGACATCCGAATTGGAACTTCCGACGCAAGTAAATATGTTATAGCAATGTTTTATTTTCCAAACACGGTCAGCACATTGTGGCCGTTATCATAGTTGATATGAGTGTTGTTTTTTTGTTTTTTTTATTAATAAAATTTCCATTATTTTTAGTCGTTTTTTTTACATGTGGATGAAGCTATTATATTTGTATTATCAACGAGTATGTTGCGAATGGAGTTTGGCAAGTCTCCATGTGTATTTAAATGAGACTTAATTGAGCAATGGTCAGAGACTCACGTTACAACTTTCTGACATGTGTGTGTGTGTGTGTGTGTGAGTTAGTGTGTGTGTGTGTGTGTTAGTGTGTGTGCGTGCGTGCATGTGTGTGTGTGTGCGCGCGCGCGTGTGTGTATGTGTAATGTATGACTACAGATGTAAATCCACGTCCGATCACCCGTTATACCCAATCAGGCAGCATTTGTGATTTAATTTTCTTTTTCGGAACAGTAAATGTTTTTTTGTTGAAAAGTTGCAACCGATGCCAGCAAGTTCATGCAAAAAAACGAAAAAAAAACAAACACTTTCATCCATAAACACCCACGAAAAAGAAAAGAGAATATGGAAATAAAAATGAATAGATTTCTATATTTCTTTCATTTCGCAATTGGCGCGGGTCCTATCGATATGTCTATCTTAGCATGTTCTGATCTATCTATCTATCTATCTATCTATCTATCTATCTATCTATCTATCTATCTATCTATCTATCTATCTATGTCTTTTTCAAATCTCACATGTTTCATTTCTTAACCTTGATTAGGTAGTTCGTTTGTGAATTTTTTCTCATACCTCTGATTTTGACGAGTTATCAGGTATGACTAAATTCATTCCGATACTCACCTGAAGCCAGTTTTAGTCGTGGTAGCAAAGTTAGATGCAAATTTTGAGGCACTTTTATGTAAGTCTAACCGTTTTGGTCGCATAGCATGGAATTTAGCACTGGAAATCCTACATGAGTCTGAAACTGGGAAAGCGTAAAATCCAATTCCTCAACTTAAGATTTACTTAATATAATTCTTTTACTTTTTTCCCAAATAATAGCCTGACACAAGATGAACATCGTCGCCAACAAAATCTCCTGTTTGGATTGTAAGCTACTTTATCCAGAAAACCGGCATATGGTCGCTATAAGAGATCATAAATTTGCATTAATTCCAATTTGAAAATAATCGCCATCATGAACTCTTGGAAAATTATTTAATTTAAAAAAATATGTAATTTCACAAAATATTTCCAGTATCCATATTTTTAATACAAATGTTTTACTGAATAATATATTTGAAATAAGAAAAACTAACTACTTTGCAATCTTTTGTGATCTGCATCCCCAACTCGAACCCATCCTGTCGTATTTGGAACTGAATAATCATCTTTTGTACAAAACCATTTCTTTGGCTTCACATGAAAAGATTTTTACGTAAACTGACCACAAATTAATTAATGAATATTTTTTATGACATTGGCATTTTATTCTGAGAAACTTATAAACAAATAAATATCGTTAAACGCTTAGAATTCATGCTCCTCTTGGTGTTCGTTGTATAATTTCTTTTCTGGTAGCAAAAAAATCAAGATTTGCGGTAAAATTCATTTTGAATTTTCAAAAACTAAAATCCTAAAAGTATACCCCAAAGTTCAATTTGTTAGCACAGAAAATATATTGGCCATAACTGTAGCCTTCATAACAGACAAACGAACAAAAAACATTTGCTTAATTATAGTAAGATAATTATTTACGAATAAATGAAGTACTCTGTAATGAATTAAAATTCATTTTCCATTTCAAATTTAATGTTATTTTTAGAAAACGTAATAAGCAAGAATCTTGTGTTAAACTGTTTTTGAATATACAGGGTCCGGCAGAAGTACCTCCGACATGTTAAACTGTCACCAGTGTAGTGCTAGTAAACTTAGACAAGTGGCAATCGTGTCCTCATCTAGCAAATGCCTTACCATATTTGTTTTCATATGCCATCAGTTACCATCATAGTTTGGACCGGTGCACACGGTGCGTTTGCTGTTGAACCTTTTTATGACTGGTGAATCTGTAATTGCAACACAGAGACCTTTTCATGCTCATTTGAATGACGCTGTTCATGGTTAGAAAATCGATACCGATATGGGTTGAACATTTCAAGGCCATAGGTTAAGTGCTTAAAAGAAAGTCATGTGAAAGAGCTCGAAGCTCTCGAAAATGACCAGGCTCTAGAAATCGTCTACAAAAATCAATGGCGAAAAGAGGCCACCATTTGGAGGATGTCATTTTAAAAACCAAAAGTGTAACCCTTTGTTTAAACAACAGGGAAATATGTTTTTTAATAGAAGTCACCTTGGTCTTTTTTTCAACGTTCAAAAATGTGGGATGTATTTCTACCGTATCTTATATTTGTTTACAAGTTTTCTTCTTTAATAAATTGTGAAAATATTCACGATAGAAAAGGAAAAGAAAAATAATTGGAAAGATCAATGAAATAATGCTACTTGAGAAATAATGATACGTTTATTTTATAAAAAAATATTTCTATATAAAATTATGTAAAAAAGATTATTTTTACAAAATGAAGTTATCATTATTTCATGGATATTTATATGAAACGTCAGTGATCTTTTCGTTTCCCCCTCTTTCAGTATTAATAAACATACATATATATATCGACAGATTATAAATGTTCAAAATTAGGTAGATGTTACAGTAACATATATTATAGGTATAACCACACAAAATATGAGTGAAGCGTGAGCACACACACACACACACACACACACACACACACACACACACACACACACACACACACACACGAGCGCCCATAATACTCAAATTGGTGGACAAAGTGTTGTACACACGCAAATACGAATGCAGGAAATTTGGGGTACACAACTTTAGGTTAATTTTCAGGATATTCTCCATCTCAGTTCTCCCATGGCAAAATAATAATTTGCAGAATTAGTAAGTCGGAATATAATTTTCCATCATAGGGGGAGACAAAAGAGTGACGTTGTTCTAGATTAAGCTAAGTAATCATCTGTCTCCAATGATATTTTCGTTCTCTCTTTCTCATTCCTCCAGCTGTAATCACAACAAATGCTTGCTGCTCAGCCAATGAAAATAGATACCACTACATGACGTCAGGTTGTCGACAGAAGCATAAAAGAACGACACATGATCATCGAATGGCAAAACGGAGACTGAAGCCCGTCGGATCGATATTTTTTATTGTTTCCTGAAATGTCAGCGCCGAGTCAAGTACTGTTGCGAAACAGGGAAGAGTAGAAGCAATTACGTCCATAAACATAACTCGGTACATACTTACGATGTAATTTTCGATGTTGTTGCCTCTCGGGGTATGTTGCTGGGTGGTAGGAAAGTGACAATAGTGTTAGAATGATTCAACAGAGAGAAAATTAGTTCTGCTTTATTATCAGTCCATATAAGTAAATAGCAAAACTATGCTATATCTATCTATCTATCTATCTATCTATCTATCTATCTCATAGTTTTTCTCTTTTTTCTTTCTTTCTTTCTTTCTTTCTATCTATCTATCTATCATAATTTGTTTCTATCTATATATTTTTTATTCATTTCACCCAAGCAAGACAGGACTGCTACTAGTACGGAGGGAGTTATAGAGAGTGAAAGTGAGCGAAAAGACTGAGTATAGGGGGATTGAGGAAAGGATAAAAGCTGAATGGGGTTCAAGAAGATACAAGATGCCGATTGACGTTGCATTTAAATTTCTGAAGATTATAAACAGAAGGGAGTTCCACAGGCGGTAAGTGCGAGAAAAGAAACTGTTGGACTAGAAGTGGCGGTTACATTTGCCTAATTGAACACTAAAAGGTTAGGACCTAGATGCCAATCTAGTAGCACACTTAAACTCACGTAGTCCGGACACCAGGGGAAAAAGCTTGTCAGAGCAGTAGCCATGAAAATATTTGTAGAAAAGACAGAGGGAAGCCACATCGATGAGAAAGTGACTGAAGTCAAGATGACAAGTCAGGATCGATTACATTGCAGATCCTTCTTTGGATTTTGTTTAGAACCTCGAGATGAATAGCAGGAACACCAGACCAGACATGGCAACAGTATTCAATGCACGGACGAATGGTATATTTATATATATAAGACGGACTATTACAAGAGAAACCTTCTGGCACAACACCGTAACCCAACTTTCCTTGCAGTAGATGATTCGATGGAGTCGTTCCACTTCAAGTCAGTTGAAAACATGAGGCCAAAAAAGCGCAGTGTGTTGCCCTCCGTAAGTCTAGCTTCAACAATGCTGATGTTTCTCTATGTCGGTTAAATGAGAGCAATTTCGTTTCGGAGGCATTAAAATTAATGATTGGAGGTCTTTTTCAAGAGCAGCGGCCAGGTCAAATTTGACAACTCGGATTTTCTATTGGGGCAGGAATATATTGTAGTGTCATTGGGATATCCTACTTGGGAACTGATGACATCAGGAAGATCATTGATGAAAATCAGAAACAGCGTAGAATCTGGGATAGAGCCGATTCAAAACGGCCTTTATTTCACAATTTGGATTAAATCAAACAAACGTCTAGTAATAGTAAACCCAGAGCTTAAGTAGAAGACCTGCGTGCCTATCAAACGCCTTCGAGATATCTAGAGCCACAGATCGATCATCGCCGTTATTATCAAGAGCTTGATAAACATATTCCGTGATGGCCGTTAGCACATGAACGGTAGACCTGGCAAAACAAAAACCATATTGTTTGTCACAGAGTAGGTCGTGAGAGGTAAGATGCGTAACTACTTCGGCATTGATTAAACCCTCGAAAATGCTTTGCCGAAAAGCAGTAGGTGACTAATCAGGCGAAAGTTCTCCAGAGTTCTTAAAAACAGGAATTACAGAGAAGAACTTCCAACAAGCCAGAAAGCATGAAGCATCGAGGCAATAGTTGCAGAGTTTGGAGAGAACTGGAGTTAGCTCGGGGGTACATTTCTTTAAGACGATGGCTGGGATCTCGTCACTTCCACTTGCATTATGGGTGTCTAATTTAGAAATAATATCCGAGACCTATGACGGGGTTATGCGCATATCACTCAGTAGAGCTTCTGTTCTATGAGGAAAATCAGGTGTCGTTACACCAATTGAATTGAGTGTTGAGTTGGAAGAGAATTTCCGAACAAAGCATTCAACTTTATCTGCTGTAGATGTCAGGACTTCAAATTGATTGAATGGAGGTGGGATTGACAATTTGCTGTTGTTCAGTACACTCTTGCAGAGTCGCTAATACTCTCTAGAAACAAACTTGCGAAATGCTATACGTTGTTTCATTTTATCAGCAAACAGTAACTTCGCTTCTTTGAGGACATGCTTGCACTCGTTACGAGCAGAGACCAAGAGACGTCAGTTGCAATCAGACATGTCGCTCTGCTACAGCCGTGAGCTATAGTGATCAGAGTTGCCAAGAGGGAAGAGCTGCAAGGTGCAACGAGTCCGGGATAGAGGTAAAGAAGGGATCTAGAAGAGAAGCTTGTTCATGAGGGATACTGGGGAAACGCGTGGGGAAGTCCACCACTTGCGTGAGAAATTAAGGGTCTGGATTCCAGCGGAGTCAGTGACAGAGTGTTTAAACCCCCTGACATGGTGGGCATTAACGTTGCCAAACACAAATATATTTGCAGACGGGTATAGTGAGATGGCCGTGTCTATATTATCAGAAATACTACCTAGCATGTAGCAGTTATGAGAGGAAGGAGAACGATAAAGAAAGAGATAGCTGACTAAATTAAGTAGAGACAGACTGAGACACATGTAAGTGTCGTGTAGAGATTCAAGAGAGAGAGAGAGATGTTCGCGAACAAACTTCCAGGCCATGCATGTGGACATTAGAGGCCTTCCTAAAGATAGCCAGGAAACGAGAAATCAGAGGAGGGAACTGAAGAGTTAGTTTAGTTTCATAGAGAGCTAGGGTGTCCGGAGACTTTTCAAAGAGGAACGATTCTACACTACAGATGTTGGTACGAATACCACGAATGTTGGAAAAAGAAACGCTGAAGGGTTCAGGGGATTTTTGTCGAGCTGGTTTAGATTTGTATCTTTGATTTTTTGTTTAGATTTGTATCTTTGATTTTTTGTTTAGATTTGTATCTTTGGTATCTTTGGTGTGTTTTTTGGTAAGTACTAGCAGTCTAATTTAACATGTGCAGGAAGAGAACTGGCGCAGACTGCAACATAGTATGGCCTCGATGTTGCTCTACGGAGGTGCTTGCATGGACACCCTTCCATGCACGACATGGTACTGCAAGAACGCTGATATTATGCAACTGTTGATCAGAGCAGCTTCTTAAGATTCTGCGCAAGAGTTCGTGATTCTAACTACCAGTCAAGAACAGTAACCAAAAAACTGCCAACCCGGTGCACTATGTATATAGAGATATTATCACCATCCCCACGTATCACAAAAAAATCATGACAACACCACTATTAAGGCCCGAGAAAAAAAAAGAGAAAAAAAAAGGATAAGCCACTAGAAGGGAGAGGAGTATGTACCGGATAATAACAAAACCCACCTACTCATATAAAAAACTAAACAAACAAACAAAAACTAAAACAAACAAACAAAGCAGTTCTGGTTCTGATTTCCATTTCAGTTATTTCGAGGAATGAACATTCATATAACTAAATTGGAGCATAGCTTCTATCTATCTATCTATCTATCTATCTATCTATCTATCTATCTATCTATCTCTGTCTGTTTCTCTCTCTCTCTCTCTCTATATATATATATATATATATATATATATATACATCATAGTTTATATCTATCATAGTTTATTTCTATCTATCTCTATATAATTGCTCTTTCTATCAGTCTATATATCATAGTTTATATCTCTATATATATATGTATATGTGTATGTGCCTGTGTGTGTTTATATCTATCTATCTATTTATATATATATATATATATATATATAATAATTTGTTTCTATCTGTATATCATACTTTTTCTATCTCTCTCTCTCTCTCTCTCTCTCTCTATATATATATATATATATATATATATATATATATACATCATAGTTTATATCTATCTATATATAATAGTTTCTTTCTATCAATCTCTCTCTATATATCATAGTTTATATATATATATATATATATATATATATATATATATATATATATATGCGTATGTATCTGTGTGGGTGTGTTTATATCTATCTATCTATCTATCTATCTATCTATCTATCTATCTATCTATCTATCTATCTATCTATCTAAGTGTGCGCTAGAAATACCTCCCACATTTGAAACTGTCACCTTTGTGGTCCTCCCAAACTTAAGCAACTGGCAATGGTGTCTTCTTCTAGCTAATGTATTACATTTTTTCAGATGCCATAAGTTGCAATCATTTCTTGTATCTGTGAACACCGTACGTTTGCTGTTGAAGAGTTTTTTTGTTTTTTTTAAATGGTGAATCCGTAATATAGAAGATATACTAGGTTGAGTTAACTGTCCGATGCTATCATGAATATTTCGAGGAATTCAATATTCAAACAAAGAACGCCAAATAGTAATTGAAACGAATGAGGAGCTAAGATTAGCATCGGCATCAACGAACATTATTCTAAACTCGCAGAATTAGTAACAGTAAATGAAAATAAAGAAATAAATTGAATTAATTAAATTAGTAAATACATAAGTAAAATGAACAAGAAGAGAAGAGATTGAAATTGAACGATTACTTACAAAGAGAATCAAACGGGCTGACGAGCGACAGAGAACACATACTAAATATTGTTAAGTCGAACGAAATGCCAATATTGGGTTTTTCTTCTTTTTTTTTCCTATTTCATCTTCGAGTGGCTTTTGCACGCGACGAGAATCAGGAAGGGGGGCACGTTTAGTCTGACCGTTATTCGCCGGCAGGGGGGAAGTCAAAAACACACCAACATGACAAAACATTCATTTTTGATTGTAGACTTATTCGAGCAACCACTTTACGAACAACCACATAAAATAGGAAAGATTTCAGTTGTCAATTGATTCTTTATTATGTGTGTATGAGGAGTTCATAATAAATAGTGTTATGCAAGTATCTATGGATTTTCATGCATCTTTTATTTTTATTTTTCAGAAATTAAATAAAAATTCATGAACGCTATATTTTTTTTAAATAAATAAATAATCGCACAAAAAGAAGTGTGGTAGAAGGTGAGGAGGAGGATGGGCAATGAAGTGTATTGGAACTGTATCGGTGTGAGATTAAATGAAATATACATACGTTCTTTTCATCCCACTTCAAATGAACTCAAAAGGAACTTTTTAGTATGTATACAACGCGACATAATTTCCGTTTCTCTGATTTAAAAGTTTTTGGGTCTGGAAATGTTATTATAGCTAATAAATTAGCTATAATAACATTTCCTCCTCCTCTCCCACCTCCTTCTCCTAACCTTCTACCACACCTCACGTTGTGCGCCTATTCATTCATAATTTTTTTATATAGCGTTCATAATTTTTTATTTTTAAAAAATAAAGCATTATGAAATCATTTGACGAAATCGCCTGAATATACCGAGAGGTTAAAACCAAGGTAGCGGAATAGGATGATTTCCTAATTTTATATATATATATATATATATATATATATATATATATATATATATATATATATATGTTGCATTGAATAATAAAAAATCATCGAGGAAAGAGGCGTAGTTTTTTCCTATCCACATACTTTCGATATCCTCCAAGATCATCCTCAGAGCTGAATTACAAAGGCAAACGTATTGTAATTTTGATAAAATCTGAATTTCGTTGTGATAGTGATAAAAAAACACACGCGTGTGCACACTCTGTTATAATCATTTTTAAATTGGAGGAGATCGAAAGTACATGGGTAGGAAAAACTAACATCAAGTAACTGATTAGAGAACTGGAAAGGATCATTATAAAAATCAATAGACATATGTTTATATTGTTCAATGAAATATGTTTGAATGAAGATATGCTGCCTAAACACACACACACACACACACACACACACACACACACACACACACACATATATATATATATATATATATATATATATATATATATATATATATATATATATATATATATAATGGACGACCTATTTTTATTAAATTGTGGCGGATGCTAGTATATGTAAAAACTGTGAATTAACCTTAACGATTGTCTTTGGGTGAAGAAAAAGACTAAATAGAGTAAACTCTGCACAAATCCGGATTGGAGTCGCCCAAGGCACAAGAATGACGTCATACATTGCTTCCTGACGACACCAGCAGCTGCGCAGGTAACAAATTGCATTGGTTTATTCTCTTTTTTGGACTGTACTGTTTGGGCAACCAAAGATCTTCATAATTCCTGCTCAGGTTGCAACATACCATGGTCTCTCGAGACGGACAGAAGCCAAACTTAATGCAAATCAACTCGTTCGTCATAGTTTAATGCAATCATGGACATCATTTCATGTTTACTGTATTTCATTTTCATGAGTCACAAATTACATATATAGGAATCTTAGTAAATATTCTCCTTTTCCCAAATTAGAATGACTTCTTAATATCATGACATATATTTCTGTGTATTTACATACATACTTATTTTTACATGAGTCATAAACTAGATAGATAGGAAGCTCATTAAATATTCTCCTCTTGCTAAATTAGAAGGAATAAACAACATATATTTCTGTGTATTTAGACGCAAGCTTATTTTTACATGAGTCATAAACTAAATAGATAGGAAACTTAGCAAATATTATCGGCTTCCCAGATAAGAATGACTTCTTAATATCACAACATATTTTTCTGTATATTTACATGCATGCTTATTTTTTCTGAGAATTTACATCTAAAATCTTTTTTATGAGTCATAAACTAGATATATAGGAGGATCTGCAATATTATTGGTCTTGACGTAAAATCTCGGCTTCAGAGTCTTTCCCACCGCCTTAATGTAGGTAACCGGTGTCTTCTCTATAAATGCGTTCACGGTAATTGTTCTGACAATCTTCTCCGCTTCCCAAATAAGAATGACTACTTATTACCAACACATTTATTTCTGTCAATTTACATGCATACTTATTTTTATATGAGTCATAAACTAAATAGATGGGAATCTTAGCAAATATTCTCCTCTTCCCAAATTAGAATGAATTTTTAATGTCACGACATATATTTCTGTGAATTTACATGCAAACTTTATTTCACATGTGTCATAAACTAGATAGATTGGAATCTTAGTAGATATTCTCCTCCTCCCCAAATTAGAAGGACCTCTTACTATCACAACATATATTTCTGTGAATTTTACATGCATACTTTTTTGTAAAACACTTAAGCAATAAATTTTCTTGATTTGATAATTTTATTATTATTATTTTACAAATTTATGAAATCTATCTGGATGCTATAACCTTACTTAAGTAGCATCAGTTTTTATTAAACATTAACCCTTACAAAGAAGAGCATCTGTGATTTTGTTACAGATATCTACTAGTTATAAGAGCTAGTATTTGTCTTATATAGTTATTTAATATTTGCCGTATATTGTTAATAAAACCGATATCACGCCTTACTTGGTGCGATTATTGTAACTTTTGTTATATAAGAGGCGATGAATTGGTGCTTTATACCAACAATTGTATTCTTATATACCAAACATTATTCATTTCTGTCTTTAATAGTCTATCCAGTTAATTGTATCTGTTATATGTATATTATTGACACCATCCTAACAAATCTTCAAGATTTTAAGACGAAGTTACAAAATTTCCCTGGGAGCTTAAAATCCCTCTTTAAACAATATCATTCCATTTCATTTGAATGATATACCCAAGAGAATTCCAGGCGTAAATAGGGAACAATCCATGAAAATAGGACTAGCCAATACTTCACCATAAAATCAAAGAATATAGTAATAGTTGGATCCATACTTGCCATTGTTACACTCTGTCGCAATTAGATCTCATTCTGATTCCTTCTGCACGCTGGTCGGATATGAAAGCCTCAAAGGCAGAAAACAAAACAAAAAAGTCGTTTTACGCGCATTAGGCTCCACGCACCACGTTCAATCTACAAAGTGAACTCCGGTGGTGGCCAATCGGAAAACGTTCCCGCCGGTAAAAGAGACGCCCCTTGGGACTACCTGACCTGCTTAAAAGCAGGCTCTGAGGACGACCAGACGCAGTCTCTGTATAAACACAGTTCTCTCCTTAAAAATATGCGGTTTGGGGCCCTTCAATTTACTCTAAATGTCACTTGATTTAATATATACAAAAGGTTGTATGGATTAGCTGAATTTAGAGCGTATTGTAACAGTTTTTAAAGAATATAAGAAATACTGAAAGAAATATTTGTCAGAAAAAGTTTGACCTAATTCTTTTGGATTTTAATTGCTATAGTTTTTGTATATCTGTAGTAGAAGGTAAGGTTGAATATTGATTTGGGTTTCTTATCCAATGAGAGATGCGCCTTTCTTAATGTACATTATCTATCTATCTATCTATCTATCTATCTATCTATCTATCTATCTATCTATGATAGAACCAGTACATTAAGTAAATGATTATAAAACGTTTACAATTTGATTAGAGTAAAAGAAGGAAAATGAAAAATCACTGAATTTGACGATGGATAGAACTTTCGTTTTTCTTTTCGTCGAAGTTATTTCTTTTTAGCTTAACCGCTTTCTTCTTCGAACCGCACGTATATCGAGATAAACAGCCGACAACAAAGTTATCAGTTTGACAAAAAAAAGGATAAAAAACAATACAATTTTATAGCCAACCAGTATCCATTTTTTTTTAAGCAGGAAGGTTCACCAAAGAGAATCTTCACTTGGCCTTTCTTCTCATCAATCAGGAACCAACTCACATATATGCGTGCTATGTGTTATTTATATTCATTTCCACTTGCCAATTGAACTTTTGCTGGACTGACGGTGTTCGTCAGGTCTTCGTCATGGTATCCAAATCGAACCGATTTTATTCGTTCGGCCGTTGTCATAGAAACCATGATGTGATATATGTTACTTATAATAAAGTTTAGAAATGGTATTTCTAAATCTCACTAATAAACATCGTATGGATTTCTTCTTCTGTTCTTTGTTAGAAATCTACAGAGGTTTGCAGTTTATGCGCCTTTCTTAATGTACATTATCTATCAAGAAATCACTTCGACGAAAAGAAAAACGAAAGTTCTATCCATCGTCAAATTCAGTAATTTTTCATTTTCCTTCTTTTACTCTAATCAAATTGTAAACGTTTTATAATCATTTACTTAATGTACTGGTTCTATCATAGATAGATAGATAGATAGATAGATAGATAGATAGATAATGTACATTAAGAAAGGCGCATAAACAGTTTATTTTTACCAAACCAAAATATCTAAAAACAATCATCATAAGACAGATCGATTTAGTGATCAAATCATCGAGAGATAGATACATTTAAACTGGACAGGGGAAGGCGGATAGAAACAGTTCGGAGTAAATTTGAATAGTTTAAAAAATAAGCCACTGATAGAAAAGTAACGTATGAAAACTATAAATATTTTTCAATCCCTTCTTAATTTACATGTTTCTACTGCCATTGTGTCGACTGCCATTGTGTCGACTGCCATTGTGTTGCCTGCGTGTTTCGTGTTCATTAAGTAATGAAAACGAACTCATTTGATACTTGGCTCATTTATTATTTCAATGATATAAAATGTTATAAAATTAACAAATATATTGTAATATTTTATATTCTGTACATTATAAGTTTGTGATTTGTGATTATTTGATACAGCAAAAACCGGGGAAAAGGCTTAACTTGTGAAATACGTCTATAATTCATTTGAAAAAAGTTTCCTTATGTTCATTCAAAATAACTATAAATTGATTTTAAAATACATTCACTATTATAAAATGATATTTCTAAATTAATGAACATCCATAATGATAACATTAATTTATACAATATTACTCTTAAAAATAACACCAACAGTCAACTTTTTAAAATCTTTACAGAAACGGCGACTGAATGAATTTATTTTTTTTTCTCTCGAATAAATAAATTAGAAATTATTTTTTTCTAAATTTGAATAAAAATGTTGTGTTTCTCGGTAAAAGTAAAATTTAATTTATATAAATAAATAGTAAGAATCTAATTTCAAAAGATGATAAACTTATATACTTTTATGATAAAATTCAAGGGGAATTAGAGATTTTTGCATTGCGTTTTTCTTCTCCCAATTTAGTTTTTTATGTTCTATTTTAATTTTTGGACGTGATAACAAAATGATGCAAAAACATGAACATTTTAAATGGCTACTCTTAAAATTCAGATCTTTATTAAAATTTTCGATATTTTAATATATTCTTGAATTGAAACTAAACAGTAAAGATGCATTTCGATTCTTTCATAATTAGTCTACCGTCTCATTGTCTGATATAAACTATATATAAATAAGTAATATAAACTATATATAAATAAGTAATATAAACTATATATAAATAAGTAATATAAACTATATATAAATAAGTAATATAAACTATATATAAATAAGTAATATAAACTATATATAAATAAGTAATATAAACTATATATAAATAAGTAATATAAACTATATATAAATAAGTAATATAGACTATATATAAATAAGTAATATAAACTATATATAAATTTCTTAAAGTATTTCTTACTTAATAACTTTCAAGGTTTGATTTTATTTCATAAGTATAAGTAGCCTTCATTTTTAATGAAATTCTAATCTTTTTATAATTAAATTAAAAAGAAAAGCAAATACTAAGGATGATGTAAAAACATGCTTAGATTTGGAACTGTTAACTAACCTTGATATATTTGAGAAGGATATTAAAATATTCCAGAACCTATGCTGTTAGGTAACGTTGGTATATTTGGGAAAGATATTTGAATATTCCAGAGCCTATACTGACAAAAATCGTCTTCATACGTATAGGAAATTAATTCAGTAAATATACAAAATAATCGAAGGTGTGTAAGACAAGGCCTTTGTATATGTGTCGCTTACCGGACATATTCATTCTATACTGTGAGGCAATTCTGAGAGTATAAGATGTCCTTGTAGGATTCTTTATTGGCGGCCACATTCATTAAATGTACAGATGAATCAATATTAATAGCAGATAAACAAAGGAAATTACCAGAACTCCTACAAAAGGATGTGGAAGGAAGCTTGAAGAAAGGACAATTACAAGAAAAAAAGGAATATATGGTCTGTCTATATTTCTGAGATGAGGTATTATGTACAGTATTTACATTAGTCGGACTATTGTCCTCATCTTTGTCGCCATATTTGTCCCAACGTTTCGGCCGTTGTACGCTCCGGCCTTCTTCAGGTGGTTGGAATTTCGAACTGAACCCTTTATTTCGATCACTGGGGTAGACTGTTCTAGTTCCACGAGCCATGTTTGATGGATGTCAGTTATCAGTTATCTCCTGCTAATTTTTCCCTCTGAAAGTTCTCCACTGCCTTAACCGGGTATTGAACTCACACTCTTTGGGCCTGTCACTGGATTAGCAGGAGATAACTGATAACTAGAACAGTCTACCCCAGTGATCGAAATAAAGGGCTCAGTTCGAAATTCCAACCACCTGAAGAAGGCCGGAGCGTACAACGGCCGAAACGTTGGGTCAAATATGGCGACAAAGATGAGGACAATAGTCCGACTAATGTAAATACTGTACAGAATATATGGTTGTTAGCAAAAGGAACAGCCCAACATGTAAATTATAAATTGGAAATACCAAAATCTAACAAGTACAACAAATTAAATATCTGGTAAGTGTTGTAACAGAGGACGGAAAGTGCGACACTGGATTCAGAAGGGTCATTGGGATAGCTAAAGATGTCTTCTAAAAGCTAAGCAAAGTGTTAAGAAGGAACAAAATTTATTTAGAAATAAAGAAAAGAGTATTGAACTGTTACGTAATATCAATCCTCCAATACGACAGTGGATGCTGGATAATCTTTTCACAGTTGAAGAAGAGACTTGAAGCAGCAGAAACGAAGGATGATGAGAATACTACGGATAAAATATGCGAGCAACGATGAAGTTTTAGAGAAAATGGAAACAAAAAGGGCACTTCTACTAAGCATCATCTGGAAGAGAGAGAACAGATAATGAGGGAAGATCAAAGAAAAGACAAACAGATTGAAGCAAAGCAGAACAGAGGAAAACAACGCATAACCTATCTAGCGAGCTTGGGTAAATGGATGGAGGAACCATGGTCTTTTCGTTACCTCTAGCAAGTAACGAAAAGACAATTGTTTTAAAGCTACGAAGGAGAGGAAATTGTGGAGAGTCATGATCGCCAACGTCCTGAAGGGACACGGCAAGATGAAGAAGAAGAAGAAGAAGAAGGTGAAAAAAATTGAGCCATATCTCGGCGGCAACATTATTTTGAGAATTTATTTTAATAAACCGTACATATTATATTCTAAATATCTAAAGAACTAACAATGAATTATTCGTATACACCGAACTCTTAATGATATAAGGTTTAGGCTTAACTGAGCCTTCTACGGCAGCAGTGATTAAAACTTTAACACTAGTTTGTTTGAATAAGATTCTTTCTCTAGAGATTGATGCTATTAGATTTGCACTTGTTCTTAAATGCTATAATAATAATAATAATCATAATAATAATATTAATAATAATAATAATAATAATAATAATAATAATAATAATAATAATTGGAAACATGGTCTTGATTGCACAGAGTAGTGTATACGAGAAGGGATACTGATATATGTTGTGGCACCTTGGAATGACATTAACGAGGATGTGAAGCGGGTGAAAATGCAGAGGTATCAACACCTGGCAATGCAATCCGGAGAAACGTACCAAGCAGCAGCAGCAGCAGCAGCAGCAGCTCAAGTTGTCCCTCTTTTTGGTCGATGTACTTAAGAATATTTCCAAGAATCCCGCTGCCTCTCAAGAGGTTTTGAGGATAATTGATATCTTTGGAAGTGGCCGGGTGGCAGCTCTGCTTGGAACATCTCATGAACCGAAGAAATTGTTGTGTTGCTAAGCTGCGGATCGGAGCTGAGATAAGACCATTATACCCGGCTGAAACATTTAAAAGTAAAAAAGGACATCAAATAAAAATAATAATAATAATAATAATAATAATGATAGGGAACTGGAACATGATGAAGCCTATAAGTACCTAGGAATTTCCGAAGAAGATGTCATACAACACCCCCAAATTAAGGAGAAGGTAAGAAAGGAGTACTACAGGCGTGTACGACTGGTACTAAATACCGAGCTAAACTTAAAAAACAGAATATCAGCCATAAACACCTTGGCTGTTCCTGTGATGCAATACAGCTTTAAGGTCCTTAATTGGACCATAGCTGAAATTAAGCGAATCGACACCAAAACGAGAAAGCTTCTCACTTGTCTGTATGTGCCCAGATCCGAAGGAGGCAGAGGATTAGTTCAACTAGAACTGTCCTACAAAACTACAACAATTGGCATCCAAAGATACTTGGAAACTACAGAAGACTGGATGATGGTATGTGTCAAAGAACATGAAAGTAGTAAGCGTCTTTACTCCGTAATAAAGGAAGCCAACAAATTCAAAATGGAGTTTCAAATGGGCGTAGAAATACAAGTAAAGCATAATACACCGGCTGAAGCTGCAAAATACTTAAAAAAGAAAGCAAAGGCAAATGCAACCGACCAGACACAGAAACAATGGCAAGATAAACCGCTTCATGGCCAATACTCTGCCCGTACCAAACAAGCTGATGTAGACAAAACCCGTACCCACCAGTGGCTACGTAGTGCAGTGCTGAAAGCTGAAACTGAAGGTTTTATCCTTGCTGCACAGGACCAATGCTTGTTAACTAGGAATTATCAAGAACATATGCTAAAATATTGTCTTAGCCCAAAATGCAGATTCTGTGATAAATATCCAGAAACAATTGATCATCTTGATCATCCAGGTTGCACGATATTGGCACCCACTGAATATAAACCCCGGCATGACAGAGTGGGCCAATATCTGCACTGGAAAATATGCAACTTCTACGGGAAGGAAACTGAAAGAAACTGGTATGAACACCCAGACCCGGTTACGGAGATAGGACCTGTTACAATTCTATGGGATTACACAATACACACTAACAGAACAATCAAAGCCAACCGCCCAGACATTGTTATTAGAGACCACAAACAAAAAAGTGTCTCCTTATTGATATGGCAGTCCCTGCAGACTGCAATGTATCTTTGAAGATATTCAAAAAGCTGTCAAAATACAAGGACCTTGAAAGAGAAATCTAAAAAATGTGGCACATGGGAACATCAACAATCGCTGTTGTAGTTGGAGCCCTAGGATTGGTTGGAAAAGATTCCAGTAGATTGAATAATTGAAGTAATAATTGAAGGGATTCCTGGAAGTCCATGCCTCAAAGAGATACAAAAAATTGTTCTCACAAGTACAGCCCACACTTTACGAAGGGCTTTGTCTATGTAATTTTTTTTGTCAGTGGAAAGTGTCATGATGCCATTTCTAACCTTAGGTCCCTGGGTGGGACCTGGAAAGAAATGTGTAAACGCCAGAAATCAAAGGAAATAATAATAATAATAATAATACAAGAATCTTAAGATTGGTAGAATGTAGCAGCATATAACCTGTAGTCATTAGAGCACTATTTTTGGTAGTCTCAAAAACAAGGGATTTACAAAAACTCACCAAATTCTCTCTATGCAGATAAAGGAACTCTTGAAATATGGGAATATTTTATTGCTCTGTCTGTCAATGATTTCTTGGAATTGCAAACTTGAATATTTTTTTAAAAAATATATGGAATTCTTAATTTTGAAAGTTCTCCACACATTTTGAAGATTGTCAACCTCTAACATAGCAACTCTTATCTGTTAGTGAAAAACTTATTGACAACTCAGGTTGAGACTTAAGGGCTGTTCTTACAAAACAAACCAAAATCATAAAAATAATAATAATGATACTTTGAAACTATGTTTACACTTTACATCTTCCCTTTACTCTCAGCGTGAATGATCAAACATTTTTGAAAGAATATAAGCAGACTGTGGTTGATGTGAAAACAAACAATCTCTCTTGAGGTCTGGATGGCAATTTTTAGATTGAAGTCGACGAGACGGAATAACTTTGACATCAACGCTATGTCGTCCATCTGGACAGAAAACATTTTGGACAATGGTCGCTTTATCTTTTCTAAAAAGATAAAAGAAAAAGAAAAGAAAATCTTTATCTTTTCTAAAAAGATAAAAAGAAAAAGAAATATTCCACTCATTTGGTTTTATTCACAATAAAAAAGGAAACAATTGATCTGTTTGGATGCTTGTAAAACATCGATATTAATGTTTGTTGGTTCAATGTAATGAAAAAGAAATCGATAAAAGTGAAGTCATGGTATTTTTTTTTTTTTTTTTGAAAGGTCAAAATAAAAAAAGTGACTTTAGTTCTCCGTTCTTTTACTGTTGATATTAAAACAAAGTGATGTTAACTTCATTAAATGTTCAGTGTTTTCAAAGGGAAATATAGTTAAATTGTTGATGATGAACATTTGATTTATTTTTTAACAATATTGTTGATTTTTTTAATAGTTTGATATTTATTGAAAAAACTCGGTAAAATCAGAAACATATGACGAAACGCAACATTTTAGAAGAAAATTAAAAAATAAATAAGATGAATTAAAATAAATAAAAAAAAATGAAAAAGTGATTTAATCACAATAAAATAAAATAAATAATTAGCAAAACTGATTATAATTATACGAAATATGAGTAATAAAACAGACGATGTTTATTATGACTTTGAAAGAAAATCCTTTCACACATTGATGAAACCTTTTCTTCATATAAATTTATAATGTTATTATTTTACTAGATTTATAACCTTGTGCCACTTGTCAGCAAAATTACGTATTGTATCTATAAAAAAAAGCTCCAGTTTTGATTCGATTATTCTTCTAATAATTTTTTCTGCATCTTCAATTTCTTTGAACTGCTGACGAAACAATGTGTTACATGGATGGAAATAAGTGAGAGGATAGTTTTGAAAAATACATTGTATGTGAAAAGACATTCTTGTCCATAAAAGGTTCTTTTCATCTTTCAAACTGCTTAATTACTTACTGTTTATCTGGGTGTGGGGGGGATAGAGAAAACGTAACAGACAATTTCCCTTAAAAAATATTTACTTCCTTTCCCGAAATGGTGGAAATGGATCTTTTCTGTTAATTCAACCCAAATAATGTAAAGTTACTTATCGCAAATATTAATTCACCCCAAGAAATTATAAATTTTAATTCGAAGATTGCTCGATTTTTTATTAAATTTTTGGCACGCTTTTGAAATTATAAATTTTAAATCAAAATGGCAAAAACTCCAGCCTTCAGGATGAAAAATTACTAAAAAGTCAGGGAGTTATTCCCATTTCGTGAGTGAGGATGATATTCTAGGTACTTAAAAATAATTTTTTACAATTTAAAAACAAAGAGAAAAAAAATCTGTTTTTGGGTGAGCGCAAATGCAGACCCCACACTTAGAAATAGCGCACCCGATTCGCCCACATTTGTGATGATCGCAAAGTTCAGCGCAACGGCAGTGCAATGGAAGGGCCTCGATCTGGGAGAATTTTAGTAAATATAAATTCTTTATTATTTTGGAATGAATTAAAAGAAAAAAATCCGGCGGTAACAAAGAAATACATAGGACAACAAGTAAAGAGGAAAAAAGGAATAAAATGGCTCTGGTATGATTTGACAAAAAATATTTATTTTGTGTAACAACTCGTAATAAATCTCTACTGTAATAAAAATAGAATCAATGCTGTTTTTACAAAAGTAATAAAATTAATATTAAGTCAATTACACAAATTTTGTGCCGAAAACTTTTAAACCATTAATACTTTCTAGATAAATGATTTTTAATTTAACGGGGTTTTCTTTAGATATATTGACGTTGGTATCAGGGACTTCCTCCAAAAGAAAAAAAGGGAAAAGTCGACCTTAATTATTACAAAATATATGCATGATAATCACGCAATAACCTTTTGGGGTCAACGCAGCGGGAGAAAAAGAAAGACTAAAATCAGTTCAAAAATTCAACCAGAAATACCATAATCTTTTATTTTGCGAAGAAGAACGTCATGCCAAAAGTGTCAAATGTCCTCTAGATGTCGAAGCAACGGCCTAAGATTCTTAATTGAAGTTTAATAGACTCTTTCAGCAATAATCGTTAAAACATCAGGAGTTTAGAAGCGAAGGCCATATTGAAAGAATACACTGTGATTAGGGCCTTTAGTATTTTTGGTATTTCTTCTCTCTTTCTTCTTTCCTTCTCAAGAAATTGCAAGAAAGAAGACGTTAAAAATTTTAAAAATCGACTGCAAAATAATTTTAATCAATTTCTTTTTAAAGATAACTATCTTTTATAACTAATTAAAAAACAATAAAGCTACCTTTTATTTTAGTTATAATAAATAATCGAGAGGATTTTAGATTTGGAGAATTTAAAATAAGGCTGGATCGACATTCTTATTTAAAACGAATCGAAACTTGGATTAAAGCGCTGGTTCGGGAATTTGGTGATATAATAACTTCGAGTTCAATCCCTGGGTCGGGGAGTGTCTACTTAAATAACTGATCAGTATTAAAAAAATAAGAAATAAACGAGATATCCCTAGACATCGACACAGGAATAGGAACAATCTAACCTCGTAGATTTAAATAAATGGTTCAGTTTGGAATTCCATGTGGGTTAACCAGATCGATATACATTTGTTGAAGCTTGGATGACGCGACGACCAAGACGATGTGATAGATAAACCATTATTATTGTATAATCTTGTGTAGTCCATATATTTAATATGCATATCTTACAGTTCCTAAATATCAAACTGTTCATAAGTATCATTGTATATGTTAGTTGGTCAGTCTTCGTAACTGTTCACACACACACACGAACATTCTTCTCTCTCTCTCTCTCTCTCTCTCTATCTCTCTCTCACACACACACACACACACACACACACACACACACACACACACACACACATATATATATATAAAATATGTGTGTGTAACAGAGATTAATAAAAACAGGAATATTACTTCGTTTTGTTAAAGAAGTCTGATGCATTTTTGCAAGTATATCCTGTTTACTCGGTTATTGGTTCAACGTTAGTAATTCTACTTGCAAGATTCAGCCTTCAGCAAATTCGAAACAAGTCATAAGTATCAAAGTCTGTCTTTGGCTGATTTATTTTCAACAGATAATTTTTCCTCTGATGGCTGAAGTCTTATTTGCTATTTCATGCAATTTTGATTGAAATGAAATTTTTTAAACATTTTCTTTTCTGTTGAGATATGCAACTATTTTGTGCGCGTTTACTTGGTGAATCGAGGCAGTAGAGGCGTACATGCAGTGGTGACTTGCAGTTTCATCCAGTTCCACACTCAAATGGTTATGTCACAATAGGAAACACGAGAGTGACGCCGCTGAAAAGTCCGCGGATCGACTTACATCCAAAAATCTGATTAAATGTCATAACATCAATTCTTTTAAAACGATTTCTTGATTTAGTTGAGGACTTTATAGCATATGCTTGGAGGGGGATCTTCCAATCTGGATTAGCCCTGTTCAGATTGGGGTCTTCCAAATGCGATTAGCACCTACTTGTCGTTGGATCTTTCAGACGTAATTTTTTAAATATTTACATTCAGATTAATATATACATCTTTTTCTTATTATTACAACGTTTCGGCTGATCTGTCCTTCAGCCTTCTTCAGGTGTCTCTCGATCCGTGTAACATTCAGAGAACTTCGAACTGAAACCTTTATTTAATTTACTGCTTCGCGTTCTTCCGTGCATGTCTAAGAATATCTTATTTCATATTTTTCTAGTACTATTCAGTCATTGTTCGCTGTTTTTCACTGAGACTAAATGCTTAAATCGACTTACGGCCATATCACGTTGAAACACCGGTTCTTGTACGATAACCGAAGTTAAAGTACGTCGAGCTTGTTCAGTGCCTAGATGGGAGACCGCTTGGGAATACCAGGTGTTGCAAGTTTGGATGTGCCTGTGCTATAATAGTTAACGGTTCGGAATTGGAAATCGAAGAGTCGCGTTCCAATTCCAATCAGGTTCATTGTATTCCTTTACGTACCTTGGGAAAAGTATGAAATCGCATCTTCTCCCTCCACTCCATGGATTAATTAGTAGAACGTGTATCAGTAAAATCATTATCTTCAAAAATTCTTAAAATCTAAAAATATGTTCGTGCTTTAAATAAACTGCAAAAGGTTGAATAAGCCGTAAGAACAAATTAAAATTCTTAAATCTATTTATAATCGCAGGACATTAACAAATTTCTATTTCATGTAGTGAAGAACGAGATTGTCTGTTTAGAATGACTAACATAAAAAGTTGTTGTTTTTTTCATCACCAATAGATAACGGTTGAGTCTAGACTTGAAGAGTTTAAGATTGTAGCGTTCGGGGAAGCTTCCACATGGGAATCTGAATCTACGAAGTAGCGATTCTTAGAAAGAATATTTTGGAGTGACCCACAAGAAAGGCTAAATCGATTTGAAGTTATTTAAAACTGTAATAGAAACATTGGTTGGGAAAATCAGTATTTTTAGAAGGGAATTTGAAATGTCCAGTAGAAATGTTGATGTTTATTTCAAATTCCCGTTTGGTGCCTTTATTTATATTTCTCTACTTATTGTTTTTATTGGATGCAATGCAAAAATATAGTCTCACACTTTCACTGTTTGTATCGATGTGATTGCATTATGTGTGTGGAAAACGACGAGTTGTTTTGAAAGTGTTCGAATGCCAACGACAGCCGTTTGGGTATGCGTGAAACAACTGACATGGTTGAGAATGCGAAGTGACTAGGGCCTGAAAAATTACATTAAATATATCTACATGCATGTAGAAGAATAGCATAAAGAGAACATCGAAGAATGATAAGGAGAGAGATAGAAAGTGATTGCGAAAGAAAGAAGAAAAAAGGAGAGAGGAATGACTAAAAGAGAGAAGTGTGAGAGTGTGCATTCATGTGCGCATGTGTAGTGCAAATCCGCTTATGGCGAACGGCAGACAGCATTTGCTAACGTAATCCGAACACTTGATACGAATGATTTTGTCTGTTTGCAGATGCACGCTAAGCTGGTGATTCGGGCTTTGGGCACGACTATATCAAGACTTAAATTTACACACGCACACATATATAAGACATATGGATAAAACATTGTTACATATATATATATATATATATATATATATATATATATATATATATATATATATATATATATATATATATATATATATATATATTTGAATTGGACATAGTCCGACAATTTATTTAAAGACATTTATAATATGTTTAACGTTCTTATACTTGTATCTATAAAAAGAACGTTAAACATATTATAAATGTCTTTAAATATATATATATATATATATATATATATATATATATATATATATATATATATATATATATATATATATATATTCTATCTATCTATCTATATATATATATTCTATCTATCTATCTATATATATATATATATATATTCTATCTAGAGTGAGAGAAACAGTTGGATCTTTATTTTATTGTTTTATTTATATTTTATACTTTTTTAATTTTATTTTGTTGTCAACGTTTCTTTCTGTCGGAGCGTCCTGCTATTCGAAACGCTGCGGTTAATTCGAACAATTTTTAACAGTTAATAAAATTTAAAAAATAAGTAACTGTTAACATATTGAGATTTGTAGTTAGAAAATATAACAAATAGAATATATAAAATTTATAAAATAATATGAAAAAGGATAATTAAATTATATATTTTTTCTTAACGCCTAAATAATAATAAGTTATAATTTGAATTATATGTATATTTTTAATATGCGCTTTATTTTTCTCACTATAAATTTCTTTCATTTTATCTTTTTATATCCTTATCTATTATTTATTTTCATATATTTCTATGTAAAAACTTCATTAGTTTGTTCACGGGTATTTATTTTGAAATTTGAAAAAAAATTCAATTTAACCACAGCGCTTCTAAGTAATAAGGTTGCCATGGAAACGATTCTTTCCTACAGAGCAAAACGTTGATAGTAAAAAAAAAAAAATTAAACATCACAAATTCTCCTTATATATATATATATATATATATATATATATATATATATATATATATATATATATATATATATATATATATATATAACCTTACACGCATACCAGTGATGCATTTTATCTACAAGGTACAAGTATTTGAGTTCTTTCTTGGGCCATAAATGGAAGACGATCTAGGGAATGTTACACAGTATGCGTCAATTTTTTTTATATTCTCATTACTCTTTCAGAATAGTATTACAATTGCAGTTTCCAAAGTCACATAGGGAATGAAAACGTGCTGTTGCAAGCCTTGTGTGTCAATAATACCCAACGACAGCAGATCTGAGAAAAGGCAAGGTGAACAGGAGTAACGACAGGTGGCTCTGCGCCGATCCCACAACTTATTAAATTCACGTCCTCTGTGTTAATGAGAAAGAAGAGCCATGTTATTTCACCCTGATTTTTTTTTCTCTTACGGTCAAATGTCACAGTCTTCATGCTGGCTTTTGATACTCTAGTTAAACGCTGGATCGCGAGGATAACCGTTGATATTCCAGTAACACTCTGCAATCTCACCTCCTACAAAGCCAACAAGAGGTTGGCCGAGAATTGTCCCGATCATGTCAAAGGCAGCTTCATGATTCCATTCTCTTAAATCTTAGCTCCTTTCGAAGGCATGAACAGTGTTTTTAGAGCTTTTCAGGTAATTGAACGTCTTTTTACGAAGAGCATTTTGTAGGGATTGTAGTGTTAATCCAAAATGCATAATTAGATGTTTTTTTAGCGGCATATCAAGTCCTCATGGGTCATTTAATGCCAAAATTTAATTGTCTTGGGAGAATTAGTAATTCCTTTTACAACAAATGTATTGCTGGTAATATTTTTTACTCTGAAAATGTATTGCTGGTATTTTTACTATAAAAACTTATTTTATACTTTCATAGTGTTTTGACCGCAGTTTAGTGGTTAACTATTTTCACATAACTGGGACCCTAACAGGTGCTACCACCACGGCTCAGGGTGGGCCTAGGAACATCACCAATGAAGAGGTGGTTTCACGCTCCCCAGAACCTCCTGGTCATAGGCCTTGTTGCCGAATGTAGTCTATCGTCATTTCCAGGACGTATGATCAGGTGAATACGGCGAATATAGTAAGGCCTCACTACCAATATCAATTTCTACCGAGATTTAAAATAAATGTTTAGCGTTGTCCCGACAGAAAACGCTATCTTTTTCATCGATTTTTTACTTGAATCGAAATGGGAACAATATTTGTTGGAATTCAATGTCTGATTTTGCGGAAGAATCTCGTCATACACAATGCCTTTTTCAATCCAACCAAATACACATTATCATCACTTTCGAATGCATACTGGTTTTCGGAATGGCTTATTACGTTTTTCCCAGCACGCCTTTCGCTCTACATTCTTTGTAAACAATCCATTGGTTTCCTGTGAACGTTCTTTTCAAAAATCGGTGGTTTTGTTGTGATTCAACAGGGAATCAGTGATGGAAATATAGTCTTTTTAATATTTTAGCTAAATCTCCAGACATCTAAATATCGTAGTGATACACATGTACTGGTATTTTTAAAAGCCTTGCAACGCACGTATATATGGAATATATCTGCGATGTTCCGTTATGTGAGACCTGGATTACTCTCAATCGGCGTTTCGATTTGGTCATCACCAATAACGGCAGGCCTAACCGAATATTCTCGATCTACCAGATTAAAAGTTTTACTTTTGAACCAAGCGAACTATTTCCGAACAGTACTCACAGCTATGGTACCATCTCAAACGGCACACGTGCATTTTTCTTTTTGTACGGCGTTGTGTTTTCAATAAATCGAATGCATATCCTTTTCCTCCATTTTCCCATTAAACGTAAAAACGTTTGAAATTCTCAATTCGCATATCGTTGAGAAAGACACGTTGAAATATTACCTTTCAGAATATGTATATCAGAATATATTCAGAATATCATAAATTTCAGTCACGTCACCTATTAAAAAATTCTCAGAACTTTTGTTCCAATACAATATATTAGTAAAAAAAGATGCAAATAAAGATGCGGCCATGTTAACAGAATAGTTTTAATTTTAAAAAATTGAACAAATTCGGAAAGAATTTCCAAAATAATTTGAGAAATCATCAATAATTTGCAACAGGTATTGTAACCTGGCAGATATTTAAGCTCTTAGATTTTGTTTAATGAGGTCAAAACGAGTTAACAAAAAACTTTATCATTATAATTTCCATCTTGTGTAAAATTTCATACATATTTATAGAATAAAGTCTCCTTAAAGTTAAGAAAAATCTGTAGTAAGAGGTTTTATAAGTTGAAATGACCTTACTTTCACATATAAAAAACAATACAGGAAAGAAATTAAGTTATAAAAATATATTGATAAATAGAATTAGTCATGAATGAACGATAAAATATCGAACTATAGACAATCAATGGAAGCTGTACAAATAAAAAAGCTTTAGTTTTTTTTCTATGTACATCAAGTTTATTCTAATTTAGTTGCTAATAAAGTATTTGACGGTAAGTTTTGCTTAAAGACACTAATTTAAGCTAGGAAACATCGTTAAATTTTATATTGATATGCACATCCTGGGAAAGAAGAGAAACTCTATATATCAGATTACCAGTGGGTAACTAAATGACAAAATGGAAAAATTCTATGTAACATGTTTTGTTCTACAAACGTCTGATGAAGTCTTTTTGTATGCTGAAACGCGTTGCATAGAATTTTCCATTTTTCATTGAATAATCTTCACTCCCTCTCTCTCTCTCTCACTACACTCACACACACACACACATATACATATACATATATATATATATATATATATATATATATATATATATATATATATATATATATATATATATATATATATATATATATATAACGTAAATCATTCAAACGAAAAACAAATACTGAAGCTAATTATATGGCCATATAATTAGCTTCAGTATTTGTTTTTCGTTTGAATGATTTACGTTACATAAATTGAATACGCACTACAAAACCGATATATATATATATATATATATATATATATATATATATATATATATATATATATATATATATATATATATATATATATATATATATGCGCATACATACACAAGTCGGTGTTGATATTTTATTGAGAGACCTCCTAATAATTGTGACGTTTAGTTTTTGGGACATATTTTGATAAGTGGGAAAATACTTAACTTGACCCATTTCTTAAAGTCTGGCTAAATATCCAAACATCTCATATATATATATATATATATATATATATATATATATATATATATATATATATATATATATATATATAGTGTGTGTGTGTGAGAGAGAGAGAGAGAGAGCAAGAGAAAGAGATGTGTGTGTGTGTTTGGATACTGCTAAGAATGTAGGAATGTTTCTGCTTCTATTTATCTCTACTTTAGTATGAAAATCCTTGACTGATCAGAAAATGCCACCTCCAATTGATGTACAGCGTATAATTATGAAGCGTTGTGAGTGGCGAACTCCACCTACGCTCTGTATGAGTGCATATCATCGTTAATTGCGTAATAATATTCATAAGAAGCAGAGTCACTCGCTGAGCGGCGACATTACGATGTTTGACACTCGCTTTAGCAATGGTTAAGTGAGTATATGTACATCTATTAAACAACTTTAGGAAATCAGTTACATATTTGCGCGCATGCTTTAAAATATTAAAGGTGATAGAAATAGAATCGTGAAGAAAATTAGGGTCAGATCAAAAGGAAATGAAAAAGAGAAATAACTTACATAAATATATTTAAAAAAAGAAAAAAATATGAAAATGCTGAATCTAGAACAAGAAGAAAGAATAAATAAAAGTTAACAAAAATAACAAATTAAAAAAAGAAAATGATTGAAAAAAGAAACATTAGAAGATCGAAGAGAAAGAAACACTATTGGATAATGGAGAAAAGTAAAACGAACAATAAAAAATAAAAAAAGGGACAAAATAAAAAATTAAAGAAATACAAGTGAAGAATAGAGATAGGGTAAGAAAAAAAGGAAAGAAAAGTGGGATAGAAGGTAAAAAGGGGAGAAAATGAGAAAGAAAAACAGAAAGGAGAGCAGGTGTCGCCTTGACAACCAAATCTTGATGCTGGCTGAGACGGCATTATCGATTTTTCCAACGGTGAACTCTTCTCTACCTCTCCCCACCATCTGAGACATTTCCTGAGAAACTATTGATCAGGATTCACATGCCTGACAAGGAAACTCCTTTCCCAACCGCGTCTCCTCTCTCCCTCTATCCACCCATCTCTCTCCCTCTCTCCCTCTCCCACTCGCACACACGAAACCTGTATAGCTCCCCTCCAACCGAATCTCTTAAATTCTCGGTACGTGTATCATTCTACTTCCACCTTTTCTTCCGTTTCATTCTTTCCTTCTTTCATTTCTAAGCTAGTTCTTGCTTTCCCCATAACCACTTTCGAATCTTTTCACCCCCATTCCGTAAAAAAAAAAAAAATTAAACGCTACATTCTTTTACTATCTTTGTTTTGTATTCATTGTCCTCTCCTGCCGAATTCGCATCTATCGCTTTCACTTTCTTTCTCGGCTTAATTGCCGCTATTTTATATCCCTGGCCCTGTTGCCCCTTGGGCAATCTATTTTTCAGTTTGCGCCGTCGACATCATGACATTTGTGTGTATCTTTCAGATCAAAGAATACATAGAATTTGGTTTGATCTTGGATAACAACAATTTGGAAATATTCTATTTTGTCCTTTTAATTAAAATCTTGTTGAATCATTTGCTTTTGACTTTCCTTCTGTTTATATTTTTCTTTCAAAATCTTTTAATTATTGTTTTGCTTTCATTTTTCCTCTTCTTCGTCCTAAAAAGATTCCTTCTTTGTGTTATTTAAATATTTGCTCTTTGCTTCATTTGATACATTTTATTTATCTATCTTTATACTTAGATCTATCTTTAAGAATTATTCACTTCCCTCTTTGAAAAAATGGAACTTTCTTTTACGTTTTATACTGAAATTATATTGTGCCTCACTATTTTTCACGATGTCCGCTCTGCTAATGAAAGCAATCGACATTAAACGTCAATGATATATTTTGTTTTCTTTCTTTCATTCTCTCTTGTCAGATACATTTTCTTTTTTATTCCTCTCTAACATTCCGTCCTAATACTTCTGTAATTCCTTAATTATGACTTTTACCTTCTCATTTTTTGACACATTTCTCTGAAAATACTAGTAAGCGTTATTTCCCTCTCAGACTATAAATAGTAGAAATGTATAAGCAAAAAAAAAAAGAGATCTAATCATTTAGATATCATTAACTCGGCAATATCCTATTCTTCAACGATGAATCGCCCAAGACCATTTTGTAGAGGTTTGATTATGCAATATAATTGTAACAATCTGAGATTCAAATGTTTTAAAGGGAGATAATTCACAATTAAGATTCCAAAAGTTCCAAATTCACTTCTAACATTTTTCATAGTTTTATTGATAACTTATATTTTCGCAGAATGGAATTAACTATAAACATTTTTTGCAAGAATTAACTGAAAAAAAATCGGTACATTTCATTTTCCTTCTTGTTGAGGAAAAACTTTATTTCCAAGAAATAACTTCTTCAGACTAATGACGATTTAATACTCGTATCCGTGAGATATCTCACTGCGCCTCATGTTTTCAAATGATTTGAAGTAGAACAAGTACATTGAATCAATAGCTGCCTCTACCGCAAGGAAAATTGGTTGTCTTCGTCACACATCTACAAATCTACCATTCGTCCTTGCATTGAATACTGTTGCCATATCTGGACTGGTGCTCTTGCTGTTCATCTCGAAGTTCTCGGCAAAATCCAAACAAGGATCTGTAATGTAATCGGTCTTGAATTGGCATCTCGACTTCAGACACATTCTCACAGTCTAACACTTTCGCCCCAGCACCTCAACCTCCTATGTCTTACTCTCTGGATTGAGGTGTCTACTTGGTCTTAACTGAACTTAAGGGAGTGACCGTAGGTCCCCTGAGCATCCGTAGATCATTCGACCGGTCCACTGGTTTAATCCTGCTTCCTGCCTACGTTGTGTTTGGTTTGATCCAGAAAGCAGAAGTGATGTTCATCCATTCACGGTCGACTGAAGATGTAGATTCTGGAGAGTCTGTGCTAAGAAATTTAGAATGCACCAAATATATATATATATATATATATATATATATATATATATATATATATATATATATATATATATATATACAGAAAGCCGGACAAACAACTATTCAATAGTTGAATTGTTAATGTCTTTTATATAGCAGAAAAGAATAGTATAGAAAATAAACGGGTTACAGAAAAGAAAATAATTGACGTAAAAACTCATACACTGGATTCTAGACACAGAGAGAGAGTGGGTTGTGATTAACTTGTTGTGAAATCGTCTCAGAACGATATACGACTCTTGCGAAGGAGAGATAAAGATTTATGTGCGTGGCTTAAAGCTTATAGTTGCGTTCCTCCTCGGCGGTAGTAACAGTAGTAGTAATCTTCGTGGTAGCAGAAGCATCGGTACTTTTATTAACAGTACATGTTAACGGGGTTTTTATTCCAATCCCTGACGTCACTTCCAGTCTCCGATATCTTTCCACCCAGCTCGACTGCACTCGACGACAGACGAGTCCAAAAACAAATCTTTTGATTATTGTAGCTTGTTCGACGTTTCTGTTTCCAGTAGTAGTAATAATAGTAGCATTGGCAGTCTTAGATTGTTGGAGGAGTAATTCGCTTTTTCGTACTTATATCAACAAAATATGTTAGCGGGCATTTGATTCCAATCTCTGACGTCGCTTTCAATCTCCGACCTCTGTCCACCCAGCTCGACTGCACTCGACGGCAGACGAGCCAACCACTCTGTCAAGTGATTTCTGTGCGCATTTATATAGATAAACCTGGCTGATCATATATCGACCCTTGACCCCACACGATTATCACGAGTGCTGCCTTCAACCCCAAATCATGTGAATTTCAAATTTCCTCATAGCCTTAGTAAGCTCTATTTCAAATTTTAACCGATAAAAATTATCCCGATCATTTTCATTGTCTTTGTGATGACCCCATTCCAAATGGGCGAGATCAGATTTCCCATCCGTAAACAAAATTGCTCTGATCTAATTTCGCTACCTAGATTCACTCCAATTTCAATAAAAAAATAGATGTGTGTGTGTGTGTGTTTCCCAAACTATCTCTGTTACAACAGACCTGATGTGGCTTCCCTCTGTCTTTTCTACAAATATTTTCATGGCTACTGCTCTGACGAGCTTTTTCCCTAGTGCCCCGACTACATAAATAAAGTGTGGCATCTAGGTTCCCACCCTTTTACTCTTGAAATAGTTAAATGTAACCGCCACTTCTATTCTAACAGTTTCTTTACCCGCACTTCCCGACAGTGGAACTCTCTTCCTCTCACTTGCTTCCCTGATAACTACAATCTTCACAAAGTTTTAATGCAACGACAATCTACCATTGCCTTGATCCCTGTCCTTTTTCCTTTCCTCAATGCACCCTCTACATCCACTCTTTTCTTCCACTTTCACTCTCCGCACCCCCTGCGTGCTTGTGGCACTCCTGCCTTGCATGGTGTGAAATACTTAAAAAAAAGAAAAAAATGGAAAGGTGGGGATAGAAATCCAACAAACACTGATGCATTAAAGATACAGAGGGGCTCAGCTTTTAAAAGTTAAATTTTGACCCCCGATTTTGTCCTTATCGTTTTTTTTTCTTTTTTTTTCTTTATTAATAATTGATTAATTTCGGCATAAGGAATATACATTAAATTAAAAGTGAAAGTAATTTATTAAGGCGAACACGTATTGAAAGTGCGCTAATTTCGGAATTATGTACAATAAATTTATGTCCAGGATCATACAACGCCCATTTCGTCACAAACCTAACACTGGCACAATTTTGAATATTTAAAAAAAGAATAGCGATAAAAATAAAGATTTACCTGCACATTATTCCGCTTTAGTATGTATGAATATCTGAATAAATATAAACAAATATTAAAAAGATGAGGTGGAAATGTCGATGTTTAATCACAAATTCAAATAAAAAAAATCGTAATAACAACGAAATGAGGGATAAATATAATAAGCTCTGTGAATAAAAAGAAAAAAATGAGAAGAATAAGCGAAAGTAGAAGGAAAAAAATTTCCATAACTTCAATAATTTATGCTAACTTCGTTTACATATTTATTGCAATTGTTAATGCCAAGTTTATTGACAGAGAAATTGCTATTTGCTATAAGTTTCCTCTTCACCTTATTAAACATTTTATTTTTCATTTGTAAAAGAAGTAAATTTGTTTTTCTTAAATGTTTTAATATCAGAGATGGAGTAGTGAGTTCGCCTATATTACAAATTATTGATTACGAACTGATTTGACCCTAAGAGATTGTTGGCAAAATGATGACTTGTACAACTCTCTCGCATACACTATAATAACACACACACACACGAACACATACATATGTATGTATATTAATAAATATATATTATTATCAGATATAATGATTTATATATATATATATATTTGAATTGGACATAGTCCGACAATTTATTTAAAGACATTTATAATATGTTTAACGTTCTTATACTTGTATCTATAAAAAGAACGTTAAACATATTATAAATGTCTTTAAATATATATATATATATATATATATATATATATATATATGTGTGTGTGTGTGTGTGTGTGTGTGTGTGTGTGTGTGTGTGTGTGTGTATAATTGTATATTTGAACAGCAACCTTCTAAAAATCTTACGTTAAATATGATGGACAAGTAATATATATATATATATATTCTATCTATCTATCTATATATATATATATATATTCTATCTATCTATCTATATATATATATATTCTATCTATCTATCTATCTATCTATATATATATATATATATATATATATATATATATATATATCATATCGACATCATATATATATATAATATCGACAAATTCTGTATACCAGTTTCTTTTAATTTTTCAAATTTCCGAATCAGGTGTTTTGTGTTATCGGTAAATTTGCCAAAGTTAATATTTATTTTAATTTTATATTATTTTCTTCCCGTGTACTTTCGAATGTTACTCCATTTGTTTTCAGGGATTCTTCTGTGTATATTTACGCAATTGTCTTTTAATCGATAAAAAAAGTTCCTCTGATGTAAAAGGCGGCGCAAATTCGATTCCCGTCAGAGACACAATCTTTCTTTAGTAGTACTTCTCAATTTAAACCGGTTGTTATTAATTTCACTGATTAAGAAAAAAAATACAGCAACTTAAATGCGTGTAACCACTAAAAATAACGTCTATAGTAATAATGTAATATATATATATTTAATTTTAAAGATAGTAAAATCGACCTTGCTAACCGGACGCTTTTCTGTTGCCGAACGGTTAAGGCACGTCACGCGTAATGACGGTTCCGTATAGGATACAGGTTCGATTCCTGTCGGAGAACGAGAATTTTCTATGAAATTTTCTCGGATATTCATGCCGATAAATGTTATTTAATACTATTTATTATAAACAGAGCATTTGCTTAAATACTTGTATCTATAAAACGAACGTTAAACATATCATAAATGTCTTTAAATATATATATATGTTCAAAATTATCTTATATATTTAACATGATTTGGAAAAATTTAACTTTGACATATTTCGCCGATTAACCGGAGTGACCAGATAATTTCACAAGAATAAAATCTACATAAGCCAGGCACTACGCGATTCAAGTTACGCGGCTAGATCGCTTTTTTTTTTCTCCAATTGTAACGGTATAGAAATTAGATTTTAACGAATTTCAACTTAGGTTTACTTATTTTTAGTTTTATTGTTTACATAAACCACATTCTTTTCGCACTAATTTCTTAAGAACAGGATGCACTTGCTATATATTTAGAGATTCTTGATGAAATCCAAGAATCTGCAATGTTATTAGTTCTGCATCTCGGATTCCCGTCAGCATAACGTAGCTTCTATGGGGATTTTCTATAAATACTTTATACTTTTATGGTAATTACTCTGATAATGGTAAATGTTTCTCCTATGATACCTGGTCTATATGAATTTACTAGCAGTATTGATTGAGCGCCAGGTCTCGTCATTTTACAATTGAAATGGCCAGATGGAACTGTAAGTCCTGTGCTAACAATTTCTTCTTTCGCACGTTTCGCTTGTGGAAGTCTCTTCCAGTTTCTTTTTTCTCAGTCAACTTTGAACTTCAAAAATTGAAATACAATATCAATTGTTATCGTCTTAGTCCTTGTTCTTTTACTGTTCTCTCTCTTTTATAATAGTTTTTCTCATTATTCTCTAACACTCAGTAAGCGTTACTGTATCTTCTAGTGACTTTATTGCCTTGCTTGCAGTGAAATGAGAAAACAAAGAAGAAAATTTAGATTTCGTTCGAATGAAATACAATTATTTTTTCTTATAACGAGCATTTTCATTGATGGCCAAACTTCGTTAATTTAAGCGTGATACTAGATTGGCATAGATGCCACCCTTTTACCGTTGAATTAAATAAATGTAATCACCACAGCTACTTCAGCAGTTTCTTTTCTTGCACTTCCTGACAGTGGAACTCCCTTCCGCTTACTTGCTACCCTGATAATTATAATCTTCAAAATTTAATTGCAACATCAAACCTCCGTTCAGCTTTTATCCTTTCCTCGGTCCCACCAATGGCCACTTTTTTCTCTCATTACCACTCTCTGTAAACCCTTGTAATCTAGTGACACTTCCAACTTGCTTGGGGTAAAATAATTTTAAAAATTCTCTAGGCAGGTCTCGATATGACATTCATTTATCATGCGTTTAAAGTCATATAACATGGCATAACACAGTGTAACACAAAGTTAGAGTAGAGGTGGTATACCTGCCCCTGTACTTTGAAAGTGAGCATCCAAACCTCTTCTCGAACCACCTGAGCCCCAAATGAGGTCATTTGAAAGGAGTTGTTTTATTGCCTACTTGTTTTAAGGAAGTGGTTGGAGTCGGGATGGGAGCCGGCTATTAGTCCCCTCAACGGGGTAGGTGGTTCATGCAGAGGTGGCAGTCGAATTTTGCCCTAAGAGCAGCACAGACCGGCAGGCTTCCCGGCCCATTTGCGGGCGTTGTAGAATTGGCAAACGCTGGTCATGGTCGTAATTGAAAGCCAAGAAAGACCAAAAAGAGCTACTGGAACAGGTAACACCACAGGCGGCCGCAAGGCGGTCATGTTTTTAGCAGCCCTTGAAAGTCTGTTTGCCCTTGTCTATGGGCCCTCGGAGTTTCTGGCAGCAGAAGTCCCTGCAGCGTTGCGAGTATTGCGGGTTGCCCGCTGCAGCTCTATCTCGGACTTCCTCGACTTAGCTGTTGACGGGAGCGCCTGCGGTCGAATGTTTCAGCTGCCCTCGACTTGGCAGTGGTGACAGCATTCCTAGCATTTCTCTCAGACCTACGGAGCGGTGCCTCAGCAGTCCTAGCGGTCGCTGATACAGCAGCGTCCCTGGATTGACGGGTGCACCTGCGGACAGGTGTCTCTACTGCCCTCGACCTGGCAGTGGTGGCAGTATTCGTAGCATTTCGCACAGACTTACGGAGCGGTGTCTCAGCAGCCCTAGCGTTCGCTATTGCAGTAGTGGCCCTGGATTGACGGGTGCGCCTGCGGTCAAGTGTCTCTATTGCCATTGATTTTGCAGTGGCTACAGCGTTTCTTACGTTACGATGAAGCCTTTGATGATGCAGAGGCGGTTGCTGCATCCTGTGCGTTCATTCTCGACCGTTGTGCATTCTTGAGCCTTGATCGCAACGGAGCCCTGTAGGCAGCTTTCCCAGCCAAGCAGGTTGCACGCTCCTCTTGTGACTGAGAGGCCTGCGTGTTGGTGCTGCGTTGAGCGACCTGTAATATTCGCATTGTAGTCTTCTCCTGGGATTCGCGGGCCCTTCTTGCCCTCATAGCGGACGCTCTTGCAGACCAAGGGCTAAGACGTACCCTCCTTTTTGGCGGCATGGGGAAAAGTGATGCTAGTAGTGGCTGATTAGGGTTGCTCAATTGCAGGAGTACAAAGTCAAACTTAGTATCGCAAAGCGTGAGCCAGAATCGGGAAGGCAGGTATTTAAGTAAAACAGCTGAATAAATTGTTTATGGTAGTTGGAAAAATTTAGACAAACGGAAAACAAAAACGTAAGAAACAACTTGCGGTAGGAGAAATGATCAGTTGAAGGAGCCTCTCGTATCAACCGGATGGCGGCGTAACAGGAGCAGAAGTGAGACCTTCGTCCCACAGCTGTGTACAGCAGGTTCAAGTGCGAAGTATTACTGGCCAATCGGTTGTGCCAATCAGCGAGCGTCCTAGGGTCTCGAGCACCAATCAGCGACCGCGTACTGCACTCAGCCAATGAGATACCGCTATTTGAAGCATGGTCACGCGTGTGTGAATAACAATCAGCTGTACAGTCTGTAGTGTAGACGTCTCAGTTGAACATAAGTCTGATTGGTGTATTCGCAAATTCCGATGAAGACATGATTGCATCGACTTCCCTCAGGTATTAGTTGGTCACAAAGGAGCTCACAGGGCAGAAGTTTTTAATTGTCACGACTAAAACCGATAAAAACCAAAATCCCAAGCAAGTTGCGAAAAACATCGCCAAATTCAGGAAACCTCGATTTGAATGGGAAGTCAAAAGGGGTATGATTTCATCGATTTTTATCCAATAATTGAAACCGATATTGAAAACGAAAGTCAGTACCTCAATACTGTCGGTAAATACTATGCTCAACGGGAATTTTACTGAAAATTCTTCACCATTTGCGAAAAATATAGCCAAAAATCAGCTAGACTAGACTTGAATCGGATGTCCCAAAGTGATCGATTTTTTCCAGTAATTGATATCGATATTGAAAATGAATGTCAGCATCTCATAACTGTTGCTAAAAACAATGCTCAACGTAATTTTGGTGGAAATTCTTCGTCATTTGCGAAAAATATAGCCAACAATTAGCTTGAGTGGATTTGAATTGGAGGTCAAAATTGGCATGATGTTATCGATTTTTTCCGATAATTGATACCGATATTAAAGGAAAAGGTCAGCAACTAATAACTGTTGATAAAACTAATGCTCAACATGATTTTCGTGAAAATTCTTTGCAGTTTGCGAAAAACAGAGCCAAAAATCAGCTACATTGGATTTGAATCGGATGTCCCAAAGTGATCGATTTTATCGATTGTTCCGATAACTGATATTAATTTTTAAAAAAAAAGAACAGCATCTCAAAACTATAAGTAAGAACATTGCTCAGCGTGAGTTTGGTGGATATCACTTGGAATTTGTGAAAACTATCACTGAAAAACTGATGAATTTTTTTCGAATCAATATTCGACCCCCTATCGGTTTTATCGATTTTTTCCAAAATCAGAGGAACAATAGAAAAATCCGAAGACATCAAGTACGAATGCCGTAAATTTTCGATCTGTGTGTGAATTTTCATGCCAATCGGACGAACGGTTTTTTTCAGGATGAGGTAACAAGGTGACAAACACACAGACACACTAACAGAATGCCATTTATAGATACAGATAACGCTGGATAATAAGCGTTAAATTAAAAATGTTCAAAATTGTCTTATATATTTACCATTCCGTCGGATTCTAATTAAACATTTTTCATATATATATATATATATAGATATAGATATATATGTGTGTGTGTGTGTATGTGTGTGTGTGTGTGTGTGTGTGTGTGTGTGTGTGTGTGTGTGTGTGTGTATATATATATATATATATATATATATATATATATATATATATATATTAATCATTTCAAGTTGATAATGCCGCTAAGACACAAGGGGTTACCGGGAGTGAAATAAATGAGAATACTTTAGGAGAATGAAACAGAATCCCAATCCGAAACAAGAAAAAAGGGATAAAGGATATGGGTCTTGTATGATCCTGGACATAAATTTATTGTGCATAATTCCGTAATTAGCGCACATTCAATACGTGTTCGCCTTAAAAAAAACGGTGAGTGAACCGGTATTGACGAAAGATTTTTATTTGAAATTATATATATATATATATATATATATATATATATATATATTGGGCACATTATGGTATGGATATACACCATATGGATGTTAAAGGAGCATATTTAAATGCTCCGATTGACTATGAAATATACATAAAACCGCTAGAAGGTTTTGAAAAAGGTGACATTTATGTATATATAGTGTGCGTGTGTGCTTGTGTGTGTTTTCTTGATGCATACAGAATGTAAATAAACAGAACATAATTTTGTGCGTGTTTTCTTAAATTTTTTTCAAAACTTAAGAAAGGCAATGTATTAGAATTTTCTTGATCGGAATCTGTCTATTTTGTAATCATCCATGTATTTTGGCGTTCAAGTTTGCCGATCAATTCTGCCAACTCTCTTCAGAACGTCCATTTTGTTCTCAGTTATTTTATAAAAACACTGTTTGCATCGCTTTTCGATGTTATATTGTTTGTTCTCAGCTTTCATTACAGAATTTGAGTCTTTACTGTACAATGACAATTATAAAGATTCCCAGATATTATTATTAATGTTGCTACTTCATGTCTTTGACGGTGCAATCCGAATATTTCGTGATTATCACTAGAGATTGAATGATTGCAACTCCTCGGCGCTTTTTTTTTCAGTAACCACGTAGACCACAAGCACCGCATGACCAGGCTAGTCTCGTTTATTCCTCGATATTCTAATTCATAAAATCTCTAAGTGCTCCAGTTCTAATGGGAACTACCACTAACAAGTGAATTTTAAATATTTTACCCGCTTTTTCGTGTCTTCATGAAGTGATTCACTAATACAGACACGTTTACGATTTCACATATTTTGTTTTTCTCTCAAATTCTTCTTGGTTAGATCGAGTGATTGGTCTGGATAACGAAGCCCTAATCTACCTTTTTTCTAGGTCAGTCTTTTGTTTGAAGTTATTTGTTTACATTTTCAAACACAATTATTTTATTGTTATTATTATTGGTGTCGCACATTGACGTAGTAAATGGAAATTTTCTTTTTGAGGCATGGTATCAACAAGATTCTTCAAAATTAAAGAACATTTCAAAGAATCCTTGCAGATTAAAGATGGAGATCTACAATCGTGGTCTCAATTCCAATTTTCTCTAAGCACCCTTTCAAGCCTCTCGATGATGTTTCAAGTGCACTCATGACTTCAACAGTCATGTGCCATAGATTCATCGACTCTCTAACCGGATCTTGGTGTTTTTCAATTAATTTCGGGTCTATTTTTATATCGTACGGAACGGATAAATCAATAATTGGATACTTGCCACTTTCTTTATTTATTACAATTTTGGGCCCCGTGTTTCAATGACATGATCTGTCTGGACCAGAAATCCCATAATATTTTGTGATTGTCATTTTGTAACACTTCCTCTGGCTGATATTTATACCATTTCATTTTCACATTGATGACAAGATTAGGACATGCTTTCCAAGAGATTTTCTTACCATTCCAATCATGTCGTGCTGTTGTCATTGTTGTTGTTGTGATGGTGATGATCTTGTCGTTACTGTTAGTAATCGATGTTAGATTTTGCGCATTTCAAGCTTGCCATAATATTGGTAAAATTTTTAGTCCATCTTTATATGATCAAATATATGGCGTAAGTTTCTGCTCCTAATATTCAGGATTGATGATGCAAATAAACTAAATGCAATGTAAGTTTTTATTTATAAAGGAATCTAGAACATTTTTCAAAATCTCATATACCTGAATAAATTCTCATTTTACATTTTAAAATGGGGTTGAACTCTTGATATTTTATAACATTGATCAGTCATTGGTTTTGTCAGTTTTTCTACTCTTTCGATGTTGACATTGTTCGCAGCAGTTTTAATTTTTTGCCAAGGATCTTTTCTTGAATATTATTACCATTCTCAAATAAATCTCTTTTGAACCATAAATATTCTATTGGGTTTATGTTCGGAGAAACTGTGATTTATTGTCTGAATCCGATATCTTTTAAAGACCACTTTTTCTTACTGTAAATATTTCGAACTAAACATACATGCTGAAATTCACCTGATATATTTATCATATAAATATATGTATATCTAGAATATTTCATTAATCAGTTTGGTTAATGTGTATTTTATTATGAAAGATTAATTAACATCTGCATCTGCATTTATTTGATAACAGTAGCAGAAGTAGATGTGTCATCTAGTGCAATTTCTTCGTTGTAATTTCGTCTTGATGTTTTATTATTACTTAGTGTATAGTAAAATCTGAACTTACGAATGTATCTTCTTCCATTTTTAAATGATAGAATTTAGTAATTACATTATTAGTTGTCATAATGATTGCAACATTATTTGGGGAATATTTGGGTTAGTACTACAACTACTACAACTGCTAATAAAACTACAGAGACTACTAATTTTTATATTATCGGATTTATCACACTAAATACTATTATATCATTTAGAGTTCAATAAAATAAACAGTTGGAATGAACTTTTAAAATTTTTCAGCATAAAGACAAATCCACGAACGAAACCCATTTGTACCAATGAAAAAGAATTCTTTTTTTAAGAAGAGAAAAATGAGCCCTTCAAAATATTCGCAAGGCATATGGAGATTTATGTAAAGGTTTACATCTTGTGTCCAGTTTTAGCTGAATTGGAAGGTAAAATAACTTGGAAAAACATTAATCTAACTAATAATATCTCGATTTTTCATTATTGTGAGATGAAGCATTACCCGTTACCGTATCAAAATTTGATTCGTATTTCTTTCATCATGATTTTAGTTACTCCTTCAGTTCAACTACTCACACTTTATGTCTCCGACCATGAGTAAACAACGTAAATCAGAAATAAAGATCATGAAAAGTAACTAAAGTTAAAAAGAAAGAAATACCAATAAAAATCTAATATTTTTAATTCAAAGATGGCGAACCCAGTGTTTGAAAAAATATTGATTGAGTTTTGATGTTTAGATTTAAACATGTACCTTATTAATTCTCGCGGTTCAAACGATAATGCACCTTGAAAATCGCACTGGCTGTCACCATATATTGCGACACCGCTCCTAGTCATACTAAAAGCAGTGGTAACCCAAAATGTACAATTTACATGTGTAAATGATGAGTGTAAGGAGATGGAATAAATTTCAACAAGGCGATATTTTATATTTGTTATTTTTTATAATTGAGTAACAAAGGAGATGAAATACACTAGTCCGCATGTTAAAGAAAGTAGACATTAAAAATCAAGAATTGTGTGGACGATACACACACGCGTGTGTATGGGTGAAAGTTCATTCACTTAGGGGAAAGAAATCCCTGTACATGAGAACAAGATCTACCAATGGTGTCTCAAGAGAAAGACGTCTAGAAGTGTCTCGTTTTTATAACTGTTTAACAATAACATCTAACGAATTCTTGGCGAAACTGGCAAAGCTATGTGGGGTAATTCACAACCTGTTGTATATATATGATGAACTCTCCCTTCGATTTTGACGTATGAGGATCGACAACGTCATTCAGTTTTTTTTTAATTTTCGTTGTAAGTGACACTTCAGTATATATATATATATATATATATATATATATATTGTTTATACGTTATTTTTATAGATACAAATATTCAAGCAAATGCACTGTTTATAATAAACAGTATTAACAAAATTTACCGGATTGATTGGCCGAGAAATTTCATAGAAAATATGTCTTCCGACAAGAATTGAACCTGTATCCTATATGGAACCGACATATAGCCTGACGTGCTATACAATTTAGCGACAGAGGAAGAGTCTGGTTAGCAAGGTTGAATTACTGTTTTTAAACTACAATAATTTAGACTTACTATTAAGACAATAGTAAGTATTTGTGTCATTAGCATAGATACCGAGTAGAAAGCTGCTGACGTCAGGAAGGTCTTCGGTGAAAATTGGGAACTACGTACTAATTTGTAGAATTGAGAGAAAGATGTCAAACCCTGAACAGATTTATGCCAGTAAATATTGTTCTTTATGTCTAGTTTACAGCCAATTGGGAACGAAGTCGCCTCTTGTACGTTCAAATATTATGCAATGGTAATAATCTTACTGCGAGCAGCTGTTGTTATTGCATTTTCAGTCTTTTCGAAAGTTGTAAAAACATTTGTAAAGTAATTGATGTCGGTCGGAAGAGCATGAAGGTCTGTATCTTGTTTGATGAACGCCGTGATTTTATTTTAAATTTTTGACATTAGATTATTTCATAATACAGGAACTCCATTATGTAGGAACAGGATACATTCCTCTTTTTCTTTTCTAACTCAGAATCCAATTAGAACTCAAATAAAACTCCATGATAATGGCTTACCAAAACCAAAAACCGTCAGAAGATGTGCAAAGTTGTGTTTAAATATTTGCCAGAAACATGGAAAGTGGTCAGAACTGTTGTAAAATCTTAAACAAAGAACTTTCGTTGGTCTTTGATTATACTTGCATAAATTAATAATATTTATGCATATATATATATATATATATATATATATATATATATATATATATATATATATATATATATATTGAAAAGGAGATATTGTTCAATATATGGTTTACCGGTTCTCTTTCTTTCTCTTACCAAGGCCTTAATGATTTAACTGTATTGACGCTTTGGTGATCAGACTAATCAATGGCTGTGACTTTTCAGTTTGCCGGCTGCTGCTTTCGACTGGTCACTAGGGGCCTAAAGTCTTTGGTAGCACTTAGAGTGGGTGACTCCGCTCAACAGTCGCATAATATCAAAGTCTCTGTAGTGTAAGTCATCTTCTGTTATTTCAGTTTTTAAGAACTCTGGTGAACAGTCTGACACATCCAACTATCGGCCTATTAGCCTTCTGCCTCTGGGAAACCCATAGAGGCCCTAATCAATGCTAAATTGGTTCGTCATCTCTCATCACAGGGCCTTTTTTCAGATAAGCAATACGGCTTTCGTTTCTCCAGATCAACTGCGGAGTCTATCGTGCATTAGATAAAAACGTTTAAGTCCGGGCTGTAGCATTGGACGTCTTGAAAGCTTTTGACAGGGTCTGACATTCAGGTCTTCTCCACAAGCTGAAAAGCTACGGTGTCTCCGGACACGTTTTTGAGCTGATTATTCCTATCAAGCCGTGAAATGAAAGTTGTCAGGTTGTTCTGAACGGGCACACACACACACACACACACATATATATATATATATACATATATATATATATAGAGAGAGAGAGAGAGAGAGAGAGAGCGAGAGAGAGAGAAAGAGAGAGAGAGAGAGGAAAAATGATGCATAGATTTTTATATAACAGAACAATGTTAGGAAAATTAATGAAGTAGAGAATATGTTCCTAAGACACATTTCGTCCTTTAGGAATTCATCGGATTAAAGTGATGTTTAAATTGATGTAACTACATATACACACAAAAAAGAGAAGAATTTTGTAATATATGCTTGTGTATATAGTCTAGCCGACTTCAATCAGTTTCTTTTTCCACCTGATCATGTTCCTATCAATCCAGCTATTAATCATTCCTCAATTGTGCAACAGAAGATCCGCCAAGGAAAGTGACACATTATAAGAGTTTTCAGAAGGAATCCATAGAAACCTCAAGGAGTTTAAGTAAAAAGTTATAGCACACATCCAATGCATTTGTTTCTCAGCGTAATGTCTCAGCATAAATTCGATTTAAAAATGCGACTTTAATCAAAAGAGAAAATGTGTAGAAAATGCTTTAATCTCTAGATCATGCACTGTAAATTTGAGTCCAGATTCTTACAACATTTCACCTTTTTTCGGCGGATCTTCCTAAGTTTTAAATTTCAGCCTTTTCTCCTCTTCGAGCACAGGTGTAGTTACACCGACAGAAACATTACTTTAGTCCGATGAAGTCCTTTAGGACGAAATACTCCACACGAAAAATCTTTTCCACAATGTCATTAGTTTTCCTTATATATATATATATATATATATATATATATATATATATATATATATATATATATATTATTTAATCAATTTCTGAGGAAGGATCGAGGCGATCTGAAATATTAAATATAAATATATAAAAACATATAAATAAATACTTTCACAAACAAACACCCAATTTGTTTTCTTTTAATTTGCAACTTTCAGTTGTTTTATCCATATTATATATATATATATATATATATATATATATATATATATATATATATATATATATATATATATATATATATATATATATATATTTCTGAGATGAGCTATTATGTACACCATTTACGTTATTCGTAATCCACTGTACCATGTGTCCTTAAGGACAGTGGATAAAGGCGTTGGTTACTATGTAAATAGTATATATATATATATATATATATATATATATATATATATATATATATATATATATATGAACTCAAAAATAATTTCTGTTCGTTCGTTCGGTTGATCTAAATTGTATTATAAATATTTGTATATTTCTTTACTAATGTCTTCTCTCATCAATAAAGCTTGTTGATTTATTTCTAACACATTTTAATGCCAAATCCTTTTGAAACTGTGTCACCCAGTCTGAACGATTCAAAATTGCTAGTGCTTATCTAATAAGTAAAAGAGTTTAAAGAATAATTTTTAATCATAGAAATTTATAACATAAAATAATTACAATTACAAAAATATAAAATGTCATGAAAAATTAATAGACATTTTTGTAAAAAAAGAAACCTTTTTCTAACAAAAAATCTTTTTATACGAAATATGTATTTTTCAAGTCATAGATAATGGCGAATAATGCCGTAAAACAATAAGAATTGCATTATGTTTACAGAGTGATGCTCATCAAGTGGAGTAAAGTCATCTATTGAGTGGTGACTGAACTTTGGAACTGGCGTGGTGTTTAAAATTTGAATTTACAGACAGGTTTGTTCGTATCTGTACAAATTCGGAACTTGAATATTTGTAATTTGGATAGCTTCTGAATTATTGGTCAATACCTATTCTTTGATACATGGCTTACGACCATATTACAGTGTCCTCTTCATCTGTGAGGAAATGTACAATATTCACTGCTACATAGAAGAATTAATATTGGATAGCGGTTCAACACTCTTTTCTAACGACATTTTCCAGTTTCGTAATGCTTTGTTTAGATTTTTGAAGGCAGAGTAGCCTTAATAGAAAGTGGACACATGTAATACATCACAGGAATGGGAATGAAGATGGATATTTTGTAGTTCTTGAATTACGAGCAATAATGACTTCCTATTGCAGGAAAAAAACATTGAAGTTCTACATATGGCATGAGTGAAAACGCACCGATATTGAGGAGAAGACTTTGAAAAAAAAGTTTAGGAAAACCACAAGGTTTAGAATATGAGATCCGAATAAGGGAAGGGTTAAAATCAAAACTCGACGAGGAAGAAATTCAGCCCAATATTAAACACGCACGCATGCACGTGCACGTACACACACACACGCGCGAGCGCGCACACACACACACACACACACACACACAGTACAATAATAATAAAGCTTATTTCTAATATTGATGTACAGACCTCAAAATCTTTTTTCTTATGCTTGCCCATTGAGCTATACCCATAAGTGCTTGTACTGTAATTGCAATCGACGTCATGCGAGCTGGTCTGTATCGAAAGTGAAATGAAAAAAGTAACAGTAACAGCGGCGGCGGCGGCGGCGGTGGAACTGGTAGGAAGAAGAAGAGAGTAAAAGTTAACAAAAAAAAGACAAAATAAATCTGGGCTAAAATGCACTTAAAGAGTGTTGCTTAGTTGCGATAGAAATATCACTCTCTTTCCAAATAAGTCGATATGTCGGCTGATTGAAATCAGTTCGATTAATTCTGTTCAGTAACAATCAATCGGTGTTCTATAACAGTTATCAGTTTTTAAGAAAGAAAAGTTGTCTGATTAAAATCGATTACCAACCTTCAATTATCCATCTGATTGTCAACAACTTAATGTCGCTGCCCTAAAATAATTGCAACTTTAAGCATCAAGGGCTTGAAAAGCTGAGGAATTATTTGAATGTCAGTGATCCCATTAATCTTTCGAAGACAGACAATCATAAAACCTTTTAAATAGAAATAGGAACAACTAGAATACAAGTTCATAAAGCCAATGAGAAATTTTGATTTTATTTTATAACTTCTTTACTGACTTTATAAACTTGTACTTAAAATAAGCATATATATAATGCAGTTATTAGTGAATATATAAATAAAAGGTACGATGGCATATTCCGACTGAAACTTTTACAGACATACATGCGCTCGTTAAGGTAAGATAAATCTATTGAAGTTATTAACAGATATCTTATGTAATTTAAATACGTTAGATAAAAAGTTAATTATTGACGTCAACTTTAAATTTTAAATTTGTTGTACAATAAAAATTTTAGAACGTGGCAGCATCTAATCTGAAATTGTTCGATTATGTATCTGACAACTTGACCATTATAGAAGGAATTTGTATAAAAATTTAAGTAAATAAAACATCGTTAATGCTTCTAAATGTTTATAGTCAATTATATGTTAGACATGTTTAAATTATCGCATTATTTAAAATTACTCATTATATATATATATATATATATATATATATATATATATATATATATAAAATCAGTAATTTTAATTTTATCGCATTATTTAAAATTACTCATTTTATATATATATATATATATATATAAAATGAGTAATTTTAAATAATGTCCAATCGCATTATTTAAAATTACTCATTTTATATATATATATATATATATATATATATATATATATATATTTAAATCTGTACATTTATTTAAAATTACTCATTTTATATATATATATATATATATATATATATATATATATATATATATATATATATATAAAATGAGTAATTTTAAATAATGCGATAATTTAAACATATATATATATATATATAAAGTATGTGGTGCAGTTCAATTTACATTACATGAATCTATCTGCTTTTTGTATGAATGATTCATGTAATTTATATATATATATATATATATATATATATATATATATATATATATATATACAGAATTACTTTAAATAAAATGTTTCTTTCTTACTTAGCTGACTGATGTTACCTCGATCATCCCGGCTCCAAGGTTTCGTAGATGGACCCGTCCGTTCACTCGTCAGTGGGTATCAGCAATTGACTGCTTATAATTTTCGATTTTTCTTTTTTATATGCACTTATCATTGGTGCAATTTTTTTTCGCAGTGTGTGTTTGCATGTTTATGTGTGTTTCTACGCGTATGTGTGCGTTCACGCGTAGCTCCCACGCGTCCGACTGCGCGTACGTGTAGGGTGTCCTGATTATTCGTTTTATCTTTGTTTTCTTTTTTTCTCCCACTTTGCACTCACTTCTTAGCTTTTTCTCCTTATTTTTATCTTTTCTCTATTTTTTTATTCAATTGTAGCCATTTGTTGCTATTTGATTTCCAATATATATATATATATATATATATATATATATATATACATACATATATATGAATAAAAAGACAAGAGGAAAAACTATTCTTAGCCGAAGCATTTCGTCTTCTGAGGCACTTTATCAAGGCAAATCACAAGACGGAATGCGTCGTCTAAGAATAGTTTTTTTTTCTCTTTTCTTTTTTCTTCGGTTACAGATACACTCTATCTGAAAATAATTTACACACACATATGCATATATCTATGTGTGTGAGTTTGGGTGTGTGTTTGGGTGTGTGTTTGGGTGTGTGTTTGGGTGTGTGTTTGTGTGTGTGTGTGTGTGTGTGTGTGAGATAGACGTTACTATAATATATTAGGTTGTTGTCGGGTATGTGACTGTAGGTCCATTGTTCTACCACCAGTTTCTTTATATGACCGCTGATTGTCGAAGTATCTCGAAAGGGTTGGCGACCGTTGTCGTTGGTCTGGTGTGGACCAAATCGGTTGCGTCGTTGTTCGTTGCACAACCTTCTCGGGACCAATATACTAAAGTTTCAGCCTCTTACTGAAAATCAAATTCGATATCTGTTCACCGAGAGGGAGGTTCATTCTCGCGGTATTGCACAACATAACGCATATAGTCTGAATTGGCTTCTTTTATTACTATTAGTTGGGAAATTTTAAAACGATTTTTTTTACATTCTTAGAACAAAATTTGCTGTTTTTTTTAATGCGATGGCTTTCGTTTATTTTCCTATTTATATCTTATATGGAAGAGAAGTGATTAATTTTCTATAGAAAACATAAATGTACATTTTTATTCTCTCTTAAAATAAATTGCTATGATGCAGCTTACCATAATACTCAGAAAAACTATTGTTGATTCTGCCATGATAAAAGAGCTCGGTACCATTCCATCATAATAAATTCCAAATTTTAGACAGTATTCTAATATACTTGCCATAACCTGTATACAAACCACTAAAATGAGTTTGCTTTTCTTAAATATTGTGCCGAATAAGCTGAATATTTTACAGAGAGAATATTGATATTCAACTTTGTTTTCACAGATTCTACACTCCCACCGCTATCATAAATATCAGTAAAAGTAGTAGTAGTAGTAGTAGTAATAATAATAATAATAATAATAATAATTTTCTTCTAATTTAGACCAGTTATTGGAATGGCAGCGGAGTTCATATTCTGTAGAGGACCGAAAAATCCTAAAATTCCTGACAAGAAAATTGCAGAAAGAAATAGAAACAATTCCGATTTGCTAAAGACAGGAAGGATATGAAGCGATTTATGCCTAGCACAGCACCGAGCATTTCCTCACAAAATTATTGGAAAAACATATGATGTGATGATGATGATGATGATGATGATGATGATGATGATGACGACGACAATTCTCTTGACGACAAACAATATGAATACGGTTTGCATGCGGCTATTATCAAAACAGAATGAGCTGATAAAATCATTTCTATTGCTATTTCAAATGCAAAGGGTATTCCGGAAATAAAGAATATTAGAGATATGGAAGAAGAAAGCTAAACAAGCAAAACAGATAATGGTCATTGATTGCGAACTGGAGTAAAAACGGACGAGGCATCGATGGAGAAATGGGAAAACGGACGAATCATCTGTGGGGAGAAGGGAAAATGGATTTGTCATCGGTAGGTAAGTGGGAACAAGAGCCAGATCAGGCCTAAAACGGAGTACTGTTGTCATATTTGCGCAGGAATTCCCAGTCCTTAAATTCCAGTCTCGACAGCTTCCAAAAGCGTATCCGCGTCTCTGTGGGTGGCAAACTGTTTTCCACCCTGCGACCCTTCTTTCACAGACGGGATGTAGTAAGCCTCTCACTGCTCTTTCCATAGAAAGTGCTCGAACGAACTGCATTCCTTGCTTCCACTAGTTCTTGACGTTTAGGAGCCGCCATTCCACTTATATTGCAGCAAACCCCGCTAATTTCCTGTGTGTTCAATAGGTGAGAAATAAGTTGACACTCAAACAGCTTCTTCTCGCAAACCACTGATTTGTGGAACCGTTTCCCTGGCGGATGTTTCCCCGATCACTACAATCTTAACATATTTAAGTTTGGGGTTAACCGTTATCTTCCACTCCTATCCGCATCAACTGGCTCTTACTCTGCATCCCTCTACCTCTAGTGGCTCCTGAGCCTTGTACAGGATGAACCTCACTGTAAAAAATGTGGTACATAGGATAAGGCATTTAAATAATATTTTTAATTATTTTTCTTCTTACGGTAGATATTACTGTGTGCAAATCCTAAGGTAACTTAAATCTTTAAAAGCTATAATTATTCCAGATTTTATCTTCGTGTTGTATTGCGAATAGATATGTATTGTTTTCATTTGTCGACTTACGGTAGACATTTAATATTAAACCGCTATTATTAATTAACAGAATATCAAAAAAGGGCAAAAGGTGTTATTTACATGTTTTTCACACGTGAATTCGATTATCGGTTCAATATTGTTTTTGCTTTGCATGTCAACAAAATTTCGTTTCGTTAAAGTGGACTTTGCTTAGTTGCAAATAAAACTGTTGCTTTGATGACGTAGGATTACTGGCGAAATATATATATATATATATATATATATATGAAGTTTAAATAAGAATAGAAAACAACTTAAGTCGTTTATTTCTAGTACCCTATATTACTGATACAGCCATTACAAGTCCGATATCAGTCGAAGATTAAAATCGCTTAATCTTAAAAATCGTGGTCTTTACAAGCTCGCTGGCTTCCCTATTAGTTTAACGAAATAAGTCGATGCTTGAATGGATTTGTAGGTACTGATTACAACCACCCTTAAGTATATATAGGACAGTAGTGGGATTCAATTTTTTAGTAGCTGCTTTTGTTTTTTGTTTTGTTTTTTTACGCCCATAAATCTTTCTTCCATGGAATTAATGATAAAAATATTTTTATTACTACAAAAGATATTTCTTGGCAGCAACTAGTTTGAGTTAACATTTCGGTTCATGTTAAAGTGATGATTTCTCCCCCAAATCTTTAAATTGATAAGATCTAAGGGAAGAGAGAGAGAGAGAGAGAGAGAGAAAGTGTATGTGTGTGTGTGAGAGAGAGAGAGAGAGAGAGAGAGAGAGAGAGAAAGAGAGAAGGAAAGAGTGAGAGAGAGCGAAAGAGACGTTGGTACCGCCAAAGATTCGCAAAAAATGAGCATGTGAGCGTCACAGTGAAAAACACATTGATCTGGGAATTTCTGCAAAAATCAGATAATTGCCAAATTTTAATGAAACTTTCAGAACTTATTCACAAATGAATAAAATTATCTTTTAAATGTTTCGTTTTTAGAAAATCTTGCTAAAAATATTTTTAAATTATATAAAAAAAATTCATGCAGTCAATAAGGGAAACATTGGTACATAACCTACGACAACCAATCAGAATACAAGTATATGAAAATTCAAAAAACGTCACAGTATATTCTAAATACAATCCATTAGTGTTAATGTTAGATTAAACTAGAAATCAATATGAAATAATTAAGTTCCAATTTCACGGTAAAATTAAATATTACAAATTTCAAATTCTAAATTTAACCGAGCATTAGGTTTAAAATATTACAAAGTTTTTCAAAAATGGAACGGAGGAAAATTATATTATTACTGTTCTTAGATAAGTACCAATCTATCCGGTAAATTCGACGTTGATGTAAGAATATTCTTCAACATTACATACGCCCAGACAGATGCAGTTTCAATGAGTATTCCTTTGGGTCACATACTTGCTAATGTTTCCGTAGAATTTCATGAGAAGCTTTTTTTCGAAAAGTTCCGTAAGCCGTATGTTTATATGCATTATGTTGACGATACCTTTTCCGTTTTCGACTTTGTTCAATTCTCTCCATCCGTCTCTTCAATTTATGGACGTAAGGATAGTGCTTTTATCATCAGTATTTTTCGTAAACCTATGTTCACAGGCTTGTATGCAAGTTGGAACTCTTTTGTTATCAAATGTAAAGTCAGACATTTTAAAGAACCAGTATTTTTAGGACCCAGTCGATGCCCAGTTTACTTTAAATTGCCATGTTTAGGCAGGAAGTGTTAGTTGCTTGCTGATAGGGTTTCGATTTGCATTATTTTGTGTTATAACACTATTAAGTTGCGCACTTTCAGACTAGAACAGTGTTTCTATCCTTTAATAAAGATCGGTTGTCCTATTTTCAAAATGGTTCCAAATATAAATTCCAATGTGATGCGGTATACATAGGAAGGGCCAATCAAAGATTGAAAACCCATATTGATATCTGTTTTTAATCGTTTATCATTTACAATTAAAATTTGTTTCAATCGTGTTCTAATTTCTCCTCATTCACTATTTTTGTAATTGTATCTGTAGTTTTGTTTAATGCGCCAACGCCCACCTTTTGAGAAAGTGTTGGATAAAAGGGAATCCTTCAAGGTATACCTAATGACGTTGTCTTTATTTAAATATATCACATTAACTTTAATGGCTGGACACTTGTATTCGTCTATTAGGGCGGCTAGCTAATCTCTATTGCAGACTCTTGCTCAGGCTCATTGTTTTTGTTCAACACCCACAGAGCCCACCTGTGGTTTATACTATGCTGAGCAGACCTTACTTACAGTTTCTGGGAGAGAAACGTGTTATCTATCGCGAACCACAATCTGAACAAGGCCAGTACGCTCAAACCTTCGGACACGATGACTTGCTAGCACAGGCAATGGCGGCCCCCAAAGGTTCCGTCTACCTAATTTCACTTACAATGTCAAACCGTGGTATGGTTTTCATGCCTTTTCCGAAGATACCGCACGCTGGGATCGCCTCCTCCAGACTGATAATATTAGGAAGTCACCTTCTTCACAAATCAGCCATGGTGTCGATGCAGGTAGTATCATTTATTTTAACCTAGACATTGTAGGAAAATGTGGAATGACATAATATAGCCTTTATTGCTCATAAAAAAACAAATTATCTACTATTTTCTGGAGTTGGTGATTAATGCCAGCAGATTAGCGTGCTTTACATTTCGTATGTAAGATTGGAAGCTAATTTGCGGTACGTCTGTTTCAGACGTACCGCAAATATATTAAATATTTATATTTAGATCGTTTTTTATTTATGATCAGATAAAGATGACTTCTCAAATACCAGGCCTATCTTATATTTCTGACGGGTGCTGAAAATTTTTCGAACGGACCCTCTTCCCAAAATTAGTAATATGTTATTTGGTCGTGCCAAGAATTGTTAAGTCCTAATTCATATCGATCTTTCACGTATTAAATACACTCATATATATACGCACGCACACACACACACACACACACACACACACACACACATATATATATATATATATAAATATATATATATATATATATTATAAATTTTTCATATAGACAACAACAATTTACTCACGACAAAAATGCAACTTTGTTTCGGTGCATTTAGTTGCACATCGACTGGTGAAAAACAAAATGGTTAATAACAATTATGATTGTAAGCAGGCTGCATCACTTCCTTTTTTTCTATTCGTTTAAAAAAATAGGTACATTTTAAGAGTGGGCATATAAGGATGAAGAAAAAATAGGAGAGGCAAAAGGATGACAGAGTGAAACAATAGTGTTTGTTG